>JAVJIX010000140.1:1972500-2057500 GCA_036785185.1 Paratrypauchen microcephalus
CCTGGTTCAGTCCTGGTTCAGTCCTGGTTTAGTCCTGGTTCATCCTGGTTTAGTCCTGACTCAGTCCTGGTTTAGTCCTGTTTTAGTCCTGGTTTAGTCCTGGTTTAGTCCTGGTTTAGTCTTGGTTTAGTCCTGGTTTAGTCCTGGTTCAGTCCTGGTTCAGTCCTGGTTTAGCCCTGGTTTAGTCTTGGTTTAGTCCTGGTTTAGTCCTGGTTCAGTCCTGGTTTAGCCCTGGTTTAGTCTTGGTTTAGTCCTGGTTTAGTCCTGGTTCAGTCTTGGTTTAGTCCTGGTTTAGTCCTGGTTTAGTCCTGGTGTAGTCCTGGTTCAGTCCTGGTTTAGTCCTGGTTTAGCCCTGGTTTAGTCTTGGTTTAGTCCTGGTTCAGTCCTGGTTCAGTCCTGGTTTAGTTCTGGTTTAGTCCTGGTTTAGTCCTGGTTTAGTCCTGGTTTAGTCCTGGTTTAGTCCCGGTTTAGTCCCGGTTAAGCCCCGGTTTAGTCTTGGTTTAGTCCTGGTTTAGTCCTGGTTTAGTCCTGGTTTAGCCCTGGTTTAGTCTTGGTTTAGTCCTGGTTTAGTCCTGGTTTAGTCCTGGTTTAGTCTTGGTTTAGTCCTGGTTCAGTTCTGGTTTAGTCCTGGTTTAGCCCTGGTTTAGTCTTGGTTTAGTCCTGGTTTAGTCTTTGGTTTAGTCCTGGTTTAGTCTTGGTTTAGTCCTGGTTTAGTCCTGGTTTAGTCCTGGTTCAGTCCTGGTTTAGTCCTGGTTTAGTCTTGGTTTAGCCCTGGTTTAGTCTTGGTTTAGTCCTGGTTTAGTCTTGGTTTAGTCTTTGGTTTAGTCCTGGTTTAGTCCTGGTTTAGTCCTGTTAGAGTCCTGGTTTAGTCCTGTTAGAGTCCTGGTTTAGTCCTGGTTTAGTCCTGGTTTAGTCCTGTTAGAGTCCTGGTTTAGTCCTGGTTTAGTCCTGTTAGAGTCCAGGTTTAGTCCTGGTTTAGTCCTGGTTTAGACCTAGTTTAGTCCTGGTTTAGTCCTGTTAGAGTCCTGGTTTAGTCCTGGTTTAGTCCTGGTTTAGTCCTGTTAGAGTCCTGGTTTAGTCCTGGTTTAGTCCTGGTTTAGTCCTGTTAGAGTCCTGGTTTAGTCCTGGTTTAGTCCTGGTTTAGTCCTGGTTTATAGAGTCCTGGTTTAGTCTTTGGTTTAGTCCTGGTTTAGTCCTGGTTTAGTCCTGGTTTAGTCCTGGTTTAGTCCTGTTAAAGTCCAGGTTTAGTCCTGGTTTAGTCCTGGTTTAGTCCTGTTAGAGTCCAGGTTTAGTCCTGGTTTAGTCCTGGTTTAGACCTAGTTTAATCCTGGTTTAGTCCTGTTAGAGTCCTGGTTTAGTCCTGGTTTAGTCCTGTTAGAGTCCTGGTTTAGTCCTGGTTTAGTCCTGGTTTAGTCCTGGTTTAGTCTTTGGTTTAGTCTTGGTTTAATCCTGGTTTAGTCCTGGTTTAATCCTGGTTTAGTCCTGGTTTAGTCCTGGTTTAGTCCTGGTTTAGTCCTGGTTTAGTCCTGTTAGAGTCCTGGTTTAGTCCTGGTTTAGTCCTGGTTTAGTCCTGGTTTATAGAGTCCTGGTTTAGTCTTTGGTTTAGTCCTGGTTTAGTCTTGGTTTAGTCCTGGTTTAGTCCTGGTTTAGTCCTGTTAGAGTCCTGGTTTAGTCCTGGTTTAGTCCTGGTTTAGTCCTGTTAGAGTCCTGGTTTAGTCCTGGTTTAGTCCTGGTTTAGTCTTGGTTTAGTCCTGGTTTAGTCCTGGTTTAGTCCTGGTTTAGTCCTGGTTTAGTCTTTGGTTTAGTCCTGGTTTAGTCCTGGTTTAGTCCTGGTTTAGTCCTGGTTTAGTCTTTGGTTTAGTCTTGGTTTAATCCTGGTTTAGTCCTGGTTTAATCCTGGTTTAGTCCTGGTTTAGTCCTGGCTCAGTCCTGGTTTAGTCCTGGTTTAGTCCTGGTTTAATCCTGGTTTAGTCTTGGTTTAGTCCTGGTTCAGTCCTGGTTTAGTCCTGGTTTAGTCCTGGTTTAGTCTTGGTTTAGTCCTGGTTTAGTCCTGGTTCAGTCCTGGTTTAGCCCTGGTTTAGTCTTGGTTTAGTCCTGGTTTAGTCCTGGTTCAGTCCTGGTTTAGCCCTGGTTTAGTCTTGGTGTGGTCCTGGTTTAGTCCTGTTTTAGTCCTGGTTTAGTCCTGGTTTAGTCCTGGTTCAGTCCTGGTTTAGCCCTGGTTTAGTCTTGGTTTAGTCCTGGTTTAGTCCTGGTTCAGTCTTGGTTTAGTCCTGGTTTAGTCCTGGTTTAGTCCTGGTGTAGTCCTGGTTCAGTCCTGGTTTAGTCCTGGTTTAGCCCTGGTTTAGTCTTGGTTCAGTCCTGGTTCAGTCCTGGTTCAGTCCTGGTTTAGTCCTGGTTTAGCCCTGGTTTAGTCTTGGTTTAGTCCTGGTTTAGTCCTGGTTTAGCCCTGGTTTAGTCCTGGTTTAGTCCTGGTTTAGTGCCGGATTAGTCCTGGTTAAGCCCCGGTTTAGTCTTGGTTTAGTCCTGGTTTAGTCCTGGTTTAGTCCTGGTTTAGCCCTGGTTTAGTCTTGGTTTAGTCTTGGTTTAGTCCTGGTTTAGTCCTGGTTTAGTCTTGGTTTAGTCCTGGTTTAGTCTTGGTTTAGTCTTTGGTTTAGTCCTGGTTTAGTCCTGGTTTAGTCCTGGTTTAGTCTTGGTTTAGTCCTGGTTTAGTCCTGGTTTAGTCCTGGTTTAGTCCTGGTTTAGTCTTGGTTTAGTCCTGGTTTAGTTCTGGTTTAGTCCTGGTTTAGTCCTGGTTTAGTCCTGTTAGAGTCCTGGTTTAGTCCTGGTTTAGTCCTGGTTTAGTCCTGGTTTAATCCTGGAGCTCAAACACAGTTTGTGTTTTAATTATTAGTTTGTTAATTGTTTTCCTGAAGTGACTTAACCAGACATCCTGCTCAACGTCTTCTTGGCCATCGCCGTGGACAACCTGGCCGACGCCGAGAGCCTCAACTCCGCCCAGAAAGAGGAGGAGGAGGCCAAGAAGAGGAGGGACAGTATCAAGTAGGGTTCATTTATGCGTCCAGATAATATTCTACACTAATGTCACATATGTAAATGGATAAATGTTCCTGTTGGTTTATCTGCAGGGAGCTGATGACCGAGCAGAAGAGAAGTGACCAGCTGCAGCTCCCACACTGTGAAAAGGTCAGAGAGGCTTGATTATGTCTTTAAAGAGGGACTATTATGCAAAATCCATTTCTACCATGTTCTAATGCTGTTCCCTCTTCAAAAACATGTCTGAAGAGACTTTAGACCGGGGGGGGGGGGGGGGGGCAATTATTTTTCCCCAGGGGCCAAATGAGAAGCAGAAAATATTGGGGAGGCCAAAAGTTTGAAGTCTCCTGTGGTTATTAATGTTATTTCTATGTTGAAATCAGTAAATGTCGTTGTTTGGATCGTCTCAAGTTTGGATGGAGGTTTTTCATGTTCTCTGGTCCAGTTCTGGATTCAAACAGACCAGGGGTCGGCAACCTTTACCACTCAAAGAGCCGTTTGGAGCCGTTTGGAGCCGTTTGACACAGTAAAGAAAACACTGGGAGCCACAAAACCCTTTTGAAATTTAAAATGAAATAACACTGCACACTGCATATATATAGGATGGGTTAAAATGCAGAGAAGAATTTCTCCACTGTGAGATCAATAAAGTCACTTCTTCTTCTTCTTCTATAACGACTTTTTTACCTTTGTGCCATAGAATTACATTTTGAAAATGAACTAAAATAAAATACATTTTAATTAAATACACTGGTCCCTCGTTATATCGTGGTTCACTTTTCGTGGCGTCGCTGTTTTGCAGATTTTTATTCAATTTTTTTTTATAGTGCATTAACGCAGAGTTCTGCGTCCTGATTGGCTGAGGGACTGTAGACCTTTGCTGATTGGTCAGTCCTTCTCCTCCGTGTCTCCTGTACAGAATGTGTTCAGTTTGTCAGATTTATATAAATGTTGGATCGCAGTGTGACTCTGAAGTGCTGTATGTTTGTTTCTCCCCGACAAAACTCGCCACAGCGAAGCGGCGCCAGGACGAAGAGGCTCGGTCAGAAGAACTGTGAAATACACACCAAATACACTTTGGTTTTGTTCTAATACTGTGACTTTTTTGTTGAAAATCTACGAACGTTTGAGTGTTTAAACAAGAGAGAAATGTGAGAAAAGGTTAATTCCAGTGTGAGAAAAGTGTAGAATGTGTGTGGTGAGGCGTTTACAGCCTTAAAACATGGAGAAGAATTGTAAAATATAAAGCTTCGCAGGTTTCGCTTGTCGTGGGTTATTTTTAGAACGTAACCCCCGTGATAAACGAGGGGCCGCTGTACTGAGCCGCATCAGAGGGATCAAAGAGCCACATGTGGCTCCAGAGCCGTGGGTTGCCCACCCCTGAAACAGACCGTAGAAGGACCTGGCTGCTCAGGCAAGAGCTGATAGTTCTACGATTTACTGGGGTGGAGGATCTTAATTTATTTACAAAAGTTTACATTAAAGGTCCCATGACATGGTTCTTCTTAATGCTTTTATATGGCTCCTTAATGGTTCCCTAATACTGTAAATGAATCCTTCTTCAAAATCAACACTCAGTGCATGAGAAAGACACATGTACAGAGTCAGAGTCATAATCTCTCTGAACACCTCATTCTGGGCCTTGTTGCTTGAAAGCAAATGAGAAGGACACAGATAGGTCAGAGGAGCGGGTGGGGGGGGGGTAAATACGCCACTGGTTCCTTGTGTTAGCGGTGCGCTGTGCCTGGCCACACTTCTGTGTTTTAAGCACGAAGGAGGAAAGGAGAGCCTTTTCAATGAAAAAAACACATTTTCACAGAAAATAAAATGAAACCACTGCTGTTTCAGAGGTCCAGAGGGTCGGGTAAAGGACTTCTGAGCCTAGAAACACTCGGACGTGCCTCCAGGCAAATAAAAAAACGCATTTCACATTGCGTAGCGCATTCACAGTCCAAACTCTCTGGGCGTGATTTACAGAGACGGTGGGTAGAAAAACAGACGGAGGTGGAACTGCATTTTTCGATGTGACGTCACATAGTTTCCTTGTTCCCAAAATATGCTCCAGGTAAAATCCTCCTGAGGTCCTGACCAAGCCGAGCAATAAGATCATGGAGATGGACCCGGGCGCCTGAAAGACGAGCTGCCCACTGCTCCTGAAGGACGGGTCAAATGCAGAGAAATAATTTCCCTACGGGGATGAATAAAGTGTGTCTTCTTCTTCTTCAGAATCGCCCGTTTGAGCTGTGTTTTTTTCAAACGCAGAAAAGGATCGCAAATGCTCAGTTTAGACATTTCGGGGGGGGCTAAACAGGGTAGGGGAACTCACATTAACGTTCAAAAACCTCAGAAAGTGAAAATTTCATGCCATGGGACCTTTAATAGAAACAAAAAAAAAAACATGTTATTTTAACTTTTTTATTGTGTGCAAATTGTGTTGTCTTCTCCAGACACCTGAGGAGCTCCTGCTGGAAGAGGAGAAAGATCCTTTTGCAGCTCTCAACACTCCAGGTACAAGCTCCATGTTCATACAAAGTTCCTGTATTCAGTTTATTCCACATATATTTGAGCAAAATGTGTCTTGCCCATAAACTGTATGTATAAATGGACATAGCTAACCCTCTAGCCACCGTGCTACAAATAGGAAGTGAACATGGTCGTGCTTCCGGCTCCATCAGCTCTGTCTCCAGTTTAGTTTGTATTGAAACTGTCAAACCTCTGTCTGTGTAACTGCTGCTGTCAGGCTCTTCACTTCGCCTTAAAGGAAAAGTAACGTTTTTTACAATTTGAGCCTTATTTCGGTAATAAAACAAGTTGTTTTACTCACCCATAGCACTTTGGTGTCATATGGAGCATTTCCAGAGATGTTTTAGATTAGCGTTAGGCTAACGCCGTTAGCCTAGCGTGACTTATAGCCATAGCTCGGGGCATATAATATATTCCCAGAGCATGTAATATGCCCCGTGCGGGCTCCAAATAACACAAACTTTAGCACTTTTCAAATCATAGAAGCTCGATGTCTTAGTCTACGCTTTCGTGTGGTCAAAAGTGGCCTGTAATCCGAGATTTAGCCATAGTTTCGAGTAGATGAGGACAGTGCGCATGTGCGGACTGTGCTCTCAGCTCCCGGGACCCAAACATGGAACGCAAAGCTGTAAACTATGGATAAATCTGGGATTACAGGCCACTTTTGACTCAATCGAAATCGTAGACTAAGACATCGAGCTTCTATGATTTGAAAAGTGCTAAAGTTTGTGTTATTTGGAGCCCGCACGGGGCATATTACATGCTCGGGAATATATTATATGCCCAGAGCTATGGCTAGAAGTCGCGCTAGGCTAACGGCGTTAGCCTAACGCTAATCTAAAACATCTCCGGAAATGCTCCATATGACACCAAAGTGCTATGGGTGAGTAAAACAACTTGTTTTATTACCGAAATAAGGCTCAGATTGTAAAAAAAACCGTTACTTTTCCTTTAGTCCTTTAATTTCTAATATCAAACTCGACTCCAAATTCTGCTAGCCTCGTGAACTTCATTTGACTGGAGCTGTTATAACATCGCACTCCCTTAGTCCACTTCTTTACAGTCGACGCTCTTGCCCCAGTACAGATATTTGGTATAAGCAGCTCATGAGGTCAAAATTTAATTATAAAACATTTCGTCGTCAGATAATCGAGAAGTGCGTGTTAGCATGCTAGTTGTAAGCATTACCGCAGCTATGAGACGTGAAATGCTCGTGCAGTGAATAATTCGTGTGCAAGCTCTGATGAAATAGTTCTGTTTTTCAAGCATTTAAAACAGGAAAAATCAGGTACAGCTTCTCTAAAAAGTTATAACAAAATCAGGACTGAAGTGTGAGATTTGGAGATGAGCAGCCAAAGCCCCGAGGTTCATTTTGGTGCTCGTATTTCTTCACTGTTGCTACCAGAGAGCATCAAACACCCAGTCTAAATGTTCTGACAGAAAACTAAACTGAATTAATAGAGTCCCTGCCTCAGGTGGAGGAGTTCAAGTATGTCGGGGTCTTGTTCTCGAGTGAGGGGAGGATGGAGCGTGAGATTGACAGGTGGATCGGTGCAGCGTCGGCAGTGATGCGGTCGCTGTGGTGAAGAGGGAGCTGAGCCGATTTACCGTCGATCTACGTTTCTCCCCTCACCTGTGGTCATGAGCTCTGGGTAATGACCGAAAGGACGAGATCGCCGATACAAGCGGCCGAAATGAGTTTCCTCCACAGAGTGGCTGGACGCTCCCTTAGAGATAGGGTGAGGAGCTCGGAGTAGAGCCGCTGCTCCTCCATGTGGAGAGGAGCAGTTGAGGCTCGGGCGTCTGTTCTGGATGCCTCCTGGACGCCTCCCTCGAGAGGTGTTCCGGGCATGTCCCACCGGGAGGAGGCCCTGGGGAAGACCCAGGACACGCTGGAGGGACTATGTCTCCCAGCTGGCCTGGGAACACCTTGTGGTCCCCCCGGAGGAGCTGGAGGAAGTGTCCGGGGTGAATAAAGTCTGGGAGTCCCTGTTTAGACTGCTGCCCCCGGATAAGCAGAAGAAAATGGATGGATGGATTAAAATACTAAAGGTGCTGTACCTGATTTTCACCGTCTTAAAAATGTGAAAAACAGGTTCATTTTAAACAGTTTGAAGTTGTCCAAAGTTATTTCTCACTTACCTTACGTGTTCTGAGCGTCCAAATTCTTTAGTTTATAAGGAACTTTCAGCGATCATATTTGAACCTGAAGAGCTGCTTAAACAATATTCTGTACCTGTATTTGGGCAAGGCAAATGTTGTTCAATAACATGGGGGAAAAATATCAGAAAATCGTTTAATACTAAGATGTCAAAAACATTTAATGAGTCCATATTACATTTTTTATTTTCTGATCTTGTCCTGGCAGATGAAGAGGAGCTGCCTGAGGCCCCGGCAGGTCCCAGGCCCCTGAGGCTGTCTGAACTCAACCTGAAGGAGAAGATCCCTCCCATACCTGAGGGGAGCGCCTTCTTCATCTTCAGCAGCACCAACCCGTAAGTCCACCTACCTGCCTCCATCTGACCCTCTCCTCTGACCTTCTCCTCAGCTCCTCTGACCTTCTACTCAGCTCCATCCGACCCTCAGCTCCTCTGACCTCCTCCTCCTCAGCTCCTCTGACCTTCTACTCAGCTCCTCTGACCTTCTCCTCAGCTCCTCTGACCTTCTACTCAGCTCCTCTGACCTTCTCCTCAGCTCCTCTGACCTCCTCCTCAGCTCCTCTGACCTCCTCCTCAGCTTCGTCTGACTCTCTCCTCTACATCTTTGTTGCAGGTTTCGAGTGTTTTGCCACAAACTGATAAACCACCAGATCTTCACCAACCTCATTCTGGTCTTCATCATGCTGAGCTCGGTGTCTCTGGCCGCTGAGGACCCCATCCGGAACTTCTCTGCGCGCAATATCGTACGAACACACTAGAGTTTATAGAGGAAAACATGGAGGACTAAAGGGGAGAGAGAGGAGAGGTGGTGTCTCGAGGACTAAAGGGGAGAGTGAGGAGAGGTGGGGTCTGGAGGACTAAAGGGGAGAGTGAGGAGAGGTGGTGTCTGGAGGACTAAAGGGGAGAGTGAGGAGAGGTGGGGTCTGGAGGACTAAAGGGGAGAGTGAGGAGAGGTGGTGTCTGGAGGACTAAAGGGGAGAGTGAGGAGAGGTGGAGTCTGGAGGACTAAAGGGGAGAGTGAGGAGAGGTGGAGTCTGGAGGACTAAAGGGGAGAGTGAGGAGAGGTGGTGTCTGGAGGGCTAAAGGGGAGAGTGAGGAGAGGTGGTGTCTGGAGGACTAAAGGGGAGAGTGAGGAGAGGTGGAGTCTGGAGGACTAAAGGGGAGAGTGAGGAGAGGTGGTGTCTGGAGGGCTAAAGGGGAGAGTGAGGAGAGGTGGTGTCTGGAGGACTAAAGGGGAGAGTGAGGAGAGGTGGTGTCTGGAGGACTAAAGGGGAGAGTGAGGAGAGGTGGTGTCTGGAGGACTAAAGGGGAGAGTGAGGAGAGGTGGTGTCTGGAGGACTAAAGGGGAGAGTGAGGAGAGGTGGAGTCTGGAGGACTAAAGGGGAGAGTGAGGAGAGGTGGTGTCTGGAGGGCTAAAGGGGAGAGTGAGGAGAGGTGGTGTCTGGAGGACTAAAGGGGAGAGTGAGGAGAGGTGGTGTCTGGAGGACTAAAGGGGAGAGTGAGGAGAGGTGGTGTCTGGAGGACTAAAGGGGAGAGTGAGGAGAGGTGGGGTCTGGAGGACTAAAGGGGAGAGTGAGGAGAGGAGAGGTGGTGTCTGGAGGACTAAAGGGGAGAGTGAGGAGAGGTGGGGTCTGGAGGACTAAAGGGGAGAGTGAGGAGAGGTGGTGTCTGGAGGACTAAAGGGGAGAGTGAGGAGAGGTGGTGTCTGGAGGACTAAAGGGGAGAGTGAGGAGAGGTGGTGTCTCGAGGACTAAAGGGGAGAGTGAGGAGAGGTGGAGTCTGGAGGACTAAAGGGGAGAGTGAGGAGAGGTGGAGTCTGGAGGACTAAAGGGGAGAGTGAGGAGAGGTGGGGTCTGGAGGATTAAAGGGGAGAGTGAGGAGAGGTGGAGTCTGGAGGACTAAAGGGGAGAGTGAGGAGAGGTGGAGTCTGGAGGACTAAAGGGGAGAGTGAGGAGAGGTGGGGTCTGGAGGATTAAAGGGAAGAGTGAGGAGAGGTGGAGTCTGGAGGACTAAAGGGGAGAGTGAGGAGAGGTGGAGTCTGGAGGACTAAAGGGGAGAGTGAGGAGAGGTGGTGTCTGGAGGACTAAAGGGGAGAGTGAGGAGAGGTGGTGTCTGGAGGACTAAAGGGGAGAGTGAGGAGAGGTGGAGTCTGGAGGACTAAAGGGGAGAGTGAGGAGAGGTGGTGTCTGGAGGACTAAAGGGGAGAGTGAGGAGAGGTGGTGTCTGGAGGACTAAAGGGGAGAGTGAGGAGAGGTGGAGTCTGGAGGACTAAAGGGGAGAGTGAGGAGAGGTGGTGTCTGGAGGACTAAAGGGGAGAGTGAGGAGAGGTGGTGTCTGGAGGACTAAAGGGGAGAGTGAGGAGAGGTGGTGTCTGGAGGACTAAAGGGGAGAGTGAGGAGAGGTGGTGTCTGGAGGACTAAAGGGGAGAGTGAGGAGAGGTGGGGTCTGGAGGACTAAAGGGGAGAGTGAGGAGAGGAGAGGTGGTGTCTGGAGGACTAAAGGGGAGAGTGAGGAGAGGTGGGGTCTGGAGGACTAAAGGGGAGAGTGAGGAGAGGTGGTGTCTGGAGGACTAAAGGGGAGAGTGAGGAGAGGTGGAGTCTCAAGGACTAAAGGGGAGAGTGAGGAGAGGTGGTGTCTGGAGGACTAAAGGGGAGAGTGAGGAGAGGTGGAGTCTGGAGGACTAAAGGGGAGAGTGAGGAGAGGTGGAGTCTGGAGGACTAAAGGGGAGAGTGAGGAGAGGTGGATTCTGGAGGACTAAAGGGGAGAGTGAGGAGAGGTGGGGTCTGGAGGATTAAAGGGGAGAGTGAGGAGAGGTGGAGTCTGGAGGACTAAAGGGGAGAGTGAGGAGAGGTGGAGTCTGGAGGACTAAAGGGGAGAGTGAGGAGAGGTGGGGTCTGGAGGATTAAAGGGGAGAGTGAGGAGAGGTGGAGTCTGGAGGACTAAAGGGGAGAGTGAGGAGAGGTGGAGTCTGGAGGACTAAAGGGGAGAGTGAGGAGAGGTGGGGTCTGGAGGATTAAAGGGGAGAGTGAGGAGAGGTGGAGTCTGGAGGACTAAAGGGGAGAGTGAGGAGAGGTGGGGTCTGGAGGATTAAAGGGGAGAGTGAGGAGAGGTGGAGTCTGGAGGCCTAAAGGGGAGAGTGAGGAGAGGCAGGAGGACTAAAGGGGAGAGTTAGGAGAGGTGGTGTCTGGAGGACTAAAGGGGAGAGTGAGGAGAGGTGGAGTCTGGAGGACTAAAGGGGAGAGTGAGGAGAGGTGGAGTCTGGAGGACTAAAGGGGAGAGTGAGGAGAGGTGGGGTCTGGAGGATTAAAGGGGAGAGTGAGGAGAGGTGGAGTCTGGAGGACTAAAGGGGAGAGTGAGGAGAGGTGGAGTCTGGAGGACTAAAGGGGAGAGTGAGGAGAGGTGGGGTCTGGAGGATTAAAGGGGAGAGTGAGGAGAGGTGGAGTCTGGAGGACTAAAGGGGAGAGTGAGGAGAGGTGGGGTCTGGAGGATTAAAGGGGAGAGTGAGGAGAGGTGGAGTCTGGAGGCCTAAAGGGGAGAGTGAGGAGAGGCAGGAGGACTAAAGGGGAGAGTTAGGAGAGGTGGTGTCTGGAGGACTAAAGGGGAGAGTGAGGAGAGGTGGAGTCTGGAGGACTAAAGGGGAGAGTGAGGAGAGGTGGGGTCTGGAGGATTAAAGGGGAGAGTGAGGAGAGGTGGAGTCTGGAGGCCTAAAGGGGAGAGTGAGGAGAGGCAGGAGGACTAAAGGGGAGAGTTAGGAGAGGTGGAGTCTGGAGGACTAAAGGGGAGAGTGAGGAGAGGTGGAGTCTGGAGGACTAAAGGGGAGAGTGAGGAGAGGTGGAGTCTGGAGGACTAAAGGGGAGAGTGAGGAGAGGTGGAGTCTGGAGGACTAAAGGGGAGAGTTAGGAGAGGTGGTGTCTGGAGGACTAAAGGGGAGAGTGAGGAGAGTTGGAGTCTGGAGGACTAAAGGGGAGAGTGAGGAGAGGTGGGGTCTGGAGGACTAAAGGGGAGAGTGAGGAGAGGTGGAGTCTGGAGGACTAAAGGGGAGAGTGAGGAGAGGTGGAGTCTGGAGGACTAAAGGGGAGAGTGAGGAGAGGTGGAGTCTGGAGGATTAAAGGGGAGAGTGAGGAGAGGCAGGAGGACTAAAGAGAAGAGTGAGGAGAGGTGGAGTCTGGAGGACTAAAGGGGAGAGTGAGGAGAGGTGGAGTCTGGAGGATTAAAGGGGAGGGTGAGGAGAGGCAGGAGGACTAAAGGGGAGAGTGAGGAGAGGTGGAGTCTGGAGGACTAAAGGGGAGAGTGAGGAGAGGTGGAGTCTGGAGGACTAAAGGGGAGAGTGAGGAGAGGTGGTGTCTGGAGGACTAAAGGGGAGAGTGAGGAGACTGTACTACTTGAACAGACTGTAAGTAGGAGTAGTGTGGGTCCTGGTTTGGAGAGTTGGTGACTGTATCAAAACCTCACATGTGTATCTGATGATGTTTGTAGAATAACGTGCTGACTTGCCTCTTGCAGATACTCGGTTATTTTGACTATGCTTTCACGGCTATCTTTACAGTAGAGATCATGTTGAAGGTAAAGTGACTGTGTAAATGTGCTGTCTTCTGATTCCTCCTCAGATCATAGGCTATGCAGACTATGTCTTCACTAGTATGTTTACTTTTGAGATCCTAATCAAGGTAAAATCATATGTCCAAAGACTGCACCAAGCTTGCTGCACATGTCTTTTCCGATGTTTGTCTGAGACTACAAAACGGCCGCCTGTTTGTCCTGTTATGGCAGTCCAAAATTACACGTCGAGATACATGTTGTTTGTCACTTTCATAGTCACATGTTGTATGTTTTCAACCAATTCAAATGAAGATCTAGTCTGCCTGTCCATACTCTTTGTTCTCGTGTTATTTGTTCATATGTTATTATTTATATTATGCCATTTTCTGATCCATGTAATAATGTTTCCTCATCACAAAAAGACCTGGAGTTGTGTTTTCTTTCATTCACACATCAGGCATGAAAACCCCTCACCTTTCTCTCACCTTTCGCCATTTTGAATCAAAATGGGTGACCTACGTGAATCGTGTAGATCCGAAGAGAGGGAGGTCGGGAAAATATTAATTGATTGAGCAAAATCCCCGCAAGTTCGAAGGGCCGAACTGCGCTCCAGCTTCCAATCGTGTTGCAGCATAATTACCCACCGATCGCGCTCCCGCCAATCATGACGATTAGCGCTGTTGTGTTTGCGCCTGTTCGCCGATCAGCTGTGAGCGAGCCGCGTGAATATACGCGGCATTTCATGAAATTGGAGAAAATCCTTAACTTGGTATGCTAGTCCATGGATATACGCGACCCGCGCATACACGTGAATACACAAATGAACACGACAAACTATTAAAACGGAGTGACCGCGTTCTTCTGGGGTGAGTCATATTATCGTAATATTTCTGCATCAAAGGGACAGATTAGCTGACAGCAGTGGCCTAAACCAGGACTAAACCGGGACTAAACCAGGTCTAAACCAGGTCTAAGCAAGGACTAAACCGGGTCTAAACCGGGACTAAACCGGGACTAAACCCAGACTAAACCAGGACTAAACAAGGTCTAAACAAGGACTAAACCGGGTCTAAACCGGGACTAAACCCAGACTAAACCAGGACTAAACCAGGACTAAACCAGGACTAAACCGGGACTAAACCAGGACTAAACCAGGACTAAACCGGGTCTAAACCAGGAATAAACCGGGTCTAAACCGGGACTAAACCAGGTCTAAACCGGGACTAAACCCAGACTAAACCAGGTCTAAACCAGGACTAAACCGGGTTTAAACCAGGACTAAACCGGGTTTAAACCAGGACTAAACCGGGTCTAAACCAGGACTAAACCAGGACTAAACCGGGTTTAAACCAGGAATAAACCGGGTCTAAACCGGGACTAAACCAGGTCTAAACCGGGACTAAACCCAGACTAAACCAGGTCTAAACCAGGACTAAACCGGGTTTAAACCAGGACTAAACCGGGTCTAAACCAGGACTAACCGACCGTAGCCTAAATATGCAGAGTTTACATGTTAAACACAAAACACAACTCAAGTATGTTTGTGATGAGGAAACAACATTCAAATATAAATCAGAAAATAGCATACGGACCCTTTAATAGTAGAAATGTTCTCCTCCTCTTACTTTAAAAGGGACATACTGTGCTACATCTTTTAATTTAGTTATTAATCATGGTATGTTTTTACCTCAAAACATACCTGGAATACTTTTAATTTACATGTTTAAATTTGGTAGTTTTCATTGTAAATTGGTTGTACATAAACACATAAAACCAGAAAGTGCTTTTAAAGTCCAAAACATTCTCCAGTCATTCAGATTTTGGTGCTCAAATTGTGCATATTTCACAATATGTTCCTTTTATTCATTGTGTAACTTTTCTGGTGAAGGTTCGTCAAACGCTTTTCTCCATGGAGATGTTATTGTTTCGCAGTATGGCATTAAACCTTTCTAATCTCCATGGAGACCAAACCAGACTAAAGCTGCATCCCATTACTCTACCCCTACCACTTGATCTACGTCTTTGTCTTGCCCCTCGATACCGAGCTGAGAGGGCTCGGGGTACGAATGTTCCCCTAAGAAATGGGACGCCACTCGATTCCCGTTTGCGTCATCGTCCCTCGCCTCTACCTGAGCTGCTACGTCTACAGAGGCGACAACAACTGACGCAAACAAACGGAAACAAATGTCGAGGATTATCGGGTACCTCAGCTCCACAAAAAACTAGCTTGTTTATACATGAAAGTTTGATGAAAACGACTCGGCTAAACAGACATCGCTACAATTAAAACAGCAACAACAGTTCATAAAAGTAACGTAGAACATCAGCGTCATAATTGTAAACCTGCTAAACTGTTAATCGATCATTACAACTGCTGAAAATACATTTATGAGACTCCTCGGCTGGTCCATGTGACGCTGCCATCCTGATCCCAAAACCTGCCTGAGCTTGTAGTCGTACCCCTTCGTTCCAAGTCTGGTCGAGAGCTTACTTCGTTTCAAGGGGTATGTAGCCCGAGGTCGTGGCCCGAGCCCTTGATCAAAATTAGAATCGGGACACTCCTTGCCCTCACATGAACGCACAAAACCAAGGGGTAGGGGTAAGACGAAGGGGTAAGGAATGAGGAATGGGACGCAGCCCAAGTTACAGGTCAGATCTGTGGAGAGGCGACCCCGCACACAGCCATAAAGCCACCTGGAATTGAATAAATGTAAAGTAGAACTGTTTCATGTCACACTGTGGCAATGACATATCCATACAAATAAGGTGAAGGATGGCCAACCGAAAAGTTACATAGTGGAGCTTTAAGGATGCACTGATGCAATACCGATGTCGATACTTTGGTTTTAACCATTTGCCGATACTCGATTCAGAGCATTTATTTATTTAAACAGCACAAGATATAAAATGATTATTATTGCGATGTTTTGGGCCAGTTATTGCTCCAATTTACAGAACAAAATGGGATATCTGTCAATATCCGATACCAGTATCATCGGTGCGTCTCTAACTGTCGTCAAATTAACCGTCACAAACCGGACCTGTTGCATTCCTTTAATCTAAAGGAATAATGTGCAGGATTCAAAAGTGTAACTGTAGTTATAAAGTGTTGATAAAATACATACTAGTCATATGTTTGGACTCACCCTCTCATTCAGTGTTTTCTTTATTTTTTCTTTCTACTTTATACATTTTAGATAAAGACCCGAGACATCAAATATATGGAGCACGAATTATGGAATTATTTAGTAAAGTAAAAAAGTTAATAACTCTACTAAATATTTTTCGACAAAGTAAAGGGTGGATAATTTGAGGATTTGGTAATAAGATGTATTTAAAACATTTTAGTTTTTAAACCTTTTTTATTTAGCTACACCATAAATTCTACTTCATATATTTTTTGTGTTCTGTAAGTATACTCAACAAAAATATAAACGCAACACTTTTGTTTTTGCTCCCATTTTTCATGAGATGGACTTAAAGATCTAAAATTCACTCCAGATACACAATATTACCATTTCTCTCAATCATTGTTCACAAATCTGTCTAAATGTGTGATAGTGAGCACTTCTGCTTTGCTGAGATAATCCACCCCACCTCACAGGTGCCACATCAAGATGCTGATCTGACATCATGACCAGTGCACAGGTGCGCCCCAGACTGCCCACAATAAAAGGACACCCCGAAATGTGCTTTTTTTTTTTTGCTTTATTGGGGGTCTGGGGACTCAGAACCAGTCAGTATCTGGTGTGACCACCATTTGCCTCATGCAGTGCAACACATCTTCTTCACATAGAGTTTATCAGATTGTCAGTTGTGGCCTGTGGAATGTTGGTCCACTCCTCTTCAATGGCTGTGTGAAGTTGCTGGATATTAGTGGGAGCTGGTACACGCTGTCGTATACGCCGGTCAAGCACATCCCAAACATGCTCAATGGGTGACATGTCCGGTGAGTATGCTGGCCATGCAAGAACTGGGACATTTTCAGCTTCCAAGAATTGTGTACAGATCCTTGCAACATGGGGCCGTGCATTATCTTGCTGAAACATGAGGTGATGTTCATGGATGTATGGCACAACAATGGGCCTCAGGATCTCATCACGGTATCTCTGTGCATTCAAAATGCCATCAATAAAATGCACCTGTGTTCTTCGTCCATAACAGATGCCTGCCCATACCATAACCCCACCACCACCATGGGCCACTCCATCCACAACATTGACATCAGCAAAGCGCTCACCCACACGACGCCACACACGCTGTCTGCCATCTGCCCTGAACAATGTAAACCGAGATTCATCCGTGAAGAGAACACCTCTCCAATGTGCCAGACGCCATCGAATGTGAGCATTTGCCCACTCAAGTCTGTTACGGCGACGATCTGGAGTCAGGTTAAGACCCCGATGAGGACGACAAGTTTAGTTTGTGCAGAAATTGTTTGGTTATGCAAACCAATTGTTTCAGCAGCTGTCCGAGTGGCTGGTCTCAGACGATCTTGGAGGTGAACCTGCTGGATGTGGAGGTCCTGGGCTGGTGTGGTTACACGTGGTCTGCGGTTGTGAGGCCGGTTGGATGTACTGCCATATTCTCTGCCATATTTTAGTCTGAGGAAGAACTCCCTCAATGCTTGTGACATCTGTGGCATTTTGCTGTGAGACAAAACTGCACATTTCAGAGTGGCCTTTTATTGTGGGCAGTATAAGGCACACCTGTGCACTAATCATGATGTCAGATCAGCATCTTGATGTGGCACCTGTGAGGTGGGATGGATTATCTCAGCAAAGCAGAAGTGCTCACTATCACACATTTAGACAGATTTGTGAACAATGTTTGAGAGAAATGGTAATATTGTGTATCTGGAATGAATTTTAGATCTTTAAGTCCATCTCATGAAAAATGGGAGCAAAAACAAAAGTGAAACTTTTAATGAGATTCTGATTTCAAACTTTTGACTTTTAGCATGCACACGAGTCAAATTATGAGTACAAATCCTGCCTGTTATTGCCACAGTACTTTGTGTTATTAAAGTTAAAGTAGTGGATGTGGTGAATTATTAAAGTTAAAGTAGTGGATGTGGTTACTATAGTGAGCTGGTGGGTTTCAGATGACGGCGTTTGGAGCTTTTCTCCATAAAGGAGCTTTCTGCAGAAACTACTTCAACCTGCTGGACCTGCTGGTGGTCGGAGTGTCCCTGGTCTCCTTTGGCATTCAGTGAGTACTACTACTACTACTACTACTACTACTGCTACTACTACTACTACTGCTGCTACTACTGCTACTACTGCTGCTGCTACTACTACTACTACTACTACTACTACTGCTACTACTACTGCTACTACTGCTACTACTGCTACTACTGCTGCTGCTACTACTACTACTACTGCTACTACTACTGCTACTACTACTGCTACTACTACTGCTACTACTGCTACTACTACTGCTACTACTGCTACTACTGCTACTACTACTACTGCTACTACTACTGCTACTACTACTACTGCTACTACTACTACTACTACTGCTACTACTGCTACTACTGCTACTACTACTACTGCTACTACTACTACTAGTACTACTACTACTCCACTCCTCCTGTCCTACTGTCCTAATGATGACATTTTGTTTAGGTCGTCTTTTATTTTCCTGGTTCAGTTCTGTCCTGATGATGGTGTTTTGGTGTTTTGGTGTTTAGGTCGTCTGCCATCTCTGTGGTGAAGATCCTGCGAGTGTTACGAGTGCTCCGTCCTCTCAGAGCCATAAACCGAGCAAAAGGACTGAAGGTCAGAGCATGTCAGGGTCAGAGGTCAGTGCTGTTGCTGTTCTGACCTCTGCGTCTGTGTCTCTACAGCACGTGGTGCAGTGTGTGTTTGTGGCCATTCGCACCATCGGGAACATCATGATCGTCACCACTCTGCTGCAGTTCATGTTCGCCTGTATCGGGGTTCAGCTCTTCAAGGTAAAACCTGTTTAACCTGATGGATTTATCTGACTGTGAAATACAGTGTAAATATGTTACAGCACCCATGCTCACCCAAAAGTAACATATATAACTGGGGTAAATATTGAACTATATCATAATAGAAGCACAAAACCCCCCCCATACCCCGGGGGTGAACTGGGGGCACATGGTGTGGTGACCCTTTGATAAATGTGATCTTTGTTTCCACAGGGAAAGTTTTACCGCTGCACAGATGAGGCCAAGTCCAGTCCAGAGGAGTGCAAGTACGTTATTTCAAAATATTGAGTTATGAAGTTATTACAGGGATGAAAGAGTTCCGTTTTTTAGCGGATCTCCGCTTTTTTTTCAGCCGCGGGTTTATTTATTTATTTATTTTTACATCTGTGCAAATTGGTTGAGAAAGATTTTGGGTGTATATATATGTATAGTTGTGTTTAGGGTCGCCAACAGTCTCTTGAAAAACAGAATCGTCCCGTATTCAGAACAAAAGTACATGTCTCGTATTAAACCTCGGGCCGCGCGAGCCCGTGTCTGGAGCCGCGGAGCGAGTGAGCACAGCTCTTTCACAACAGCCTGTACCATTGTGTGTACACAGGTTAAACTTTATAAAACATCCTATACCTCATCCTACCTGCCCGTGCCTCACACGTCGCTCCTCGCTTTAGCGCGCATCAGCTCCTCCTCAATGCCTCTGATTAGACGAAGTGCAAAGCAAAAACAAATCCAGTAGATACTACTAGTAGGCCTGTTAATAAAATGTGTTTTTTTGTACTTTTATGTACAGTTTTACTTTATTGCTAACATATAGCATATAGAAATCCAAATTTCAGAAATTTAAAATTTTCCGGGGGGGGGGGGGGGGGGCACCGTGACTTTCCGCTTTTTTCATGATTGGCCATTTTCATCCCTGTTATTAATGTAACTCTGGTTCTATGACTCCTTGGCGACCACCAGAGGGCGGTGCAGAGAGCACAGAGGTCAGGGGCTCATTCAGTCAGTAGGGATGGAACAGAACTGCATTTAGTCTTTTTTCAGAGGTTCAGAGGCACATATACTGTATCTTGTGATTTTTTTTTTATTAAAATGACACATAACAACTTGAACATTGTAGAGTATATGTTGAACTTCATAGCATTATGAGAATATTAAGTCGGATCAATGACGCAGACATAAGCTTGAGGGGGACGACAGGACTGGAGGCAGGTGGAGGACACAGGACAGAGTGAAGGGACGGAGAGCCACAGGGCTGTGCTGGAGGAGGACGGGGACACCCAGGTATGTCCTCACAGGGAAAAGAAAAGGACAACTGCAGGCATAGGATGACGGGAGGAAATGAAATATCATGTACTCTTGTATTTATGCAGTACTTCTTGTATTCCAGAGGCACATACATCCTGTACACCACAGGGGACACAGCCCTGCCCATGGTCCGAGAGCGTCAGTGGTACAACAGTGACTTTAACTTTGACAACGTGCTGATGGCCATGATGGCTCTCTTCACCGTGTCCACCTTCGAGGGCTGGCCCACGTGAGTTTGTTTACAGATCAGAGGAAGCTTTATTACAAGTGTTAGACGACTAAATCACAAACTAGGTGTTTTCATAAAGGTTGTAATAAAAGGAAAACTCAAATATATCTGAGCTCTGCGCAGTGGGAGTATCGTAGCCTGAGGTTTATCCAAGGGGCGATTATTGCTAGTTGATCTTTTTATTATTTTGGCGGCACAGTGGCTAGCACTCACGCTTCACAGCAAAAAGATTCCGGGTTTGATCCCCGGGTCGCCCAGGCCTTTCTGTGTGGAGTTTGCATGTTCTCCCTGTGTCTGGGTGGGTTTCCTTCGGTTTTCCCCATCAACCCAACACATGCTCCAGGTAAAATCCTCCTGAGGTCCTGACCAAACCTAAACAACAAGATCATGGAGATGGTCCCGGGCGCAGGCATGTGCTGCCCACTGCTCCTAATGGGTCAAATGCAGAGGACAGTTTCTCCTGTGTGCGATCAATAAAGTCAATAAATTAAAATTAAATTTCCAAATTTATCTAGCAGCTATACCACCTTGACAATGCCCGATCTCATCTGTTGGTGCAGCTGAGCAGGGCTATATTCCCTTATTTAAAGGGTTTTTATGCTAAATCAACTCGTTTTTAGCTTTCTACCATGTTATAAGATAAGATCAGACTTTATTGATCTCACATAGGAAAAATGTATTTGTCACAGTAGCTCCAGGCAGAGACAGTTTCAATAAGAATAAAGTGCATGCAGCAAGAATAAAAATAAAATAAGTAATAATAACAAAAACAGTAACTAGGAGAGTATGGGGAAATGATATTGCACGTCTGGACTCTACAGTGGAGTTGTACAGTCTGATGGCGGTGGGGATGAAGGATCTGTGGTAGCGCTCCTTCTTGCACTGGGGGTGCCTCAGTCGGCTGCTGAAGGAGCTGCTCAGCTCCTCTACAGTCCAGAGGGTGAGAGGTGTTTGTCCAGCACCTCCTCTCAGCCACCTCCTCTACAGAGTCCAGAGGACAGCCCAGGACAGAGCTGGCCCTCCTGACCAGCTTATTAAGTCTCTTCCTGTCGCGTTCTGTGCTGCTCGGGGCCCAGCAGACGACAGCGTAGAGGAGAGCAGAGGCCACCACAGAGTCATAAAAAGTCTTGAGCAGAGTCCTGCACACTCCACATTGTGTTCCCTCATCAAAAACCTGTCTGAAGAGGCTTTGGATCCTGTACAAGGCTCCTCCACAAACCTATGTTACCCCTGCTTCTGTATTCAGAAATATACAAAAGCAGGATACAAAACAATACACTACAACTTCACAAACTTGAGCAATTTGAAGTAGTTTAATTAGCGAAATGCTCAGTGATTGTGTCGCAGTGATAGTGCTCTGAAGGGGGAGTTAGAGCAAAGGGATGTTAGTATGTTGCTTTCGGTAAATATAACATGTTCAAACCAATAACAGGTGACATGGTGATCAGAACATGTTTGTGTAAACGGTTATAAGGTGAAAGGTGAAATGGTTTACTCCGTCTCCCCTGCAGTCTGCTGTACAAGGCCATCGACTCAAACAGGGAGAACATGGGTCCCATCTACAACTACAGAGTGGAGATCTCCATCTTCTTCATCATCTACATCATCATCATCGCCTTCTTCATGATGAACATCTTTGTGGGTTTTGTCATCGTCACGTTCCAGGAGCAGGGCGAGAAGGAGTACAAGAACTGTGAGCTGGACAAGAACCAGGTACCCACTCGCTACAGGGCAATCCTTAAAACCTGGTACTTCCTGTAGTACACGGGTCATTCCAGAACTGGACGACATTTGGGCTTTAAAGGGACAGTGTGTAAGATTTATACCTGTTAATTACTGAAATTGAAGATACCCATTCAAAAATACATTGTTTTCCTTTTCACTTCCAT
Source organism: Paratrypauchen microcephalus (assembly GCA_036785185.1). Classification (NCBI taxonomy): domain Eukaryota; kingdom Metazoa; phylum Chordata; class Actinopteri; order Gobiiformes; family Gobiidae; genus Paratrypauchen; species Paratrypauchen microcephalus. Next base: position 1,994,131 of record JAVJIX010000140.1, read on the forward strand.
CATGAAATCAAAGTATTCTTTTGGACTTAGATATAGTCACATAAAAGGGGGATCTTCCCCATGCAGAGGCAGCCATTTTGAATACGAGAGCCGCAGAAGGACATTTGGGCTCCGCCTTCGCCTTTTCTTTATACAGTAAAGGGGCTCGTGGTTTTCACACGAGATAGTACGAGTTTGGATAAACAACGACAAGCATGTTGCCGGATCACACTTACTCCGCACATACATCGCAGGAGCAAGCACCTTCATCTGAGAGGAAAAGAAGAAGGACATAGTACCTACCGCGGCTGGGGCTTTGTTGCAGCGCAGGCCCGCACCCCGGGTTCAGACCGACCTCCGCCCTCCGCGGTCCGGTTCCTGATTCCCCCCACCCGCGCACAGCGCCGGGTGCGCTTCACACGTGCTCACGGTTCGTGCGCGGCTGCCGGAACCCACCTCCGGGTACACTGAGCTGTCCACGTTACAGCGCGCCCGGGTGACCCTCGAGGTCTGCCGTAGCTAGGACAGGAATTGCAATACCCACAATCCACCAATACCCACCATCCTACACACTGGACCTTTAAGACTCTTGAAAAATAAACCTTCACGTTTCAGATTTTCTGCTACATATTAATCAATAATAGGTAATAAACTATCAAATGCTTAATTAGCTCAGCTTACGGATCAATGGTACAATTTTTATTACATAATTTATCGTTTTCTTTATTTACTCTAATCACAGTAACAGGGCTGCAGGACTCATCAAACGCACCTACACAAGAACTGTCAGTCGTTTGTGCTTCGTTTGTGCTGCAAAAAGTTTTGTTTGTGCTGCTTTAGTTTTTGAGATATTAACGGTTCTTTTATAGGTCAAATTGGAGTCAGCCAGCCCCCATCCCTCAAAAACTAAAGCAGCACAAACGAAACTTTTTGCAGGACAAAACAGCACAAATGATTGACACAGTTCTTGTGTAGGTGCGTTTGATGAGGGGCCGACTTCACGCAGGTGTTTGCAGGTAACAGAGTTGCAGGTAACAGGGTTGCAGGTAACAGGGTTGCAGGTAACAGGGTTGCAGATCCGCACTAATGTTCACTTTATCTCAGGAGTAGAAGCTGTTTAGCTGTTACTGCTAATCAAGAGGAAAAACTTATTTATGCAAATAAGTAAAGGAAAAATAATAATAATTGTCTTATTCTGATCATTTGCATAACAGGGTTCATGAGGCAGAGTGAGACATTCAATCAAGACTAACGAGGTTATAAAAATATGAAAAATAGAAGATAAGATAAACCTTTGCTCTGCCCATTCTTTTGGAAAACTGTTTGATGACGTCAAGTCCAGGATCATGTGGTTCACCGTTGATTGATTGATTGATTGATCATGTGGTTCTGTTTTCTTCTTCTTCTACCAGGCTAAAAATGTTCTGGTAACAGGGTTGGTGCAGGTTGTGGGACACATGTTCATGAATAATTATTATTATTTCAAATATTATGTCTATTAAAACAAATGTTCCACAGTTACAAGAGATGGAAATGAAACAAATAACACACACACAAAAAAGAAATTTAAATTTAATTTGAACTGTTTTGAGATTCAGTTTGGTCATTAGAGGAAAATGGCATTTTGGGGGAACTCCAGACTTATTTGGTATTTTAAAAACTATTTTCAAGCTTAGTTTTTTCTCTTAGTTTTTTAGATTTGGTCTCAGGACAAGTAAATTCACTCAGAAACTGTATGTTTCAGTATTTTGTATGTGGATTATTTCATATTTGATGGGTGAGACATAAAATGTCCTCCAATTCTGGAATGACCCATAAATAGAATCACTAATGAATGTGCAAAGGGTTAAATAGTTATATTTACTTTACATGAACTTTTTAAAGAAATACTTATTTTCTAGCTGCATATTTGGGTCATGTTTACATTAAAGTACCAGTACTCTCTTCCCCTGTGAGTAAATCTACGGCAAAACCTTTAGGCGCTTTGTGCTACATTTTTGTATGAAAAGCGCTTTATAAATATTGTTTGATTTGATTTTGATTTGATTTGATTTATGTTGACAATATGAACAAATAAACGTGTGTTTCTTGCACGGCTCCTTCAGATATGATTTAGTTTGTCTCATTTTTGTGTCTGTCCTTTTCCATGTCTCCAAATAGTTGTTTTGTGGCCCCATAGTATTTATCAGGATAATATGTGTCCCATGTGACCTGATGGTGTGTTTTGCTCTTCCCAAACCCTCGTGCAGCGTCAGTGTGTGGAGTACGCTCTGAAGGCCCGGCCCGTGCGCAGGTACATCCCAAAGAACCCGTACCAGTACAAGTTCTGGTACGTGGTCAACTCCACCGGCTTCGAGTACGTCATGTTTGTCCTCATCATCCTCAACACGCTCTGCCTCGCTATACAGGTGTGTACTACTACACCGTATATACTACACAAATACAGATTTGAATGTGTTTGTTTGGAGGAATTGCCACTTGAGATGTCGTTTTGGAAGGGATCAGAATCACAGCAACAGAAGACGCTTACAGGAGAAAAGACAATAGGCTACATTAAGATTTAAGATTAGGCCTTTATTGGTCTCACACACAGTGACACACGGGAGAAATTTGACTTCTGCATTTGACCCATCCTTTTTCAGGAGCAGTGAGCAGCCATCTTTTTCGGCGCCCGGGGGGCAGTACCGTGAAGGGTCTTGCCCAAGGACCCACACTGGTTAGCTCATTGCCTGGGGGGGATTTGAACCCCAACCCCCAGGGGGAAAGTCCATGACTTACCAGTTGAGCTAACCAGCCGTTTTTTTTTTTTTTTTTTTTTTTTACATCAATAAAACACAAGGCAAAAGGAGAAATTCAATTTGTCAACTGGACAAAGTTTATTTATCCAAGCTACTTATTCAGCAGCTTGGATGAGCTGCGAAATGTATTCGACCAAATAAACTTTGTCCAGTTGACAAATTGAATTTCTCCTTTTGCCGTGGATTCTACCTGGACGACTGAGGGACACACACACAAGATCAACACACACACACACACACACACACACTCACACATGACTGACACAGAATAAGTAAAAATCAAACAAAACTAAGACAAAAATAATCAACAAAATACTATAGAGTGAAGGAAATGCAGATTTTGTAGGTTTGCCCACAAAGATATGAACAGTCGATCATTTTAATGGTAGGTGTATTTTAACATTGAGATAGAATATCCAAAAGAAAATATATTCATTGATTTGCATTTCACTGTGTGACATAAGTATTTGATCCCCCCAGCTCCCACAGACCAGTCAGACACTCCTAATAACCTGGATTAGACTCCTGTTTTAACTCATCACCTGTAAAAAGAGCCCTGACTCTCCAAACTGAACGACCAAAGAGCTCAAAGGACGACAGGGATAAGATCATAGACCTGCACACGGCTGGACTGGGCTACAAAACCATAAGCAGCTGGTGTTTAGGAGACAACTGCTGGTGTAAATGTTCCAAAATGTGAGAAATACAAAATGACCATCAGTCGACCTCGGTGTGAGGCTCCACACAAGATGTCACCTCGTGGGGTTTCAGTGATCACGAGAACAGTGAGAAATCAGCCCAGAACTACACGGGAGGAGCTGGTCAAACACATTAGGGTCATGGAGAGGCCCGGCCAGTCTCCGGACCCTAACCCTATAGAAAACCTGTGGAGGGAAGTGACAGCCACAAATCCTTAAAGATTTAGAGATGATCTGCAAGAAGAGTGGACCAGAATTCCTTCTGATATGTACAAATCAAATCAAATCAAACAATATTTATAAAGCGCTTTTCATACAAAATTGTAGCACAAATCACCTACACAAACCTGGACATCAACTAAAAGAAACGTCTGACCTCCGCGCTGCAAACAAGGGTTTAAGTTTAAGTCTTTTTTGGCTGGAGAGTTCAAATACTTATTTCACTCAATGAAATGCAAATCAGTTTATATATTTTCTTTAAAGCTTTTTTCTGGATTTTCTCAATGTTAAAATAAACCTACTATTAAAATCATAAACTGTTCACTTCTTTGTCAGTGAGCAAACCTACAAACTCAGCAAGGGTCAAATACTTCTACTGTGTCCACTAAACATACAGGTGTGTACTACTCGACGTGTGTACTGCAGTACTACGTACTACTATGTACTACACTAACAGGTCCACCAGAACTGCCATCAAACCAAAGTGACACAAAAAATATTCATCAGAGATTTGGACTGACTGACCACCTCTGACCTCCTCTGACCACCTCTGACCTCCTCTGACCACCTCTGACCTCCTCTGACCACCTCTGACCTCCTCTGACCACCTCTGACCACCTCTGACCACCTCTGACCTCCTCTGACCCCCTCTGACCCCCTCTGACCACCTCTGACCACCTCTGACCTCCTCTGACCACCTCTGACCTCCTCTGACCCCCTCTGACCCCCTCTGACCACCTCTGACCTCCTCTGATCACCTCTGACCACCTCTCAGACATGAGTTAGTGTTATTTTGGTTTTATGTTCATATGATCTGAAGGGACCGAACATTTAGAATTTGAATCGTCTACCACAGTGTTTCCCAACCAGGGGTACAAGTCCCCCTAGGGGTACTCGAGCACACTGCAGGGGCACTCAGCAGTGTCGCTGCCAGGCGCAGGGGGAGATTTTTTTTTTTTTAATAATTTGAGTAAATTTGAGTTAAAGGGACAGTGTGTAAGATTTTTACCTGTTAATTACTGAAATTGAAGATACCCATTCAAAAATACATTGTTTTCCAAGCCTTTTCACTTCCATCATGAAATCAAAGTATTCTTTTGGACTTAGATATAGTCACATAAAAGGGGGATCTTCCCCATATAGAGGCAGCCATTTTGAATACGAGAGCCGCAGAAGGACATTTGGGCTCATCCTTTGCCTCGGCTCCTGCACAGCCGCGCTGCGTATGGCTCCCCCCTTCCCCCCTCCCCTTCCCCTTCTCTCCTTCGTTCCTCTGCTCCCATATGCAGCCAGGAGCGAAGCAGAGAAGGGGAAGGGGAGGGGGGGAGGGGGAGCATGCTGCCGGATCACACATCGTAATGGATATAACACGTATTTTGGACTAAATTGTTTTACTGGATTTTATTCGCTGGATCCTTATGGACAGATTGAGACCAAGTTTATGATGAAATACAGAGTTTGACCTGTGCAAAGCCTTCAAAGGTAAGCTAAGTAAGCTAAGTTTTGTGCTTTTCCGTATAAAAGCCCCATGTGCTCGGGGAGTGATTGTTTTGCAGGGAAATGAATTGCATAGTCAAAAAGAGGAGACTGTAAGGTTTCATTTGATGTGTAGATTGTCATGAATCATGATCGGGATTGTGTGTTTTCATGCGAAAAGAAAAAAAAAAAGTGAACGGGGGACCGTTTTATGTATACAGCGGTGCGCGGGCACGCGCGATGTCGGCGCTACGTCGCGCCCGGGTGACCCTCGAGGTCTGCCGTAGCCAAAAGAGGAAGTGGAATAGCTAGTAACCACCTATGCGCCACGAATCCTACACACTGTCCCTTTAAAGAAAAGAGAAAATGCCTGAGAATTAAAGGAAAAGTAACTTTTTTTTTTACAATCTGAGCCTTATTTCGGTAATAAAACAAGTTGTTTTACTCACCCATAGCACTTTGGTGTCATATGGAGCATTTCCAGAGATGTTTTAGATTTGCGATCTCCATAATGTGAGTTCTCGGGGCACATGTTTGCAGTCTCCAAATAACACAAACTTTAGCACTTTTCAAATCATAGAAGCCCGATGTCTTAGTCTATGATTTCGTGTGGTCAAAAGTGGCCTGTAATCCGAGATTTAGCCATAGTTTCGAGTAGATGAGGAGGCCAGTGCGCATGTGCGGACTGTGCTCTCAGCTCCCGGGACCCAAACATGAAACGCAAAGCTGAAAACTATGGATAAATCTCAGATTACAGGCCACTTTTGATTCAAACGAAATCGTAGACTAAGACATCGGGCTTCTATGATTTGAAAAGTGCTAAAGTTTGTGTTATTTGGAGCCCGCACGGGGCATATTACATGCTCGGGGAATATATTATATGCCCCGAGCTATGGCTAGAAGTCACGCTAGACCAGTGCTTCTCAATTATTTTCTGTGGCGCCCCCCCTAGGAAGAAGAAAAAATTTCACGCCCCCCTTCCTGCGCGCGACTATAAATAGTATTATTTGTCTAGAAAACTGTTATGAGAACACCATTGTATCCTTTTATTGACATTATAAACAAAAAAAAGAAAGAAACTTACAACAAAGACTGCACTGAGGACTCAAATATTAATGTGTTTTTAATGCAGCTTTGCGCACATTTGTTTACGTTTTATAGAAATGAAACTTAAAACCACCTCATTTGCATAAGCTAAAAGCACTGAAAAAAAAAACGCTCTCTCCTTGTGCCACTGATGCGTCAGCTTCTGTCGGACTAAAGGACACGACTCAGTGGAATATACGTGTTTTTTCTGTGACAGAGGATGTTCTGTTAATGGTGAGACTGTGCGTAAATCGCATGTGAGAACGCCACTGCCAACTACTGTTGTTGATGTGCAATTACACTTAGTTCTAGTACAGTACAGCAAAAAAACATGTTTCCCAGGGTCATACGCGCCCCCCCTGACATCACGCCACGCCCCCCCAGGGGGGCCCGCCCCACTATTTGAGAAGCACTGCGCTAGGCTAACGCTAATCTAAAACATCTCTGGAAATGCTCCATATGACACCAAAGTGCTATGGGTGAGTAAAACAACTTGTTTTATTACCGAAATAAGGCTCAGATTGTAAAAAACGTTACTTTTCCTTTAAATTTTCAAATTAAGAAGATGAAATAAAATGATTTTCATTTAATAATCTGTTGTGTCACATTCTACTTTTGGAGAATTATCCACACGTATGAGTGAGGGGGACTCGGGGTATGACAAAAAGGCTCAGGGGGAACACAAGACAAAAAAGGTTGGGAAACACTGTTCTACCAGACGAAAATCCACAAATGTTGAAACTGAGAATTATGGATGACCTACACCAAACCACACAACAGAAACATTACATAAACAAACTGTAGAACACAGCGGTAAGATTTATCACAACCAAACTGAAATTGTCATTTGAATGGACACGGACAAGGACGAGGGTTAGGTTTTACCATAATTTCCTCTGCAAACATCAGTATGTCCTTTGTTATTCTGCACTTCTAACCCCTGTAGTTTAGATCTGCACAAACATAAATTGCAAATTACAAGGAGATAATTAGATAACAGAGTGGTTTGACCTGGATACTGTGCTAATTCTTCTCCTGTAGCACCACGGCCAGTCTCACCTGTTTAACTACGCCATGGACGTCCTCAACATGGTCTTCACCGGGGTCTTCACTGTGGAGATGGTCCTCAAGCTGGTGGCCTTCAAACCCAGGGTACGGCTGCTTCCTCATGACGATTTTCTGTTAAATAAATGCTAAGCTCCGCCCTCAAACGCCATCACGATTCTCACAGACAGATTTTTCATTCATTCATTATGGACTTTTCCCTACGTTTCCCAGTGACCTTCAGATCAGGGCTCGGCATCAACCAACCACATTTATCCTTTCACTATTTGTGCCAGCTGAAGGTGCTCTACGTAACTTTTATGTTGCCAAGAATGTTCCACAGTATGACATTAAACTTCTTTATCTCCATGGAGACAATGGGGTAACACCGTCAGGCTGCCCCCGGGCTCCGACTGCCCCCGGGCTCCGACTGCCCCCGGGCTCTGACTGTGCTGCTCTGGGGCTCTGGATTCTTTTCGTTGGGATTTCTTTGGGTTTGGGAGATAGACGATATATCAGGCCAATATTTGGTCTTATTGCGTTTATTTTTTTTTTTGGGTCAATCTGCTTCCTAAAAAACCCACTTAAATCTTTAATCAGAAGAGAGAACGTGATTACACAGCTCTCGTAGAAGCTTTGTGATAAAAGAGGGCCATGGTTGAAGTTTGGAGTAAATTTAAATGACATACTTTGGGGAAAATAATCAAAACCGTCCCTATATATCAGCCCAAAAATTAAAAAATATCAACAGACCTTATGGCTTGTCGTTGCTCAGGATTCAAAGGAATTTGTATCGGCATCGACCATGAAAAAAAGCCATATCAACGAAACTACTAAAACAACTAAACCTCTGACACTGGAGTCGGGGCTGGACTGAGCGAGTGAAGCGTCGTTACGCATCAGATCTGTGGAGAGGCAACTCTGCTCACAGTAAAAAAGTGTATTTCTTGTATCTTAGGGCCTGTTTATGGGTAAAAACGACAAAATATTTTATCGGAAGTGCCTTTCGTTTAAACGGTGACGGCGTTTTACGGGCTTAAAAACGCAAAAAACTGAACCCGCCATCCAAAGTGGAAAAGTTGAATCCGCTCCGCCGTAGAGTTTTCGTCTACACTGCCCAAGACGCAAAACTCTGGTTAAATCTGCTGACGTCGCGTACGTGTTTATGTCACATACATGAAGAAGGAAGATTCTACACATGTGCGCGGACATAGTCATAATGTATCACAGCGCCACCTAGCCGCCTGGCATGCATACCCAATCCAATTCCACACACTTTTGCGTTGCCGTATGCATGCAGATTTCCTCCCGAAAACGCTCGTCTAAACGTGGAATAAAAATTGAAGGCGCGACAGCACTTTTGCGTCTTCTGTTCAGAACGTCGTCATATAAACCAGGGGTCGGCAACCCGCGGCTCCGGAGCCACATGTGGCTCTTTGATCCCTCTGACAGCGGGCCCTCGTTTGTCACGGGGGTTACTCTAAAAATAACCCACGACAAGTGAAATCCGCGAAGTCGTCAGGTTTATATTTTACAATTCTTCTCCATGTTTTAAGGCTGTAAACGCCTCACCACACACATTCTACACTTTTCTCACACTGGAATTAACCTTTCTCACATTTCTCTCTTGTTTAAACACTCAAGCGTTCGTAGCTTTTCAACATAAAAGCCACAGTATTATAGAACAAACCGAAGTGTATTTGGTGTGTATTTCACAGTTCTTCTGACCGAGCCTCTTCGTCCTGGCGCCGCTTCGCTGTGGCGCGTTTTGTCGGGGAGAAACAAACATACAGCACTTCAGAGTCACACACTCACAAGAGACACGGAGGAGAAGGACTGACCAATCGGCAAAGGTCTACAGTCCCTCAGCCAATCAGGACGCAGAAATACGCGTTGATACACTATTAAAAAAAATTGGAATAAAAAAATCCACGAAACAGCGAGGCCACGAAAAGTGAACCGCGATAATCGAGGGACCAGTGTATTTAATTAAAATGTATTTTATTTTAGTTCATTCATTTTCAAAATGTAATTCTAGCCAAACGGCTCTTTGAGTGGTAAAGGTTGCCGCCCCCTGATAAAAACGTAGCCGTAAACAAACTTCTTGATCCACAAGGGAAAGTATCTTTGAGCAAAACCCCTTAATTAAAGATTGATTGAAAAGACTTTATTTAATGCATAACCAAAAAGTTCCGCAGTGCACCTTTATATTAGTTTCATAAAAGTGGGAAATACTAGTTTAAAGGTTTTGTAAAGTGTGGATTCTCTTCTCTGATACCGAGCCCTGTGTCCTGACTTCAGTATCAGACGTAGTAGCAGCTTGTGCTCGTGTCTTAGCCCTGGTAGCATTGTTGACCTCTGCCCTCCTGTGCCCTCTGATCTCGTGACCCCTTGACCCCTCGACCCCTCGACCCTCTCCTCTGGCTCCTCCCCCCCGTGTCTGCGCCCACGCCGTCGGACCAGGGCTACGTGGGCGACGCCTGGAACGTGTTCGACGCCCTGGTGGTGATCGGCAGTGTGGTAGACATCATCCTCAGCCAGGTACACCTCCGACATGCGACCTATGACCTCTGCTGTGTCCTTCCTCTGCACACGCCTCCTAGCTCCTCTGTCCTCGTCTCCTTTCCTTCCTCATACTCTTGCTTCTGTGAGAATCGTCTTTGTAAATGTGACGGTGGAGAAAACGAACACAGAATCTAGTTGTAATTTTTGTTTTCATTCATTTTCTTAATAAATATTTGGTTTGTATTTGTATTTAAAGATGCACTATGTAACTTTTCTGCTTTTTGGCGTGCCTCTGTGGAGATCTTTGCCTGGAATGTCCCACAGTACAGCATTAACATCTCTGTTTCCATGGAGACAGAGCAGGTCACACCACCAGGCCAAGCTCCAGGTCATACTGTATGTGGAGGGTTTTGTAAAGCAATAAAAACTGTTATACTAATTCCAATCTAGATGAATATAATGCCATACTGTGGAACATTACAACAACATGTCCACTGACCACAAATGTTACATAGCTACACTTTAAATGTCCCACATTACACGAAATGAACTCTTGTGAGCTTTAAGCCTTGTTAGAACGTCATTATCTCCTCAAAAACAGACCTGGAGTTATTTTTTGTTTCATTTACACATGTTTGAGTATTTTTATTTTTTATTTTTATGAGTCTGTTTACATCTCCAAACCTCTAAATGCTCTGTTCCACCCTGTGATGTCATGAAGCTGTCGTTTTCAAGTTAACAGCTCCATTTGACCTTTTGTTTGGTAGAGATTGGTAAAGTTAGTGCTGAAATCATCCAAATGATTCCAGTGAAGGTGTATAGAGTTTAAAAACACAGTGGAGCACTTCCTGTATTGGTACATGACATCACAAGGTGGAACAGAGCATTTGGAGGTTTGGAGATGTAAAGAGACTAATAAAAATAATAAAAAAATTACTCAAACATGTGTGAATTTTCCGTTTGAGGGAAGAACTCAGCCTAAATGTACAACTCCAGGTGTTTGTGACGAGGAAACATTAGAACGCCAGAAAATGGCCTAATATTTACATTTTAATGTCGCCTACTCAAAGCTATATGAATTTCAACAATTTCTTTAAACTTTATCAGTGTTTATTCTTGTGCATTTAGAGTAGTGTAAAGAGCTAGTGTTAGCCTAGCGTTCGTGCTAATGCTAATTGTTGGAAGAATTACTGTGGTGTTATGGTGTAAATATAATGTTATCAATGACTCGTGTGTGTGTGTTAAGCACTTTCTTTATCATGAGTACAGAAGCAGAAGTACAAGTGCAAGACATTTGTTTTATCATGTTTCTTTGAACTGCTGTGATCTTTCACCTGCACCCAGGTACATATTTAATTACTTAAAGGTCCCATGGCATGAAATTTTCACTGTCTGAGGTTTTTGAACGTTACTGTGAGCTCCCCTACCCTGTTTAGCCCCCCCCCCCCCCCATGGCTAAAAGTAGGGCTGGGCGATTAATCGAGATTTGCGATATCTCGAGATGTTTTATGAAATCGAGAAAGATTTTGGCATATCGAAAAACTCGAGATGAATAAGATTTCGCCACTCTTATTTCGCCACTCGCCACTGTTTTCCTCATCTGTTTGTGGAGCTGTCCGCCCCGCCTCCTTCTTGCGTTTGTGTTTCACTGCGTCTCGTGTTTCCCCCTCCCCTCCCCTCCCCGTGCGCACACCGCGTGTGTTTGTTGACAACTAATTTTCAACATGGCGGCGCCCACAGAAGCACGAGAGAATTCATACCAAAGAAAAGAACAAACGGCTCTATTATATGGCGGTATTTCGGATTTTAAACGTCCGATGAGGAGCAGAAAGAGGCATTTTGCAGAGAATGCAAGAAACTGGTGCCATCAAAATCATCGAGGGCAAACCCACCACCACTTCTTCTAAGACACAACAAACAACGCTCCAAACATCTTTACCCCGGTGTCTACCATATGGAAAAACAAGTGCAAGGTGGGTCAGCATTACGGAGTCCATTGCCTTTCATATCGCAAAAGACATGACGCCCATAGCGGTTGTTGAGCGACCGGGCTTCATACGAATGCTCAAAACGCTTGACCCTAGATACAATCTACCTAGTCGCCACTTTCTTGTCAGTGCGGTACAGAGCAAGGCTGCATTTGGCGAGTTTTAATCTCTCTCTCTCTCTGTGTGGGTGGGTGTTGCCAGTGAGTGAAATATTTGGGTGGGTCGGGTATGTGGCGTTGATTCTAAAGCACACTTGCGTTTTAATGGTTGCAATAAATTAATATAGTATTTCTAGAAAAAAAATGATGCAGAATAATGTGCTAAGTTAAAGCAAATACACACACAAATATAAAACGTACTACAGTCACAAAACACACGAGAATTCATGGATTGAGGCTCTATTAATCTATATTTAAAAACAATTAATTTAATGTGTGCTTTTTCACTTGGCTACGAAATGAGGGATTTTTTTTGTCTTTTATCTTAAATGTTAAAGAAGCACTTCATAAGAACTGTCGACCCTCAGGTTTTATGTTTACAATTAAAATAAGGCAATGTACTACTTCCTTGGTTTGGTAATGTTAAAAATGGTGCACAAGCACTTTGTTACTAGTACCTGTCTACCTTTAGGCACTTGGCTGCCTGTTTGCACTTCAATTAAAAAAAAAACCTTGCTGAATTTGGCGCGTTTGTTTGTTTTTTTCCCCCCTGCATAGATATCGAGATATATATCGTATATCGAGATATAGCAAAAACATATCGAGATAAGTTTATTTCTCCATATCGCCCAGCCCTAGCTAAAAGTTGCGAAATGTGTGAACTGAGCATTTGTGATCCTTTTCTGCGTTTGAAAAAAAGACAGGCGATTCTGAACAAGGAAACTTTCTGACGTCACAATCGTGGAAAGGTTTCCACCCCCCGTCTGGATGTCTACCCGCCGTCTATGGAAGTCACCCCCAGAGAGTTTGGACCGCAAACGAGCTACGCAATGCGAGATGCGTTTTTTTTATATGCCTGGAGACACGTGAGAGTGTTTCCAGGCTCGGATGTCCTTTATCCGAGCATCCGAACCTCTGAAACAGCAGTGGTTTAATTTTATTTTCTGTGGAAATGTGTTTGTTTAATGCAACTCGTCTCATATATTCCTCCGCTCTTACACACACGGAAGTGGGGCCAGCGCACATCGCGCCGCTAAAACAAGGAACCAGCGGCGCATTTGGCCACACCCCCACCCGCTGCACTGACCTGTCTCTGTCCTCCTCATTTGCATTCAAGCAACAACGCCCAGAATAAAGTGTTCCAGAGACATATTTATGACTCTGACTGTGTTCATGAGGCTCTCTCATGCACTGAGTGTTGATTTTGAAGAAGGATTCATTTACAGTATTAGGGAACCATTAAGGAGCCATATAAAAGCATCAAGAAGTACCATGTTCACACAGCAGTTCAAAGAAACATGATAAAACAAATGTTGTACTTGTACTTCTGCTTCTGTACTCATGATAAAGAAAGTGCTTAACACACAGACATGAGTCATTGATAACATTATATTTGATAACACCACAGTGATGCTCCCCACGCTAATGCTAATGCTAACGCTAATGCTAATGCTAATGCTAATGCTGTGTTGACGTTCTCCACTGATTATTTCAAGTGTAAAAATGCGTCGAGCTTTGACTCTTGTCCATGTGCTTTCTGTGCTTATAACCGGCTTTCTCTTTCTCTCTCTCTGTCCTCCTTTCTTGCTTTCTCCCTCTGTTTTCATTTTACTTTTCTTTCTGTCTCTCTTTATTTCTGTCTGCCTCTCTCTTCCTTTCCCTTTCTTGTTTTCTCTCTCTTCATCTGTCTCTCTTTACCCCTCTCACTCGCTCTATGGCTCTTTCTTTCACTTCTCCCTGTTTCTTCTTCTTCTTCTTCTCCTCTCTTTCCCCATCTCTTTTTCTCACTCCTCCCTCTCCCTTCTTTTCCTGTCTCTTCTCTCTCTGTCCCTCTCCTACTCTCCTGTCTTTCACTTTTTTTGTTCTTTTTCCTCTCTCTCTCCCCTCTGTTTTTCTTTCTCCTTCTCTCACCCTCTGTCTTATTCTTTCTCTCTCTCCTTCTCCCTCTTTCTGCCTCTCCTCTATCCTCTCTCTCCCACTTGCTGTCTTTATCCTCTTTCTTTTAACGCTCTCTCCTTTCTCTCTCTCCTCTCCCTCTCGCTCTCTTTTTCCCCTTTCTCCTCTTCTTCCCTTTCTCCCCCCTCTCTCCTCTCTCTCTCCTCTCATCCCTCTCTCTTGTCTCCTCTCTCCTTCGCTCCCTCTCCTATCTCTCGTCTTTTCCTCCCTTCTCCTCTCTCCCTCTTGCTCTCTTTCTCTTCTTCCACCTATCACTGTCTCCTCCTTCCTCTCCCTCTCTCTCTCCTCCTCTCATCCCTCTCTCTGCTTCTGTGTCTGTGTGTGTGTGTGTGTGTGTGTCTCTGTGTGTGTGTCTCTGTGTGTGTATCTGTGTGTGTGTGTATCTGTGTATGTGTGTGTGTGTGTGTATGTGTCTGTGTGTATCTGTGTGTGTGTATCTGTGTGTGTGTGTATGTATGTGTGTGTCTGTCTGTCTGTCTCTGTGTGTGTCTCTGTGTGTGTGTGTGTCTCTGTGTGTGTGTCTGTCTGTCTGTCTCTGTGTGTGTCTCTGTGTGTGTCTCTGTGTGTGTGTCTGTCTGTCTGTCTGTGTGTATCTGTGTGTGTGTCTCTGTGTGTGTCTGTCTCTGTGTGTGTCTCTGTGTGTGTCTCTGTGTCTCTGTGTGTCTCTGTGTGTGTGTCTGTGTGTGTGTATCTGTGTGTGTGTCTCTGTGTGTGTCTCTGTGTGTGTCTCTGTGTCTCTGTGTGTCTCTGTGTGTGTCTCTGTGTGTGTGTGTGTGTGTGTGTGTGTGTTGCTGCTTCAGAATTATTTTGCTGATGCCTGGAACACTTTTGACGCCTTGATTGTTGTGGGTAGTGTGGTTGACATTGCCATCACTGAGATCAATGTAAGTAGCACATGCTCTGTACACGCTACACATCTGTACATGCTACACATCTGTACACGCTACACATCTGTACACGCTACACATCTGTACGCTACACATCTGTACGCTACACGCTCTGTACACGCTACACATCTGTACACGCTACACATCTGTACGCTACATGCTCTGTACACGCTACACATCTGTACATGCTACACATCTGTACACGCTACACATCTGTACGCTACACGCTCTGTACACGCTACACATCTGTACACGCTACACATCTGTACGCTACACATCTGTACGCTACATGTTTGCACGCTACACGTCTGTACGCTACACGTCTGTACGCTACACATCTGTACACGCTACACATCTGTACACGCTACACATCTGTACGCTACACGCTCTGTACACGCTACACATCTGTACGCTACACATCTGTACGCTACACATCTGTACGCTACACGCTCTGTACACGCTACACATCTGTACGCTACATGTCTGTACACGCTACACGTCTGTACATGCTACACATCTGTACGCTACACATCTGTACGCTACATGTCTGTACGCTACACGTCTGTACACGCTACACGTCTGTACACGCTACACGCTCTGTACACGCTACACATCTGTACACGCTACACGTCTGTACACGCTACACGCTCTGTACACGCTACACGTCTGTACGCTACATGTCTGTACACGCTACATGCTCTGTACACGCTACACGTCTGTACGCTACACATCTGTACACGCTACACGTCTGTACACGCTACACGCTCTGTACACGCTACACGTCTGTACGCTACACGTCTGTACACGCTACACGTCTGTACACGCTACACGCTCTGTACACGCTACACGCTCTGTACACGCTACACGTCTGTACGCTACACGTCTGTACGCTACACGTCTGTACACGCTACACGTCTGTACACACTACACATCTGTACACGCTACACGTCTGTACACGCTACACGTCTGTACGCTACACGTCTGTACGCTACACGTCTGTACGCTACACATCTGTACGCTACACATCTGTACTCACTACACATCTGTACACACTACACATCTGTACGCTACACGTCTGTACACGCTACACATCTGTGTACGCTACACGTCTGTACGCTACACGTGTGTACGCTACACATCTGTACGCTACACATCTGTACGCTACACGCTCTGTACACGCTACATATCTGTACGCTACATGTCTGTACACGCTACACGTCTGTACATGCTACACATCTGTACGCTACACGTCTGTACGCTACACATCTGTACGCTACACGTCTGTACACGCTACACGTCTGTACACGCTACACGTCTGTACACGCTACACGCTCTGTACACGCTACACATCTGTACACGCTACATGTCTGTACACGCTACACGCTCTCTACACGCTACACATCTGTACGCTACACGTCTGTACACGCTACACGTCTGTACACGCTCTGTACACGCTACACGTCTGTACACGCTACACGCTCTGTACACGCTACACGTCTGTACGCTACACGTCTGTACACGCTACACGTCTGTACACGCTACACGTCTGTACGCTACACGTCTGTACGCTACACATCTGTACGCTACACATCTGTACACACTACACATCTGTACGCTACACGTCTGTACGCTACACATCTGTACACACTACACATCTGTACGCTACACGTCTGTACACGCTACACATCTGTGTACGCTACACGTCTGTACACACTACACGTCTGTACGCTACACGTCTGTACACACTACACATCTGTACACGCTACACGTCTGTACACACTACACATCTGTACGCTACACGTCTGTACACGCTACACATCTGTGTACGCTACACGTCTGTACACGCTACACGTCTGTACACGCTACACGTCTGTACGCTACACGTCTGTACACGCTACACGTCTGTACGCTACACATCTGTACACACTACACATCTGTACACACTACACGTCTGTACGCTACACATCTGTACGCTACACGTCTGTACACACTACACATCTGTACACGCTACACGTCTGTACACACTACACATCTGTACGCTACACGTCTGTACACGCTACACATCTGTGTACGCTACACGTCTGTACACGCTACACGTCTGTACGCTACACGTCTGTACACACTACACGTCTGTACACACTACACATCTGTACACACTACACGTCTGTACGCTACACATCTGTACGCAACACGTCTGTACACACTACACGTCTGTACACACTACACGTCTGTACGCTACACGTCTGTACACACTACACGTCTGTACACACTACACGTCTGTACGCTACACATCTGTACGCTACACGTCTGTACGCTACACATCTGTACGCTACACGTCTGTACACACTACACATCTGTACACGCTACACGTCTGCACACGCTACACGCTCTGTCTGTCCACTGGCCCTGAGCTGCATTCAGAATCACTCCTGAGGTGGTCATAAACGCTCCTCTGTGTTTTTAAAGTCCATACCCCTAAATATTTCAACACTAGCACTTCCTTCACGGTGCTGCTTTTCTGCTTCTGTTGTTGCAAAGTTTATTTGTACAGAACAACTCGTACAAAATAACATCGTAACACAATAAGAAAGACAGAAAAATCTCAAAACAAATAAAAACATAAATAATCATCATAAAATTAACATTAAAAGAGAAAAGTGCAGAACAAAAACCACAGAACAGAACCACTTTGAGTCCGAGCGGACGCCCGTCTCACAGGTTCAGACTCTTCCAGGTTTTAACTGCCGTAAACTGTAACTGACCAAGACTAAACCAGAACTAAACCAGGATTAAACCAGAAATAAACCTAAACTAAACTAAACCAAACCGGGACTAAAACAAGACAAAAACAGGATTACAATGTGACTAAACCGGGACTACAGCAGGACTTAAACCAGGACTACAGCAGGACTAAACCGGGACTACAGCAGGACTTAAACCAGGACTACAGCAGGACTAAACCGGGACTACAGCAGGACTTAAACCAGGACTTAAACCAGGACTACAGCAGGACTTAAACCAGGACTACAGCAGGACTAAACCGGGACTACAGCAGGACTAAACCAGGACTACAGCAGGACTAAACCAGGACTACAGCAGGACTAAACCGGGACTACAGCAGGACTTAAACCAGGACTAAATCAGGACTAAACCGGGACTACAGCAGGACTAAACCGGGACTACAGCAGGACTAAACCAGGACTACAGCAGGACTAAACCAGGACTACAGCAGGACTAAACCGGGACTACAGCAGGACTAAACCGGGACTACAGCAGGACTAAACCGGGACTACAGCAGGACTAAACCAGGACTACAGCAGGACTAATCCAGGACTAAATCAGGACTAAACCAGGACTACAGCAGGACTAAACCGGGACTACAGCAGGACTAAACCGGGACTACAGCAGGACTAAACCAGGACTACAGCAGGACTAAACCGGGACTACAGCAGGACTAAACCAGGACTAAATCAGGACTAAACCAGGACTACAGCAGGACTAAACCAGGACTACAGCAGGACTAATCCAGGACTAAATCAGGACTAAACCAGGACTACAGCAGGACTAAACCGGGACTACAGCAGGACTAAACCAGGACTACAGCAGGACTAAACCAGGACTACAGCAGGACTAAACCAGGACTACAGCAGGACTAATCCAGGACTAAATCAGGACTAAACCGGGACTACAGCAGGACTAAACCGGGACTACAGCAGGACTTAAACCAGGACTAAATCAGGACTAATCCAGGACTAAATCAGGACTAAACCAGGACTACAGCAGGACTAAACCAGGACTAAATCAGGACTAATCCAGGACTAAATCAGGACTAAACCGGGACTACAGCAGGACTAAACCAGGACTCTGGTCCCTGCGAGTGCAGATGGTTCATGTGGCACTAACATGTCACAGATGGACTTTGGTTCTCTGGAGACTCGTACATAACAGAGCCACTTTAAAGTCTCGGAGCCACAGGGGCAGTAGGGTTAGGGTTAGGGTTAGGGTTAGGGTTAGGGTTAGGGTTAGGACCTGAGACCAGGACTTACGTGCTCAGACTTCCTGGTTCGAGTCAGGACCTGAGCTGCAGAGTTCTGGATGTTCTTCAGCTGCCTGACAGTGAGGGTCGTTCCAGTATCTGACCTGCTTTAGACACTGACCTTTGTGCTGTGTTTTTAGTAAAAAGATGCAGATGTTACTGATTTAATGTGGCTGTTAAAGTTCAAGTCCAAAGAGTACACTTTGGAGGAACAAACAAAACCAAAAATTAGTCAGAATTGTTCAATACGAGTGATGAGTTTGGTGTTTGGTGTGAACTTTAAAAACACAGAGAAGCACTTCTGGATCACCAGTTAATGACATCACAGGGTGAGGCTGTGTATTCTAATGTGGAAACAGTATGAAAGCTCCAAAAAGTTGTTTTTTTTCTAGAATATTGGCCCTTTAACACATGTTTGAATGCAGCTTACCGCCTGTTTTTTCATGTGTCTGAGCATTTTGGGTAAGATTTTAAGTAATTATTATTTTCACATTTTTATGAGGTCAGTGTGACGCTTCATTCACGTTATAAAAAGTACATGAGTTAAAATGATTTACATTTTGAGTATGAATTATTTATTACATCGAGATGATTCGACTTGTTTCAATGTGCTGGTTCTTATCAATGTATTTATTTTGATGTAAAATTTGGTATAAATATCATAGACTGTACGACAGAAGTGGGATACGGGAGTGTGAC
This sequence comes from Paratrypauchen microcephalus, assembly GCA_036785185.1. Taxonomy (NCBI): domain Eukaryota; kingdom Metazoa; phylum Chordata; class Actinopteri; order Gobiiformes; family Gobiidae; genus Paratrypauchen; species Paratrypauchen microcephalus. Next base: position 2,013,660 of record JAVJIX010000140.1, read on the forward strand.
GTCACCCACAGCGTTCAGCTGCAGCCAAATGAAGCTAATCGAGGCTAGCAGTTACAGCAGCCAAACTACAACCAGGGACCAAATTTTTACATCCGAGCGCGAAACCAAACGGCCAATCAGGGGCGAGGGAGCGGGGAACGAGGCTTTTTAGTTATTCATAGAGGTATTAATATTCATATTTTGATTTACGGACAAAAGTTAAGAAAAAAACAGCTCGTAGCTAAATCCATTTACACGGACAGTACAGTCTATGGTCAATTTGAATTTTCTTTTCATTTCTCAATTTTGAATTACAGAATTGGATTCATTGGAACAACTACAATAATTTTGCCTAGATCTGTCCATGGGCTTCAGAGCAATGAAAAATTTGATGAAAAATTTGCATTGTTTCCATAGCAACTTGTTGTTGTTGTTGTTGTTGTTTGACCACTTCAGTTGTTGCCAACAACTGAAGTGGTGAAAATTAAATTAAACAGGAAGCTGAAACCTCTGAATAAGAGAATGATTTCTGCTAAAGTACTTCCTGTACTTCATGTACTTCCTGTGTGCTGTGTACAGTTTTACTGTGGTGGTGCTAGTTTAACTCCAGATTCACTTTTGGTTTTAAGTCAACAGCGCTCCCGGTGGTCAAGGTGATAGTGGAACCGGGGGTAAGGCCCCTCCCTCTCTGCATAAGCCCCTCCCACGTCCCCATTTCATCCAATCATTCTGTCGTCGGCGCCTGTCAATCATACAAACATGGATGCTGTTTCTTGTTTCGTGTTGTCTATAAAGACGTTAAAATACATAAGACAAAATGAACATCTTTGGTTTCATGGATGCTGTTTGTTACACAGTCACATGTTCTTTGGGTCATTTCTGTGGGCGGGGTTTAAGTCTGTCTGTGGGCAGGGTTTACACCTGCCTGTGGGCGGGGTTTAAGTCTGCCTGTGGGCGGGGTTTAAGTCTTCATGTGGGCGGGGTTTAAGTCTGCATGTGGGCGGGGTTTAAGTCTGTCTGTGGGCGGGGCTTAAGTCTGCCTGTGGGCGGGTTTTTTGCCTGTCTGTGGGCGGGGTTTAAGTCTGCATGTGGGCGGGGTTTAAGTCTGTCTGTTGGCGGGGCTTAAGTCTGCCTGTGGGCGGGGTTTTTGCCTGTCTATGGGCGGGGTTTAAGTCTGTCTGTGGGCGGGGTTTATGCCTGTCTGTGGGCGGGGTTTAAGTCTGCCTGTGGGCGGGGTTTTTGCCTGTCTATGGGCGGGGTTTAAGTCTGTCTATGGGCGGGGTTTAAGTCTGTCTGTGGGCGGGGTTTATGCCTGTCTGTGGGCGGGGTTTAAGTCTGCATGTGGGCGGGGTTTACATCTGCTTGACAGAAGCCGTGTCTCAGTTCTCAGTGTGCACAGTTCGGAGCGTGGTTTTAAGGGTACTCAGACTGCAGTCAAGACTGTGCATACCGGCTGGTTAGCTCAACTGGTAAGTCACTGACTTTCCCCCGGGGGTTGTGGGTTCAAATCCCCCCGGCAATGAGCTAACCAGTGTGGGTCCTTGGGCAAGACTCTTCACAGTACTGCCCCCCGGGCGCCGAAAAAAGATGGCTGCTCACTGCTCCTCAAAAGGATGGGTCAAATGCAGAAGTCAAATTTCTCCCGTGTGTCACTGTGTGTGAGACCAATAAAGGCTTAATCTTAATCTACTTGTGCATACTGTGCAGCCCTGAGTGCACTCCGCGGACCGCATGGGCGTCAGCAAAATGCGACAGGTCTCGCAACTACCAGATGCAGCCGCAGACTCCATTTTCTCCCGTTGAAGAAGTAGTGCGCGGTGCATGCTGGGATATATGAGTGTGCGAAGTGTGCTTTTTCACGCAGTTGGTCCACGCCCCGATTTCCATGGAAACGACTGCGGTCTTCAGACCTCGTGTTAACTGTGCACGGGACAAAAGAAATGGGACAGCAGTCGTCGCGCCGGATGTGACGTACATGCCCTTCAAACCACACTCCGAACTGTGCACTCTGAGAACTGGGACACGACTATAGACTGTATAAAGAAGTGGACTAAGCGAGTGTGACGTCACCCGCAGCGTTCGGCTCGCGGTTCTACGGTGACAGCGAATTTGGAGACAGGATTTTTTTAACTGACAAAATAGCGGGAAAAAAACACCAGGATCATGTAGAGGAGGTTAATATGAACATTTTAAGACCAAAATGCCGAGGCTCACAGCAGCAGTGTAATTCAGTGGGAGCCGGAAGAGCCGCATACGCACTTCCTATTTGGAACGCAGCTAGCACGATCGCTATGTCCATTTATATACAGTCTAAGCTGAGCTATGAGCTGCTCCTGTTCTGTTACATACATACTGTTCTCTGCCATCTTATTCCCCAGTTATTAGCCACATTTTCAAGTATTTGATTGATTGTATTCATGGGGTAACAAAGACCAGATCGACTGATATGTTCTGTTCTATAATCTATAATTCTATGCGCTGCCTTTGCCTGTAATATTCACATATTTTGGTGTGAGTTCGGGGCCAGTTTGACAATAGAGCTCCTGCATCCTAAACAGCCTGGGGTTTGGAGGTGCATGCTGGGATTGCGTGATAGCTCTGTTGTGGTGCTTACATGTCGCACGGTGGCGCGGCGGTTAGTGCTTCTGCCTCACAGCGAGAAGGTCCTGGGTTCAGCTTCTGTGTGGAGTTTGCATGTTATACATACACGTTATACAGCTCTGGAGGAAAAATAAGAGACCACTGCAAAATGATCAGATTTTATGATTTTACTACGGAATTCTACAAGGAACATTAACATTTTTGTTTGAGTGTATAAACTACTGACATTTCCTCCAAATTCCAAATAAAAATATTATCGTTTAGAGCAGAGGTCTTCAACGGGGGGTCGCGACCCCTAGGGGGGTCGCAGAGGTACTGCAGGGGGTTGTGAAATCTTTTGATTTCACTTTAAAATAATATAATTTTATATTTTATAGTGTAAAATACAGTATTAACCTGTGTATTATTTCCTTGTATTGGATGTACCATAACAGAGTAACAATGTTTATACATGACACTAAGCTCAATTTAATATAAAACACAATTCTGTGCCGTATATATAGTAGGGGGTCCCTGGCCTGAAAAACGTGGAAGACCCCTGGTTTAGAGCATTTATTTGCAGAAAATGACAAATGGTCAAAATAACAAAAAAGATCCATGTTTTCAGAGCTCAAACAAAGCAAAGAAACAAGATCAAATTCATTTGAAAACAACATAATACTAATGTTTACACTTAAGAAGAGTTCACAAATCAATATTTGGTGCAATAACCCTTATTTTTAATCACAGCTTTCATGTGTCTTGGCCTCCACAAGTCTGTACATTGTTCTTGGGCCCTAGTTTAGACCTGGTTTAGTCTTGGCTCAGACCGGATTTAATCCTAGTTTAGTCCTGGTTTTTAGTCCCCTTTTTAACCTGGTTTAGTCCTAGTTTAGACCTGCTTTAGTCTTGGTTCAGACCTCGTTTAGTCCAAGTCTGTCACATTGTTCTTGGGTCCTAGTTTAGACCTGGTTTAGTCCTGGTTCAGATCTGGTTTAATCGTAGTTTAGTCCTGGTTTAGTCCTAGTTTAAACCTACTTTAGTCCTGGTTCAGATCTGGTTCAGACCTGGTTTAGTCCCAGTCTGTCACATTGTTCTTGGGTGACTTTATTCCACTCCTGGTGCAAGAACTGAAGTAGCTCAGCTTTGTGTTTGTGTTGAATTCAACAGACGCTGAATGGAACGGCTGTAACACATGTAGAGATGATGATTTCAGAACAAAAAAAAAGCAGTGGTCTCTTATTTTCCAGAGCTGCATATTAGTAAAAACTTTCACTAAATATAATAAGTATAATAAATACCATAGAGCGATATTTAACAGAAAAGCACTGAATTATAGACAGCCGGATCGTAGGGTCACATCACAGTTATTATATATAATGTATTTTTGAGTCATTAAAAGAACTGTATGTGTCTTACATTTTAAAAAGGCACATCACAACTGAACCTGTGTGTCCAGAGCCTAAACCTGCAGGTAGAGACACATGTGGAGCTCTGAACCTCCACTCTTCACTCCCCGAGCTGCAAATGCTGCACTAGACCAGTGCTTCTCAATTATTTTCTGTGACGCCCCCCCTAGGAAGAAGAAAAAATTTCACGCCCCCCTTCCTAGACAAATAGTATTATTTGTCTAGAAAATTATTAGAACACCATTGTATCCTTTTATTAACATTATAAACAAAAAAAAGAAAGAAACTTACAACAAAGACTGCACTGAGGACTCAAATATTAATGTGTTTTTAATGCAGCTTTGCGCACATTTGTTTACGTTTTACAGAAATGAAACTTAAAACCACCTCATTTGCATAAGCTAAAAGCACTGAAAAAAAAACGCTCTCTCCTTGTGCCACTGATGCGTCAGCTTCTGTCGGACTAAAGGACACGACTCAGTGGAATATACGTGTTTTTTCTGTGACAGAGGATGTTCTGTTAATGGTGAGACTGTGCGTAAATCGCATGTGAGAACGCCACTGCCAACTACTGTTGTTGATGTGCAATTACACTTAGTTCTAGTACAGTACAGCAAAAAAACATGTTTCCCAGGGTCATACGCGCCCCCCCTGGCATCACGCCACGCCCCCCCAGGGGGGCCCGCCCCACTATTTGAGAAGCACTGCACTAGACACACATTTTAGCTTTAAACACACTGGATTTCAGCTTTGAACCTGGCAACCCAAATAAGAGAGTCCTGTGAGGCTCATTCTGCTTTCTCATTATATCGTCTTGAACCAAATCATCATAATCAATAAAGGTCCAGTTTTGTCCTGTTGTCAATATTCTTCAAATGCGTAGAAAATATCAATACAAGTTTTAGTATCGATCAGAATCTGAACTCTTTGTGAAACTGGCTCCGTCTGATTTATAAGCCTCACTGACAGTTCATTTTAAAGGTTCATTGTGTAACTTTTCTGGCGAATGGTCCTTTAAACAATGTTATTGCTTTGTCTGTAATGTTCCGCAGTATGGCATTAAACCTTTCTAGACTTAGACAAACTTTATTGCACTTTGCATTTGAAGATTTTTATTTTATTTTCATTTACTTTAGCTGTCCAATAAACACTCGCCATGTTTTGGGGGTATTTTTTGGCATTTTTTCTTTTCTTTTTCTTTCTATTTTCATGAAAACCAAAACCAGACCAAGCTCCAGGTCAGATCTGTGGAGAGGCAAAACCAGCTGTAACTGAATAAATGTAAAGTAGAGCTGTTTAATGTCTTATTCTAGTGCAGGGGGCGGCAACCTTTACCACTCACAGAGCCGTTTGGAGCCGTTTCACACCGTAAAGAAAACACTGGGAGCCACAAAACCCTTTTGAAATTTAAAATAAAATAACACTGCATATAACGGCTTTTTACCTTTGTGCCATAGAATTACATTTTGAAAATGAACTAAAATAAAATACATTTTATTTAAATACACTGGTCCCTCCTATATCGTGATTCACTTTTCGTGGCCTCGCTGTTTCGTGGATTTTTTTCCCCCCAATTTTTTTAATAGTGTATCAACGCGCATTTCTGCGTCCTGATTGGCTGAGGGACTGTAGACCTTTGCTGATTGGTCAGTCCTTCTCCTCCGTGTCTCCTGTACAGAATGTGCTCAGTTTGTCAGATTTATATAAATGTTGGATCGCAGTGTGACCCTGAAGTGCTGTATGTTTGTTTCTCCCCGACAAAACCCGCCACAGCGAAACGGTCAAAAGAACTATGACATACATACGAAATACACTTTGGTTTCGTTCTATAACACAGTCATACCTCACCTTACGAAAGACCCAAATAACGAATAATCCAAGTTACGAAACACCTTTACGTAAAATTTTCATCTCTGAATACGAAAGAAAATTCAAGTTACGCAAAATCTCAAAAATTCAAATAATGCGCGCTCGGCTTCGCAGCCGCCCGAATCCCCCGAAACGTAAATACACTTGTAAATCCACTCTCCAACAGGGTTTAGGGGGGGGGGGGGGGACTGGGGCCTTGGAACGAATCAGGACTTTTACATTGTGACTCTACTTACGAAAAAATCACGTTACAAAACCACTTTTGGAACGAATTAATTTCTTAGGTGAGGTATGACTGTACTGTGCTTTTTTGTTGAAAATCTACGAACGTTTGAGTGTTTAAACAAGAGAGAAATGTGAGAAAACGTTAATTCCAGTGTGAGAAAAGTGTAGAATGTGTGTGGGGAGGCGTTTACTGCCTTAAAACATGGGGAATAACTGTAAAATATAAAGCTGACGACTTTGCAGATTTCGCTTGGCGTGGGTTATTTTTAGAACATAACCCCCGTGACAAACGAGGGGCCGCTGTACTGAGCGGTCAAAGAGCCGCATGTGGCTCCGGAGCCACAGGTTGCCGACCCCTGTACTAGAACATTCCTTGAAGAGCAAAGACATCTCCATAGAAACAAACAGGTGACGAACCGCCAACCAAAAAGTTACACAATGCACCTTTAAGCTGTCGAGTCTCCGTGTTGAGACACTAAAACTGGTCTTGCTATGTAATGTACGCTTTGTTTTAAGGATGGGACGAGACGCAATTTCCACGAGACAAGACGAGATTTTAACTGAATTCAGTTTCCAATTTTGGCCACACATTATTTTTCTTTGATTTCCTGTTTTCGTTTCCAGTCTAGCGTTGTTTTTTGGAACTTTAAAATATGTAACTCACTGATATGCAACCGTTTTTTTGTCCAAACACCAAGAAAAAAGATAATTTTTCTCATTTTGTCTCGCGAGATCTTGTGGCACGAGACCTTGTACCATCCCGCGTATTTATGTAATGTCATTTTTTTTTCTATCTGTTTTCAAACTCATTGTCCTGCATGCTCTTTGAATGTCACACTTGAGACGCCTTGTTTAATGGACTTTAATGAACCTAAATTCAACCAGGAAGACTTTATTTTCTCCTCGCTCCTACTTGCTGCCGTTTACAGTCTCTGAAAGTATCACTGTTCCATCGCCCTTCCCCACCTCGTCCTCAGCGAAGCAGCAGAACCTCCTCAGCCTCTCCTCTTTTCTTAAGTCTGTCCTGGTTGAATGGATGGTCCTGTAAGGGTTTAATGGTTGTGTTGTTTTTAAATGCATATCCTGTTGCCGTAGAACACGGAGGACAGCGCTCGTATCTCCATCACGTTCTTTCGCCTCTTCAGAGTCATGAGGCTGGTCAAACTGCTGAGTCGAGGGGAGGGCATCAGGACTCTTCTCTGGACCTTCATCAAGTCCTTTCAGGTGCATCACTAACACAGGCTGAAGTTTTCTCTAAATAACATGGGTTTCAATTTGAACCTACACATGCAAAACAATCGAAGTCACAAAAGTTTAAACTGTTATAAATCGGACTTAAGCAGGGTGTGAGTTCAGAGCTTTTAACCATGTAATAGTTGTTTTCTCCTCTGAAGTGTGTTTGGAGTGATTCGTGCATGTTTGGGTGTATTCAAGGCGACATTGCTCTGATCCCACCCCGTTTTCACCTCCACCGGTACACTTCATCAGTGATACGTTTAGGATTTGTTAGCATCTTGTAGCATCCAGTACTCTGCAGTTTGATATGCCGCTAATTAGCGCTTTGTTGCGATGACGTTTACGGCGAACTCGGCACCCACTGAGCACCAGTTTTCTAACACAGAAAGTAGAGCCTTATTTCTTATACAGTGGTACCTCACCTTACGAATGACCCAACAAACGAAAATTTCAAGTTACGAAACGCCTTCACGGTAAATTTTGGTCTCTAGATACGAAAGAAAATTCAAGTTACGAAACGCGAAATCTCAAAAATTCAAATAATGCGCGCTCAGCCACACACATTATACGCTTTTCTCAGACTGGATTTAAACTTTTCTCACATTTGTCTCTCGTTTAAACACTCAAACTTTCATAGATTTTCAACAAAATTATTAATAATGAAGTGTGGGGGGAAGGGGGAGGGGGGAGAAAACTGCGCTCTGACACGTGTGATAGCGCAGCATGACCCAGCGCGGGGCTGCCAGCAGGTCTAGACCTGGACTAAACCAGGACTGGACCAGGACTAAACCAGGACTAAACCTGGACTAAACCAGGACTAGACCAGGTGGATTAAAGCGCCGCGCGCGGGTCTATTTCCTGGTTTCGTTTCGAGTCACGGCTGAGGCGAGCAGCGAGGGTGACCGCACGCAGTCTGAGCGCATGAACGAACACATGCAAGAGCCGTGGTGGTCTAGACCAGGTCTAGAGGAGGTCTAGAGGAGGTCTAGAGGAGGCACGGTTTGAGCACGGGTCTCGTTCATGCGCTCAGACTGCGTGCGGTCCCCCTCGCTGCTCGCCTCAGCCGTGACTCGAAATGAAACCAGGAAATAGACCCGCGCGCGGCGCTTTAATCCACCTGGTCTAGTCCTGGTCTAGTCCTGGTTTAGTCCAGGTTTAGACCTTGCTCTAGACCTGGTATAGTCCACGTTTAGTCCTGGGTCCAGTCTCTACGCAGAACACAATGTTACACTATAAAAAAAGTTACACTATAAAAAAAAACTTGGAACGAATCAGGCCTTTTCCATTGAAATAGCTACTCAACTTACGAAAAATTCACGTTACGAAACCACTTCTGGAACGAATTAATTTCGTAAGGTGAGGTACCACTGGATTAAGTTATGTTTTAGATCAGTATTGAGATTTAAAAAGTCCAAATTATAGCATAACAGTTCATGAGTGTCATTGATCAATTGATTGAGCAATGACCCGAGACGGGTGTGGCATGGGCTACGCTGCATCACTGACTACAAGGGGAGGAGCGGGCCCGTGGAACTGTCCAGCGCATCATTTCCGGACGAACTCAACACCTTCTACGCCCGGTTTGATGCAGATAACACCACGCCTGTCACCAGACCCCATGTGGACAGTGAAGACGCTGTACTTTGCATAGACACTGCTACAATGAGACGGGCGTTCAAGAGAGTGAATCCCCGCAAAGCACCAGGACCCGACGGCATCCCCGGACGGGTGCTGAGGGCTTGTGCTGACCAACTCGCCGGGGTGTTCACCAACATCTTCAACCTGTCTCTGAGCCAGTCTATCGTGCCCACCATCTTCAAGACCTCCACTGTAGTCCCCATCCCAAAGACCCCCACAGCATCCTGTCCTAATGACTATCGGCCCATAGCACTCACATCTGTCATCATGAAGTGCTTTGAACGAATCATTAAGAGACACATCTGTGACTCCCTCCCCGACACCCTGGACCCCCTGCAGTTTGTATATAGAGCAAAGAGGTCTACAGACGACGCCATTGCTCTAGCAGTCCACACCTCTCTCAGTCACCTGGAGAGAGGAAACACATATGTGACTACAGCTATATCATGTGACTATATCATCGACTACAGCTCGGCATTCAACACCATAATCCCCTCCAAACTGGTCTCTAAGCTCACCGCCCTGGGCCTGGGGACGTCCATCTGCTGCTGGATATGGGACTTCCTCACCAACAGGCCACAGGCGGTGAGGATCGGCAGCCACGTCTCCTCCACATGTGTCCTCAGCACTGGGGCACCCCAGGGCTGTGTTCTCAGCCCTCTCCTGTACTCCCTGTTCACCTATGACTGTACCGCCAGGCACAGCTCCAACACCATCCTCAAGTTTGCTGACGACACCACCATCCTAGGCCTCATCACCAACAACGATGAGAGTGCCTACAGAGACGAGGTGAAATCACTGACCAGCTGGTGTCAGGAAAATAACCTCTCTCTAAACGTCAGCAAAACTAAGGAAATGATCGTGGACTTCAGGAGACAGCGTGTAGACCAGCATCCCCCCATCTCCATCAACAACGCTGAGGTAGAGCAGGTCAGCAGTTTTAAGTTCCTTGGGGTCCACATCACTGAGGATCTGTCCTGGACACTACATACAGACACTGTGGTTAAGAAAGCCCGACAAAGACTCTACTTCCTGAGGAAGTTGAGGAAGTTTGGTATGAACACCAGCATCCTCACAAACTTCTACAGGTGCACCATCGAGAGCTTGTTGATGGGCTGCATCACAGTGTGGTATGGGAACTGCACTGCTCAGAGCCGCAAAGCACTACAGAGGGTGGTGCGAGCGGCAGAGGACATCACTGGCAGCAGTCTCCCCTCCATCCAGGACATTTACCACAGCAGGGGTCTGCGTAAAGCACGCAGCATCACTAAGGACCATACTCATCCAGCACAAGGACTCTTCCATCTGCTACCCTCTGGTAGACGATACAGGAGCCTGCAGCACGCACAAAAACACTCAAAGACAGATATTACCCCCAAGCTGTCAGACTACTGAACTCTGGGTAATACTCCAAATAATACTGAACTCTCAATAATACTGCACTAAACTACTTTTCATTATGCAGAATTATGTTTACTGCTGCTGCTCTATATGAATGTATCATGTTTGTCACTACCTCACTGTAAATTACTGTTACATGTGCAATATTTATATCATACTATGTGCAATACGAAATCCACATGCAACACCTACACCACACCATATTATGTGCAATCTGTGAAATACTTACACCTTATTTGATCTTGATTTAATCCTACCTGCACCTTGTACCTTGTTTTTTTTAATTACATATTTTATTATATTGTTTATTATATTGTTTATTATATTGTTTACTTCTTCCCCTGCACTTTTGCAACACTTTTTTACCATGTACTATTATTGCATGTTATTAGTACTTCTGACTATCTTGGCGAGTCAACGGTTCTTCTGATCCTAAACATTTCATTGCATTGTTGACCTTGTGTTGATTCTGCATATGACAAATAAACAATCTTGAATCTTGATCACAACCATAATATTAAGTATAATATGTAGATATTTGATTATTAAAGATGTGATCAATGTCCAGAAGCAACCACAAAAATGTTGAAACTGTAACAAATGGGGCGGGGTAATATACGTTTTTTTCCTTCCCTTTCCTTTTCGAGAAATGTACTTTTCTGTTGTTTACAAAGTAAATCCATCCATCTTCTTCCACTGGGGGGGGGCAGCAGTCCAAACAGATCTGCTGCTCAGAACACAATGCACCAGCCCCCATGAATCCTCCTGTGGGTGGTGGGTCCACAACAGGCCTTGATGCACTTCTGCCTTGGGGGCTACCAGTGCCCCCACTGGGGGCGAGGTGGGGTTAAGTGTCTTGCCCAAGGACACAACGGCAGCGCTCACCTGTGGGATCAGATCAGTAGACTGATCTACTGAGCTACTCAAAATAAATACGAATCAATCAATCAATATAGCAGACGCAAGCACAATACGTCTTGATGGGTGCTGGTAACCCAACATATTCTGTACACAAGGAAAGGAAGACAAGACAGATTAGGTTTTTCACTTGCAAGTGGAGAACGATCAGAGAGAAAGCCCAGATCACAAATGCTCTGGCAACAGTCTGCTCTGAGCGTTCTGGTCCCCTGTCGCCCTCCGTGCTCTTTTTATTCAATTTTTCACACCCTAGTTACACCCCGTTGCCCTGCCCTAAAAGGGGTGGGGGAATCATGGCAGGACAACGGTAAAACATAATCATCAAGAAACACTCGTAAGATAATTCCATATATAACATTTGACAGTTGTGACAGTTTCATTATGACATGAACAGACAGTGAAGGCAGGAACCGGACTGTCTGTTCACCTCTGCCCTTAGACTATCATCTGACATTTCTGCAACTGAAAAGCTTATGATTAAAATACATACATACATACACATTTAAAAGTTCATTTCTAAAAATAAAGAATAACAAAAGTTAATAATATATACAATTATTCCATCACGTCTTATTTAAAAGACTTATTAGTTTAGTGCAGTGGATCCCACAGTGGCGTCAGCGGCATGTAACCCTAACCTAAACTGTAATACTGTACTCTCAGTAATGTAGTGATCTGTGTTCGCTCAGGCTCTGCCCTATGTGGCCCTCCTCATAGCCATGCTGTTCTTCATCTACGCCGTCATCGGGATGCAGGTACACACACACACACACACACAAACAAACATACACACATGCACACAAACATACACACACACATACACACACACACATGCACACACAGGCTAAACATACAGTCATATTACATCTCGACTGATCTGTGTGCGTGTGTGTTTGCGTGTCTGTATATCTGCGTGTTTATGTGCGCATGTATCTTTGCATGTGTCTGTGTATCCGTGCGTGCATGTGTGCATATGTGTGTGTATGTGTGTGTATGTGTGTGTATGTGTGTGTGTATGTGTGTGTATGTGTGTGTATGTGTTCGTGTGTGTGTGTGTGTATATATGTGTATATATATGTGTGTGTATATGTGTGTGTGTATGTGTGTATATATGTGTGTATGTGTTCGTGTGTGTGTGTGTGTATGTGTGTGTATGTGTGTGTATGTGTGTGTGTATGTGTGTGTATGTGTGTGTATGTGTGTGTATGTGTGTGTATGTGTGTGTGTGTGTATGTGTGTGTATGTGTGTGTATGTGTGTGTGTGTGTGTGTATGTGTGTGTATGTGTGTGTGTATGTGTGTATGTGTGTGTATGTGTGTGTGTGTGTGTGTATGTGTGTGTATGTGTGTGTATGTGTTCGTGTGTGTGTATGTGTGTGTGTATGTGTGTGTGTGTGTGTGTATGTGTGTGTGTATGTGTGTGTGTGTGTGTATGTGTGTGTGTGTGCATATGTGTATGTGCGTGTGTGTGTGTGTGTATGTGTGTGTATGTGTGTGTGTGTGTGTGTGTGTATGTGTGTGTATGTGTGTGTATGTGTGTATGTGCATATGTGTGTGTGTGTTGTGTGTGTATGTGTGTGTATGTGTGTGTATGTGTTCGTGTGTGCATATGTATGTGTGTGTGTGTGTGCAGGTGTTTGGGAAAATCGCGATGGTGGACGGGACTCAGATCAATCGCAACAACAACTTCCAGACGTTCCCTCAGGCCGTGCTCATGCTGTTCAGGTCAGACTTTTATTCATGTTAAAACACCGTGATCATTCATGATCCATAACACAAATGTACAAGAGTCTGGAACCCACAGTACGTCTCATGACTTACAGGGATGTTACAATAATCAAAGTATTGTGATATCCTCCTTTTCAAACACGTACTTTAATACTTTCACTTCAGGTGACACTTTTACTTCAGTATTTTTTACTCTCCAGTATCTGTATTTTACCTAAAGGTGCACTGTGTAACTTTTTGGTTGAGGGTCTGCCACCTGCTTGTTTCTATGGATACGTCATGCCTCTGCCTAGAATGTTCCACAGTGTGACATTAAACAGCAACAGGTGTTTTTACGTAGAGCTCAAAAATACCTCGAAAAACAGGGGTCGCCTCTCCACTTGGTTTTGGTCTCCATGACGATAGAAAGGTTTAATATAATACTGTGACACATTCCAGACAAAGGAATAATACGGAAGTGGACAGAGGACATATTTATAAGCAATATTTTTTCTTCCTTGTTATCCCGAGATAACGAGATCATTAATTCGAGATCTCGAGAAAACAACTGAAACGTCGACCTCCACGTTGTGACAGTCTGACTTCGGGGCTGTTTCTCATTCTGAATAGACGTGTTTTTGGTCATTAGAATGTCTGGAATAATAATCGATCAGCTGATAAAGCAATATATTGATCAGGGGTTGACACAGGGGGAGATTACATTACGTCTTTTAATTCTGGATAATTTCAGGATTAGTCCGGGGCACCTCCGCAGAAGACTGGCCCGGCTTCATCTTTACCGACAGAGATACAGAATTTTCTCGAGATCTTGAGTTAATTTTCTCATTATTAAGGTGGAAAATAATCATTGCGAACATGGACTCTGTAGAATAACTATATGTCCCTGGAGGAAAGTATTTGACGGGCCTCCACCAGAAAAGTTACATAATGCACCTTTAAGTAACCACTGGTGATCTGTACCGCGCCGACGTCTCTTCAGAGTCTGACCTAAAGGGGGTGCTACAGTTCACGTGTGGAGACACATGGGGCTGTGATCTGCTCCAAAGTGAACCATGGAAACGAGGTTATAGGAGCCACAGTTTGCACGAGTTAGAGCTGGGATTGAACCACCCACCTTCTGTGTTGTGGGCGAGCGCTGTACCACTGTGCCACTGCTGTTGTAGGTGCGCGACCGGGGAGGCGTGGCAGGAGATCATGCTGGCCTGTCTGCCGGGAAAGCTCTGCGATGTGGAGTCGGACTATAACCCCGGAGAGGAGCGCACCTGCGGGAGCGGCTTCGCCATCATCTACTTCATCAGTTTCTACATGCTCTGCGCTTTTCTGGTACGACCAAACCACAACTTCCTCTGTCCGTACAAGGAGCAGGGCGGTAGGATATGAGGGGATAAGGTGAAGCTTTTCTGGTACGATTACACCAGCGACGTGCGGTCAGGGGAGGTCATTTTGGGGATAAAAAAATCTGTTCAGTGTCAATTTTTATGATTATTTATTTATTCTTTATTTAATAGGGACAGTGCATATTAATTAACATCTACAACATTGCAGATTATAGCAAGAATGCTAATTTCCATAGTCCCTGGGAAGGTGACACCACAGCAAAAAAAAAAAAAAAAGCATCGACAACTGACAATAACAGCAACAACATTAAAACATTAAAAGTGTCACAGGTCTGGTTTTCCTTTAGCCGCTGTTTCATAGTCATAGTCATAGTCATAGTTTGCTTTCTTGTCGAAAACAATCATGTACATGTACATAGAATGAATTCGAAATTTCGTTTCCCCACTAACCAGGCAGGACAGTGATAGAGTGGGTAGGGGAGGGGCCGCTGCACTTGTGCGCGCCGCCGACTGGGAGATGCAGAACAGAAAAGATGCAATACAAGTACAATCAGTGACAATTTAACAACATGTAATGACAGAAAAACAATTGGAGATATAACATAAGGTGATCTTTTTTGTTGGCAACATATGGAAGGATGTGGGGGGGGGTCAGATTGGAAATCAATGAAGTTGATTGAACCGAGAGCAGAGATCAGACCTTTCTAAAGACAGGAATTTCTACTATTGTTTCTGTTTCCAGTGACAGTGTAAGAGTGGGTGCCATGTTTATGTAGAGTCCAGATAACAAACCACATTCTGTGGCCTTGGCCTTGTTTATGCAGGGAGGCGAAGTCAAAACACAGATAAGTGTTTGGGACCGATTTTCGCAGGAGAGAATAATCCAGGGGGGGTAATTTAGCATGATGAAATACATTTTTAGAGACCCAGGTAAATAATTTAGACTGAGCTCGGGTGCCAGACCCCCATCTTCATATCGCCATGAAGATTCATGAGAGATCTCATTAGTTCCTCTTGGCGCACAGACTGCGCTGCGTTGGCTTTACACAGTTCTGTCACCATCCCCGTGATGATATCCAAACGTCGAGATGTTTCCTTCGGTTGAAATCCTTCCAAAAGGACCTCAACCTGTCCCACTTTCTGATGTAATCCTTTCACAAGATCTCCAACGCCTTCACAATGGCTCGAAATTGCTGCAGACAGCTTTGGGGACTCTTTACAAGCTGCCAGTTTACAAATTATGCGATAGATCATGGACAATCCCAGGCCAATTAACAAATGTCCAGCTATCAGAAATCCAAATACGTAAATATCCTCCACATCCTCCAGGTACATTGGTGCCAAACATACGACTTGCCACACACGATACGAGTCCCTCGCATATCCAGCAGCAAAAGTACCATCCGGACACACCGCTTCTCCCAGAGCAGCACTCCTCCGTGAAAAAAGAGTATCAATAGCGCTGAGGGTCCAGCTGATCACATCCATATTTTAGGAATTTGGAAAATCTGCTCCAAAAAGCGAGAAAATGACAAAAACAAGAGAGGCACGCAGACAGCAGAGCAATAGATAAGAGAGGAAAAAGAGAGACGTCTGCTCGCTCTCACGGTCAGAACAGACCCTGTTTCATGTGTGATTTAAAGTGTCCAGTGTTGGAGTCTCTTATTGATGATGGGAGAAAGTTCCAGAACTTAGAGCCTCTGACTGAGAGCACAGTTTGTCCAAATGTAGTGCCCTGGGCCATGGCCTTAGTTCCCATCCCACTGACAGTCTTTGTTTTAATAAAATCCTGTAGTGGAGGAGGAGCAGGCCCATGTAAAACTTTATATATAGAACAACCATATTTAATAAGAAATACTTACTTTATATATTATATATATCTCGTTATTTACCATATTATTGGTGATTTCTTGTGAGTTCTGTGGTTTAAAAAAGCAAAATGTCCCAGTAGTTGCTGATATAATGTAAAGAGAGAGGAGGTGAGGCACAGGGCGTGTTCATTCAGCGCTGCCTCACTGTTTCTCCATTTAAACTTATCAAATATATTACAGGGGGTCCTCGGGTAACGACGCTGATCCGTTCTTAAAGGGATATGCCACCCCCAGGTCAAATTTGGGCATCTCCCCACAGTCCAGAGACTAAAATAAGTGGTGGAAAGCGTTTTCCTGGTGACGCAGCCATTGTCCGAGTCTGTCGCCACTGACCGCCGCGGTATCTGCAGCTCCTCCGCCTTAGACTGGAGTCTAACGTCACCAGAGAAAGATTTCGGCCAAAAGGAATTAATTTGCTCGATGCGTTTCCCAATTACTTTGTGTGTAGTGCGCATTCATATCGAGTGCAAATAAATGTGCAAATCAACACGGAGAGTTTGACTTGGTCATTTTGGGTGGGAACTATTTTTCAGTGCGGAAGAATACAGCCGTATCACGCAGCACGCTGTGCAACAGGGGAACTCCCTTCCTGGTGCGTAACTGGGATTCCCCTGGCAGCGTGCAGCGTGATACGGCTGTATTCTTACGCACTGGAAAATAGTTCCCACCCAAAATGACCAAGTCAAGCTCTCCGTGTTGATTTGCACATTTATTTGCACTTGATATGAATGCGCACTACACAGAAAGTAATTGGGAAACGCATCGAGCAAATTAATTCCTTTTGGCCGAAATCTTTCTCTGGCGACGTTAGACTCCAGTCTAAGGCGGAGGAGCAGCAGATACCGCGGCGGTCAGTGGCGACAGACTCGGACAATGGCTGGGTGAGCAGGAAAACGCTTTCCACCACTTATTTTAGTCTCTGGACTGTGGGGAGATGCCCAAGTTTGACCTGGGGGTGGCATATCCCTTTAAGACGCGTCGTAACCCGAATTTCGTCGTAAACCGGATTTTGCCTTTGATCTTCCAACCAAAGCACCAATAACCTTTCCATCTCAATAATTAGACCACTACGCTGCTTGGTTATCACTGTCGCTTTCATAGGAGCAGATCAGAGCCCACATCAGGTACTTCCGCCCACATTGGGCACACACACGAGGCCGTCTTCTTCTCCCTACAACCACAACAGAGCGTATTCTTCCGCCGCGCGCCGTTCGTGTTTGTTTACGTCGCTTACCACGCTAAACCGCGTAAGATGGAATGACGCGTAATATTATTAATTTTTTTTTTTTATGGGGGCGCGTTCGTAACCACGAAACATCGTAAGTCGAGACCGTCGTAACCCGAGGACCCCCTGTATACATAAACTGTTTTCAAGTGCTTTGTCTTCTTATCATCAAGACAAATCATCTTGTGCAGAAGCAGCACATTCAGTGAGTTAATCTGACATTAAACGGCGTTTGAGCAGAGCCGAGGTGAGGCTGTCCTCTCGTCTCTGTCTCTGCGGGGGACGTCCACACTTACTACACAAATATGGACTAGAAGTTTAAACGTGAACCAGGGGGGCAATTATTTTTCCCCAGGGGCCAAATGAGAAGCAGAAAATATTGTGGAGGCCAAAAGTTTGAAATCTCCTCTGGTTATTGATGTTATTTCTACGTTGAAATCAGTAAATGTCGTTGTTTACAGAAGCTGTAAGTTCTGTGTTATTATTAAGTCATGAAAAACTGAATTTATTCAGTAAAATAATTCAAAACAATGGTAAATGTGAAACTTTTGTAACTCTTTTTAGTCACATTAAACCCACAATGTTTTCTGAGTTTAACTTTAACTTTGTATTAAGACACCACAATGTCTTTGTTTGACAAATAATAGAATACAAGAAATGTCACAACTGCCAAACTGTGTAGAAAAAGTCAAAGTTGCATGTTTAGTGTTTTCTCGCCTCTGTTGAGCTTTAACAAGTGCATCAGAGTCAGGTTCATGTTTGAGGAGGAGATGTGAAGTCCCACAGATGATCATCAGGACAAATGGATTATGTACAATTCTGAAAGTAGATTTTATTTTCTTAATTCCAAACACCCTTTTGCGGCCGGTCAGAGTCGGCTCGCCTTGAAATGCCCGGGTCTGAACTAGACGGTGTCACATTTCACTGTTTAACTGAGCCTTTTTACAACTAAATAAATCATTAGTCAACACATTATCTGCAGTCCTCAGGTGGCACTTGTGTCCACAGATGATTTGCAGTCAGGTTATGTGAGGTTTGCTGTAACAGACTTTAGATCAGTTGGTTTATCTGTTTCTCTTTAGTTTGGACATTCGGAGTTCAAGAGTTGGGCTGTTGGGGTTTCTTTTTCCCCCCTTTTCATTTATAAACCAAATGCTTTTATTAGTAAAGGTGATTCTTATGTGTTAGTTTAGTGCCCGTCAGTGTTGATCCTAGTGCACTTTGCCTCAGTGGCTGTAAACCTCAGCGGATTACACCACACCACACCTCTCCGCTCTGTCTGTACAAAGAGCAGGACTGTAGGTTATTAGGGGATAACTCTGTACTTTACGCCACACCTCTGTCTGTGTTCACCTTATTCCACCTCAACCACTTTTGTCTCGAAATGCTCCTAAACTACGCAAACTTCATATTCTTTTACATATACATATGACAAAGTGCAATCCAAACATACAACAATAAAAAATATACAATACAACAATAAATAACAACAAAAAACATTTGCCCAAAAAGGAGTGGGAAGAAGAAAACTTATTTAATCCCACCCCCTCCTCTAATTTACATAATGAGCTTTCTTTTGCATTCTTCAGACATTTAACATTAGACTTGAACTATTTACAAGTGAGTAAAATGAGTGACTGTTATACTTGATAACGTAACTATCATCATATTGCAATAATACAAAAGGACACCAACAATGGTCAAGAAATGAAGGAAACAACTGATGGGTGCTGGCAAAAACCCAACATATTCTGTACACAAGGAAAGGAAGACAAGACAGATTAGGTTTTTCACTTGCAAGCGGAGAACAGTCAGAGAGAAAGCCCAGATCACAAATGCTCTGGCCACAATCTGCTCGGAGCGTTCTGGCCCTCTGTGCCCTCCGCTGCGTATTTATTCAGTTTTTCACAACCCTGGTTACACGTGTGCAGTCCTGCTCATAAAGGGGTGGGGGAACAGCCGACAAAACATAATCATTAAATCCAAAACATAATCATTAAATCCAAAACATAATCATTAAATCCAAAACATAATCATTAAAACCAAAACATAATCATTAAATCCAAAACACTTATAAGATAATTCCAGATATGACATCTCTCACAGGGACAATGTCACTGTGACTTAGATACTGGAGGAGCCGAGCTGTCTGCTTACGTCTCCCCTCAGATATCTGGCCTTTCTGCAACTCAAAACATATGATCACAAGTCACGTACACACTTTTAAAGCTTCATTTCTAAAAATTAAAGAATCACAAAAGTTAATAATATATAATTATTCCATCAACAACAGACGCAGATACAAGTAATACAGAGTGTCCATAAAGTCCCTTTACAATTTAAAAAACATATTGAAAAGGCAGTTGATGAGATATCTTAACCAGATTTGTTTTATTTTAATCAGTGTTTATTAAAGTTTTTATTCACATTAAAATTTTCGAATAAATGGTCCATTTTTCTTCCACGAGGCAACAATATCTGCAGATGTTTACCTCGACCTTCTGACCGAACATGTGGCACCACAACTGATCGACTTAAAACCAACCATCGTTTTCCAGCGCGGTGGTGCACCACCACACTGGGGACTGCATGTTCGTCACTTCATCAAACATTTCCAGACCAATGGATTGGTCGGGACGGGCCAATTCCATGGACACTGCGTTCACCTGATCTCACTCCTTTGGACTTGTTTTTATGGGGTTATGTAAAGGATTTCGTGTATCAAACAAATGTTTGGGACATTGCTGACTTGAAGCAAAGGATTTGTGAAGCCATCGCCACCATTAATGAGACTATCCTACACCTGAGCACCGTCCTGATGTGCTTCATGCAGCTAATGGTGCACATACAGAGGTCTATTAAATGAAGTGAAAAAAACTTTAATAAACACTCATTCAAATAAAATAAATCTAGTTAATATATCTCAACAACTGCCTTTGTAATGAATTGTTTAAATTGTAAAGAGACTTTCTGGACACCCTGTATAATGGACAGAACAAACCAAAAACCTAAAGCAGCTCTACAGAACCAGTTTGTTCTAATATTCAGACCCGCTCTTTATAAACTGTGACCGGACCTTATGTTTGTACAACAACTTGAATTTATTGATATTTTGTCATTTCTGGAGACGTGTATCCAGAATATTCCAGAGTTTTACACCACATGTAACACACAGAAGCATTTACGGGCAGGGCCGTATTACCGACCGGGCGAGTGGGGCTGGCGCCCCGGGGCCCATGGATCCAGGGGGCCCAGGGGGGGGCCCAACAACAATCCAGATACCGATGTCGATGCTGATTGCGATAGAGGCCTCTATTCTAGGATCTTCTTTAGTTGTACTTCTTTAGTCTATAAGGGTTAACTGAAATGGGCTGGGGGGAGTGACAGCAGTCAGAGGGCCCTCGGCCACAGGACATAGGAACCAGAGGGCCCCTGGGCCATGTCGTACAGCAACCAGAGGGCCCCTAGGCCACGGAGGACGGCAATCAGAGGGCCCCTGGGCCACGGGGGATGGCAAAGGGCCCCTGAACCACGGGATATGGCAACCAGAGGGCCCCTGGGCCACGGGGGACGGCAATCAGAGGGCCCCTGGGCCACGGGGGACGGCTATCAAAGGGCCCCTGAGCCACGGGATATGGCAACCAGAGGGCCCCTGGGCCACGGGAAACGGCAATCAAAGGGCTTCTGGGCCATACGGTACATCGACTAGTGGGCCCCTTGGCACGGCAATCAAAGGGCCCCTGTGCCACAGGGTATGGCAAGCAGAGGGCCCCTGGGCCATGGGGGACGACAACCAGAGGGCCCCTAGGCCACGGGATATGGCAACCAGAGGGCCCCTGAGCCATGCTGTATGGCAATCAGAGGGCCCCTGTGTCACGTGGTACGGCAATCAAAGGGCCCCTGGGCTATGCGGTACGACGACTAGAGCGTCTAGGGGGACAGTAATCAAAGGGCCCCTGAACCACGGGATATGGCAACCATAGGGCCCCTGGGCCACAGGAAACGGCAATCAAAGGGCCCCTGGGCTATGCGGTACGGCGACTAGCGCGCCTAGGGGGACAGCAATCAAAGGGCCCCTGGGCTACAGGATATGGCAACCAGATGGTCCCTGGGCCATGCAGTACGAAAACCAGAGGGGCCCTGGGCCACAGAATATGGCAACCAGAGGGCCCCTAAGCCATGATGTATGGCAACCAGAGGGCCCCTGGGGCATGGGGGACGACAACCAGAGGATCCCTGGGCCATGAGGAACGGCAGCCATTGTAAGAGAAAAACCAATATGGATTTTCCAGTGGACTCAGTCCTGCTAAAAATCACAGAAAGTCGCAATTGGCTCTCTGAAAAGTCGCTTAAAGTCACCAGATGACATCATGACATTACGTATGATGTCACAGCACCATGCACGCAATGCCAATCTCTAGAAAACGTGTGGGGACGGTTATGTCTGTAGTAGAAGAAGACAGTGCTAGCGGATTTTTACAGATCAGAGCTAATCTGCAGCACTGATTCACCGTTAGAAATGCTTCTGACAGCGGCGCAAAGCTACAGTTATGTTGAGAACAATGATTTTTGTCACTTTAAAGACGAGCAGCCAGATTCACCAAAAGGTTGCGAAAGTTGCTAAATGTTTTTTTGTCGCTAGGGACGCCCACAAGTGCGGACGTTTTTCCTTTCCAAAACCCCGCCACTCCGAACGGGGTTAGGGTTAGGGTAAGGGGGTAGGGATATGCACCCCCGGTTTCGGGTTTCGGAGTAGCGGGGTTTCGTAATGGAGAGGTGTAACCCCCACAAGTCACTAAATCTAACGGCAAAGTTTCTCAATTGACAACACCTGCTTCGTGACCACAACGTATCCTGGGCCTAACGCTGGCCCCAGTAGAGAGCTAGTAGAACTTGTATCTATATTCTGTGGGAAGTGATTTCGCTCCTGCACAATATTGTTTGCACACAAAATGACATGGTGATTCACTTGTCATTATAACCTATTAGTTCTCTTCGGGGAGAGTAATACACCAGTAGATATTCACCTTAAGAACACAAGGTTTTGTACCTCTCAACTTTGCAGATTTCGCTTACATATGTCCATATGAACAAATTTGGATGTCCAATATGGATTTTCCTGTGGAAATCACAGAAAGTCACTATTGGCTCTCTGAAAAATCGCCAGATGACGTCATGACGTGACATATGACGGCAAAGCGTCATACACAACGCTCATCTCTAGAAAACGTGCATGCATGGCTGCGTTCATAATGCAAAAGGGCAATGCTAGCAATTTTTAAAGATTAGAGCTAATCTGCAGCACTATTTCACCATGAGAAACACTTCTGATAGCAGCACAGAGTTACATTTATGCTGAAAAACAATGACTATGCCGGGTGCATGTCGCTATTGCCATTGATTTCTATTGTCGGCATAGCGGTATGTTTTGGTTTTGTTTATTACTGACACACTGTTTAATTAAATGTGCCTAACCCAAAACTATTCCTAACCTTAACCGTCAATAAAAGCATATGCCTTACCCTAAAACTATTCCTAACCCTAACCGTCAGTAAAGGCAAATATTTATTACATTAGTTGTCGGAATAGCGGCATGTCGGGATAGCGAGAATCAACGGACAATGCCACTGAAAAGATGAGTTGAGTCATCAGCTGACCAAAAAGTTGCCAAAGGCGCTACACGACATTTTTAGTCGCCAGGGACCATCAAAAGTCGCTGAATTGGCCACAAGTAGTGGACTGAAAGAAGGGGCGGAGACTTTGGCTCTGTCTCTATATATATAACCCCCTGCATCACTTCTGTTCACTCAGAACTTGACCTTGGCTTACTGCTTGACAAATTGCTTTGCATTCAACCTGTGCAACATCACTTGTTTAGTTGTAATAATCAACAGCCTTTTTAAAGGCTTGTATACATTTATATTTTATTATTGTGTACTATATCACATTATACTATATCACATTATACGTATATCACATTACACCTTTAAAGGTTAAAAAGCCTACCTTAAAAGGCTAGTGTATTTCGTGTTTAAATATAACACCTTCCGAACTTTAAGGAGTGTTGTATTGTATTTGGCCATTCTCTGGCAACTTCATTTAGTGAATTTAGCGACATTGCCTATTAGTTTTGATATGTAAACAACAGCTACTTTCTGCCTTTAAGCTTCACACTGCAACTTTTGGCCATCTTTAATAACTAAAAAGCTGATAAGCGACTTTTTCCCATTTTAATCATTTCATCATATTCTGTTCTGTCTTAGGAAGTCTTACACGGTTGAGATATTACCTTTATCTAGCTTCTGCCCTTAATCATATATCGTGTTGTCATCAAGTGACTTTTCACAGAGCCAGTGGCGACTTGGTTTTTTGTTTGTCTTGTTTTTTTTTTTTTTTTTTGCAACTGTCATTAATAGTAGGCCTATGGATTGCAAACAAAAAAGTGGCGCTTCAAAGCGAAGAGCCAAAAAAAACAGAGAGGCAAAACAGGCTGACTTCTTAAAAAATGTGCCTTCGATTTCTGGCTTTTTTGATAAGCCAAAGGATTCCAATGTTGATACCAATGTTGATAATGTCATCAGTGGTCCGAGTTGCAGCAGTGTAGAGAGCACCACTGATTTGATCATGCCGGAGCCCACACAGATCCAATCCGGTGTAGACCTGGCCTCTCAGGCTCAGGCTTCAGGGCCACACACAGAGCTCAGTTTCCACCCAGAAGCTGGGGACACCATCTCCAGTCATGGATCTTCTGCTTCATGCTCAAATACCACAGCCATTCCAGACTCGTGTACTCTTACAACAGCAGACTCACTGTCAGACCAGGAGGAGTACACTGAGACCAGTATCCCATTAGCAGCTAGGACCTCAAACTCCTGGTGTGAAACCGTTAATGACCCTGCTTTGTGGCCAAATGCCATTACTGAACAGGCTAAGTCGATTCTGGTTAGTAGAGGAGCAGTTGCTTTTCAAAATCGGAGTGAAAAGTACCCTGCCTCAATTAGAGATATGACCATGGGGGGTGGCACTAGGAGTTTCACAAATTCCTTAGTCAAATGCTGTCTACCTAATGGTCAGTCTGTGGAAAGGCAGTGGCTCCTTTACTCACCTTCCTCTGGTTGCATTTATTGTTTTGCTTGCAAACTGTTCTCAAGTAAGTGCAATGCATTTGTCAATGGGTTTTCTGATTGGAAACATTCTGAGCGTATCGGTGAGCATGAGAGGAATGAGGAGCATAGGGCTTGCATGTTAGCATTACACAGTCGTTCCAAAGACACAGGAAGAATTGATTCTGATCTTATGAAACAAATTGATGCAGAAAGGCAATACTGGCGGGACGTTTTGAGAAGAGTTGTTGCTGTAATTCAGTTTTTGGGAGAGAGGGGCCTTGCGTTCAGGGGAGATGACGAGCAGTTTGGATCACCTCACAATGGTAATTTCTTAGGCATTATCGAACTGTTGGCCAAATTTGACCCTTTTCTAGCTGACCATCTCCAAAGGTTTGGAGGCAAGGGCAAAGGCTCTGTGTCCTATCTCTCATCCACAATCTGTGGGGAATTTATCCACTTAATGGGAGAAAGAACAAAGGAAGCGATTATCAATGAGATAAAAGAGGCCAAATACTTTTCTGTTATCGTTGACTCCACTCCCGATCTTGCACATGTGGACCAACTCACTTTTATTTTCAGATTTGTTGAAGCTGGGGGAGACGTTGTTGAGCGGTTTCTGGGTTTTGAGCCTATTGAGAATCATAGCGGGAGCAATTTGGCTGAGTGTGTTGTTGCAATGGTGGAGAACCTGGGCCTAGACATAAGTAACTGTCGTGGCCAGTCTTACGACAATGCAAGTAATATGTCAGGAAAGTACAATGGAGTTCAAGCTCATCTGAAACGCATAAACCCATTGATTTGTTATGTCCCCTGTGCTGCGCATTCATTGAATTTAGTTGGTGTCAATGCTGTTGACAGTAGCCCAGAAGCTGGGCGTTTCTTTGACTTCCTGCAATCTTTGTACACATTTTGTGCCTCTTCAACACACAGGTGGGGAAAGGTTTTCAGAAATACAAATGTGAAACTCACACTGAAGTCCTTGTCAGGCACTCGCTGGAGTGCAAGAGCTGAATCAACAAATGCTCTGTGGAAATATTATGCACAACTGAGAGATTCACTGAACAATATTTCCAAAGATCCACAGGAGAAACGTGATACTAGAAGTGAGGCCTCTGCACTTTGTGGCAAGCTGGACACCCTAGAGATAGCTGTCATGGCATACTTTTGGGATACAATACTGCAGCGGTTCCAAGCCACAAGCCTGCAGTTACAGAAGCCTAACATCAACATAAATACGGCAACACAGCTTCTCAGTTCTCTTCGTGATTTTGTGGCAGCACAGAGAGACAATTTTGCCCATTTTGAAAGATCAGCCTTAAGTGTTACTGATTCAGTCTCCCAAGACTACAGACATGATCTCCAGTGCACAAAGAAGCGCAAACATATGGCTGATGAAAGTGCAGAGCCAGATGTTAAATTAGGTGGAAAAGAAAAGTTTCGAATTGAAACGTTCAATGTTCTAATTGACAAGCTTGTGTCCTGTCTTGACCATCGGTTAACTGCATACACACACTTGACCAATCTTTTTCATGTTCTTTTCATGCCTGATAATATGTCAATCAGTGAGCTCACTTCAAGGGCCGAAGCACTTGCTGCAGCATATCCCACTGATCTAACCATGAGCCTGGCAGATGAACTTGTTCAATTCAAATCATTCATTCCAAAAGAACAAAGATGCCCAAATACAATGCTAAAGACCGTGGTAAATTTGGATTTGCAGTCCACTTTTCCAAGTCTTTACATCGCACTTCGACTGTTCTTGACTCTGCCAATTACGAACTGTGAAGGGGAACGGTCATTCTCCAGAATGGCTCGAATAAAAAATGAGCTCAGGATGAAAATGACCCAAAATCGTCTGAACTCCCTCTCACTTCTTGCAATTGAATCACAGTTTGTGCAACAGCTGAACTTTGATGAGTTGGTAGATGATTTTGCACGAAGGAAGAGCAGAAAGAGACTTTTGTAGGGGAGTGTGTGTCGGGGGGTTGGGTTGGTATGGGCTCGAAGCGGGGGGGGGAGGGGGCGGGCCTTGCAATCTCCTTGCCCCGGGGCCCAGACCCACCTTAATCCGGGCCTGTTTACGGGTAGAATGAACATTTGGCAATTTGAAATTTCCATCCCCTCTTAAATTAGGAGTTCTCTCTCTCTCTGTTGAATTTGAGAAAAATTTTGCCAATTAAATATGACAAAGTCGGTTCATTTGTGTAAAATGTTCATGTGCACCAAGAATTGACACTGCACTGATTCTCCGGAGGTTTTAAAACGGCTTTATCGTCCGTATCTCAGTGTTTCCCAACCTTTTTTGTCTTGTGTTCCCCTGAGTCCTTCTGTCACACCTCGAGTACCCCTCACTCACACCTCGAGTACCCCCTCACTCACACCTCGAGTACCCCTCACTCACACCCCGAGTACCCGTCACTCACACCTCGAGTACCCCCTCACTCACACCCCGAGTACCCCTCACTCATACCTCGAGTCCCCCCTCACTCACACCCCGACAACCCCTCACTCACACCTCCAGTACCCCTCACTCACACCTCGAGTACCTCCTCCCTCACCCCCCCACTACCCCCTCACTCATACCCCGAGTACCTCTCACTCACACCTCGAGTACCCCCTCACTCACACCTCGAGTACTCCCTCACTCATACCTCGAGTACCCCCTCACTCATACCCCGAGTTCCCCTCACTCACACCTCGAGTACCCCCTCACTCACACCCCGAGTACCTCCTCACCCACACCCCGAGTACCCCTCACTCACGCCTCGAGTACCCCCTCACTCACACCTCGAGTACCCCCTCACTCACACCTCGAGTCCCCCCTCACTCACACCTCGAGTACCCCTCACTCACACCCCGAGTACCCCTCACTCACACCTCGAGTACCCCTCACTCACACCTCGAGTACCCCCTCACTCACACCCCGAGTACCCCCTCACTCACACCTCGAGTACCCCTCACTCACACCCCGAGTACCCCCTCACTCACACCCCGAGTACCCCTCACTCACACCCCGAGTACCCCCTCACTCACACCCCGAGTACCCCCTCACTCACACCTCGAGTACCCCTCACTCATACCCCGAGTACCCCTCACTCACACCTCGAGTACCCCTCACTCATACCCCGAGTACCCCTCACTCACACCTCGAGTACCCCTCACTCACACCTCGAGTACCCCCTCACTCACACCTCGAGTACCCCTCACTCATACCCCGAGTACCCCCTCACTCATACCCCGAGTCCCCCTCACTCACACCTCGAGTACCCCTCACTCACACCTCGAGTACCCCCTCACTCACACCTCGAGTACCCCCTCACTCACACCCCGAGTACCCCTCACTCACACCTCAGGTACCCCCTCACTCATACCCCGAGTCCCCCTCACTCACACCTCGAGTACCCCCTCACTCACACCTCGAGTACCCCCTGACTCACACCTCGAGTACCCCCTCACTCACACCTCGAGTACCCCCTGACTCACACCTCGAGTACCCCTCACTCACACCCCGAGTACCCCCTCACTCATACCTCGAGTACCCCTCACTCACACCTCGAGTACCCCTCACTCACACCTCGAGTACCCCCTCACTCACACCGCGAGTACCCCTCACTCACACCCCGAGTACCCCCTCACTCACACCTCGAGTACCCCTCACTCACACCTCGAGTACCCCCTCACTCACACCTCGAGTACCCCCTCACTCACCCCTCGAGTACCCCTCACTCACACCTCGAGTACCCCCTCACTCACACCTCGAGTCCCCCTCACTCACACCTCGAGTACCCCCTCACTCACACCTCGAGTACACCTCACTCGCGCCTCGAGTACCCCTCACTCACACGCCGAGTAGCCCCTCACTCACACCTCGAGTACCCCTCACTCACACCTCGAGTACCCCCTCACTCACACCCCGAGTACCCCTCACTCATACCTCGAGTACCCCTCACTCACACCCCGAGTACCCCCTCACTCACACCCCGAGTACCCCTCACTCACACCCCGAGTACCCCCTCACTCACACCCCGAGTACCCCCTCACTCACACCTCGAGTACCCCTCACTCATACCCCGAGTACCCCTCACTCACACCTCGAGTACCCCTCACTCATACCCCGAGTACCCCTCACTCACACCTCGAGTACCCCTCACTCACACCTCGAGTACCCCTCACTCACACCTCGAGTACCCCCTCACTCACACCTCGAGTACCCCTCACTCACACCCCGAGTCCCCCTCACTCACACCTCGAGTACCCCTCACTCACACCTCGAGTACCCCCTCACTCACACCTCGAGTACCCCGTCACTCACACCCCGAGTACCCCCTCACTCACACCTCAGGTACCCCCTCACTCATACCCCGAGTACCCCTCACTCACACCTCGAGTACCCCTCACTCACACCTCGAGTACCCCCTGACTCACACCTCGAGTACCCCTCACTCACACCTCGAGTACCCCCTGACTCACACCTCGAGTACCCCTCACTCACACCCCCGAGTACCCCCTCACTCATACCTCGAGTACCCCTCACTCACACCTCGAGTACCCCCTCACTCACACCGCGAGTACCCCTCACTCACACCCCGAGTACCTCTCACTCACACCTCGAGTACCCCCTCACTCACACCTCGAGTACCCCTCACTCACACCTCGAGTACCCCCTCACTCACACCGCGAGTACCCCCTCACTCACACCTCGAGTACCCCTCACTCACACCTCGAGTACCCCCTCACTCACACCCCGAGTACCCCTCACTCACACCCCGAGTACCCCCTCACTCACACCTCGAGTACCCCCTCACTCACACCCCGAGTACCCCCTCACTCACACCTCGAGTACCCCCTCACTCACACCTCGAGTACCCCCTCACTCACACCTCGAGTACCCCCTCACTCACACCTCGAGTACCCCCTCACTCACACCTCGAGTACCCCCTCACTCACACCCCGAGTACCCCCTCACTCACACCCCGAGTACCCCCTCACTCACACCCCGAGTACCCCCTCACTCACACCTCGAGTACCCCCTCACTCACACCTCGAGTACCCCTCACTCACACCCCGAGTACCCCTCACTCACACCTCGAGTACCCCCTCACTCACACCTCGAGTACCCCTCACTCACACCTCGAGTACCCCTCACTTGTACGTGTTGATAATTCTACAAAAGTAGAACGTGACACAACAGATTATTAAATGAAAATCATTTAATTTCATCTCCTTAATTTGAAAATTTAATTCTCAGGCATTTTTTTCTCTTTTCTTTAACTCAAATTTACTCAAAACTAGAATTAAAAAATTCCAAAAAGTAACGGAGAAAAGTTACACAATGCATCTTTAATGTATTCACTGATTGTCTGATCCTAGAACCTGTGCCCAGTATTAGAACATAAAAATACATGTATTTTAACACTGTTTAACAATAGTTCTCTATGTTTTAGATCATTAACCTGTTTGTGGCGGTCATCATGGACAACTTTGACTACCTGACGCGTGATTGGTCCATTCTGGGGCCGCACCACCTGGACGAGTTTAAGAGGATCTGGTCCGAGTACGATCCTGAGGCCAAGTGAGTACTGCACTGTGATTCTCTGGCGTATTTTGGTGAGGATGGTTTAACTTTGACACTTTCACTGCAGAAAAGGACATCAGGTGAATTTGTTTTTCTAAAAATCAGAATTACTGTTGCTAAAAAAAATCAACTCCTGCGAGAGAACAATTCTAAATTCAAGTTATTAGATCATTTTTTTGCAGTAATGTTATTTACTGTTCTCAGGGCTGGATTGGAACAAAATTATTCATTTATGTTTGCGTATTTTACTACTGTTACGTCTTGGCCGAGGGGAAACCAGGGCACAACATTTAAAGGTCCCATGGCATGAAATTTTCACTGTCTGAGGTTTTTGAACGTTAATGTGAGCTCCCCTACCCTGTTTAGCCCCCCCATGGTTAAAAGTTGTGAAATGTGTAAACTGAGCATTTGTGATCCTTTTCCGCATTTGAAAAAAAGGCAGCCCAAACGGGCGCTTCTGAACAAGGAAACTTTCTGATGTCACACTCGCGGAAAGGTTTCCACCCCCCGTCTGGATGTCTACCCACCGTTTCTGGAAATCACGCCCAGAGAGTTTGGACCGTGAACGAGCTACGAAATGCGAGATGCGTTTTTTTATTTGCCTGGAGACACGTGAGAGTGTTTCCAGACTCGGATGTCCTTTATCCGAGCCTCTGAACCTCTGAAACAGCAGTGGTTTCATTTTATTTTCTATGGAAATGTGTTTTTTTTAATGCAACTCGTCTCATATCTTCCTCCGTGCTTACACACACGGAAGTGGGTGACAGCGCACAGCGCACCGCTAATCCAGGAAACAGCATGCATTTGGCCACACCCCACCCGCCGCACTGGCCTGTCTCTGTCCTCCTCATTTGCATTCAAGCAACAACGCCCAGAATAAAGTGTTTCAGAGACATATTTAGCCACAGTCAGAGTCATATCTCATGCACTGAGTGTTGATTTTGAAGAAGGATTCATTTACAGTATTAGGGAACCATTAAGGAGCCATCAACAAGTACCAAAAACCACCAGCAAACTCGCAGTAACTACACACTTTTCCCCGAAAGATGAGTGATTTTCATGCCGGTCCATCACCTAAAGGTCCCAGTATTATCCAAACATTCCTACTTGCTGACCTGCTGTGCCTGTGTGACACTTCCCTGGTCACTCTGTCCCTCGGGTTCTCTCAGGTTCTCTCAGGTTCCCTCGGGTTCCCTCGGGTTCCCTCGGGTTCCCTGTCCACAGTCTCTGGCTGCTCCTCTGTCCACCTTCAGCCTGCAGAGGACGTGGAGGCTCCAGCCCCTCCAGAGAATATGTCTGCTATTTTAGCGAGATTTTTAAAAATCTTTTAGCCCGCAACTTCTCCACCCCCCCTTTCTGCCGCTTCTCCATGTTTCCACCTCAACACTGAAACTGTCGGGGTCAGTGCAGAGAAAGGGGCGGGACCGCTCTCGTAAGCTTCTATATCCTGATTGGTTTAGTCCACTGTCTGTATTGAAGATTAACCAGTGGAATGCCTCCTCTAAATTGTGGGCCGGTCTCTAAGTAAAAAAAGAAACAAAAACATCTGCATCGGCCCAGAGGACTGTTGTCCCACCAGGAAAATGCCCGGTGTGCCTGATTACCAGTCCAGGCCTGACTGTTCTGCACTCAAACTCAAACAGCTCAGTTGGTAGAGTCGTCTAATTCGAAGGTCTGTGGTTTGAATCCCTTCCCGGCACTGGTGTAAAACCGTCTGAACCCCTGTCCTACAACCCCCGTCCCCCAGATGAATCCTGTCGTTGTGTCCTTGGGCAAGACTCTTTACCCAGCTCACCCCTGTCTGTGTACCCTGGTGCGGGACGATGTGGGAGTTTTTTTTATTTATTTTTTTTGTTAAGGAATCACAGTTTACTCATACAATATTTACAAATCACATCATTTTTTTCCTTTTACATTTTTCTTATTTTCAAAACAAAACAAACAAAACCACATATCTTAATAATAAATGTCAAATCCAGAGATGATCAAAAATGGTATAAAGGCAAACAGTTAAAAGGCAGTAATAATCGTGATGATGAAAGAAAAAATCAAATCAAAAAGGTAAAGTGAGAGAAGAAGAGAAAGAAGAGAAGGGTTCCATGTTGTTCTGTATATGTTATAAATGCTTTTTGTTATTGTTTGTTCTGTTGTCTTTAAATGTCGGAGGTAGCTTCTAGCTAAATCCCACAATGTCATGAAAAGTGTTCATTAATGTGCACGGTCCTCTTCAAATAAACAAATAAACTCTATTAGTTTTTAATAAGTTGCCGTATTCCATAAACAAACCCCATTTCTGTTCACAGTTTTCTTCACTGCTCTTAGTTACAATAATAATCTTTTCCAATTTAAGAAATCCAAAGACTTCACAAAACGACAATTACCATTTTAAATGTACAGTACAGTGTAATTCTGCTTAATGATCGAATTAGGTAAGTAAGTAAGTAAGTCTTTATTTATAAAGCACCTTTCACCGATAAAATCACAAAGTGCTTTACAGAGTGCAATAAACAACATATATAAAATCAAATAAATAACACAGTCAATTTAAAGCTGGTCTAAAAAGCAGTGTCTTGAGCTGCTTTTTAAAAGAGTCAATAGAGTCTGCCTCACGGAGGAGTAAAGACATTCCAGAATCTGGGGGCCACAGCCTGAAAGGAGCGGTCCCCCCGTGTTTTAAAGCGGGTCTTTGGGACCATCAGGAGGCCCCGACCAGAGGACCGCAGGGTTCGGCCCGAGGACCGCAGGGTTCGGCCAGAGGACCGCAGGGTTCGGCCAGAGGACCGCAGGGTTCGGCCCGAGGACCGCAGGGTTCGGCCCGAGGACCGCAGGGTTCGGCCCGAGGACCGCAGGGTTCGGCCCGAGGACCGCAGGGTTCGGCCAGAGGACCGCAGGGTTCGGCCCGAGGACCGCAGGGTTCGGCCCGAGGAGTAGGGGTGCAGTAAGTCTCTGATGTAGCAGGGTGTCTGGCCATTTAAAGCTCTATAAGTTAAAAGCATCATTTTAAAATCATCACGGAGTTTAACAGGAAGCCAGTGCAGTGAAGATAAAATCGGAGTGACGTGTGTTCTCCTGTTCTCCTCCTGGTGTTAGGTTAGGTTAGGTTTCTTTATTAGTCTCCACCCGGGAGACATTTGTCTTAGAGGAAAGAGAAGGTTGTAGTACAGACAGAGACATACAATATACACACGAGACATCAGATAAAAAGAGATAGTGGTGTTGGCACAGACAGATGTACTGCGTGTTTCCGCCCATTAGCAAAATTCATTTTAAGCTATACAGAACGTCATGTCTTGTGGCAGAGGTTCAGGGCTGTAGTTAAATCTTAACATTGTGCTTGTTTGTGTGTTTGTGTGCGTTTTGAGGGGTCGGATCAAACATCTGGATGTTGTGACGTTGTTGCGCAGGATCCAGCCTCCTCTGGGCTTTGGGAAGCTCTGTCCTCACCGTGTGGCCTGTAAGGTCAGTGACCAAAGCCACATACACCGTCTTTAATCAGATTTACGCTAACTAATCCAAGCACATTCTCCAGTCCTGGATTTCTACATGTAGAAGCTGTAAACTCTGTTATACAAGGTTTTGAAATTTCTCACATTTCTGCTTAAAATCACCATCAAATGTGCTCTGATCTTTTTCAAAGTCACACAGATGAAAAAACAGTGTTTGCTTTAACTAAAAACACCCAGACATTTATAGGTTTTCATATTTTTAATGAGAATAACATGCAAACAATGACAGAAGGGGGAGGAATAAGTAACTGAACCGTCACATTTAACAGCTGGATGCCCTTCCTTTGGCAGCAATAACTTCAACCAGACGCTTCCTGTAGCTGCAGATATAAATGTCTGGGTGTTTTTAGTTAAAGCAGATACTGATTTTTCTTCTGTGGGATTTTGAAAAAGATCAGATCACATTTGATGGTGATTTTAAGCAGAAATGTGAGAAATTCCAAAAGCTTCTGATACTTTTATAATTGGAGCAGAGCAGCGTTGTGACCTCCTCTTGTTCCTCTGCAGCGGCTGGTCGCCATGAACATGCCCCTGAACAGTGACGGCACGGTCATGTTTAATGCCACGCTGTTTGCTCTGGTGCGCACGGCGCTCAAGATCAAGACTGAAGGTGAGGATCAGGTGAACAGGAGGTAGGACTGTTACAGGAGGTAGGACTGTTACTGGAGGTAGG
This sequence comes from Paratrypauchen microcephalus, assembly GCA_036785185.1. Lineage (NCBI taxonomy): Eukaryota > Metazoa > Chordata > Actinopteri > Gobiiformes > Gobiidae > Paratrypauchen > Paratrypauchen microcephalus. Next base: position 2,047,935 of record JAVJIX010000140.1, read on the forward strand.
ACTGTTACAGGAGGTAGGACTGTTACAGGAGGTAGGACTGTTACTGGAGGTAGGACTGTTACAGGAGGTAGGACTGTTACAGGAGGTAAGACTGTTACAGGAGGTAGGACTGTTACAGGAGGTAGGACTGTTACTGGAGGTAGGACTGTTACAGGAGGTAGGACTGTTACTGGAGGTAGGACTGTTACAGGAGGTAGGACTGTTACTGGAGGTAGGACTGTTACAGGAGGTAGGACTGTTACAGGAGGTAAGACTGTTACAGGAGGTAGGACTGTTACAGGAGGTAGGACTGTTACAGGAGGTAGGACTGTTACTGGAGGTAGGACTGTTACAGGAGGTAGGACTGTTACAGGAGGTAGGACTGTTACAGGAGGTAGGACTGTTACTGGAGGTAGGACTGTTACAGGAGGTAAGACTGTTACAGGAGGTAGGACTGTTACAGGAGGTAGGACTGTTACTGGAGGTAGGACTGTTACAGGAGGTAGGACTGTTACTGGAGGTAGGACTGTTACAGGAGGTAGGACTGTTACAGGAGGTAAGACTGTTACAGGAGGTAGGACTGTTACAGGAGGTAGGACTGTTACTGGAGGTAGGACTGTTACAGGAGGTAGGACTGTTACAGGAGGTAGGACTGTTACAGGAGGTAGGACTGTTACAGGAGGTAAGACTGTTACAGGAGGTAGGACTGTTACAGGAGGTAGGACTGTTACAGGAGGTAGGACTGTTACTGGAGGTAGGACTGTTACAGGAGGTAGGACTGTTACAGGAGGTAGGACTGTTACTGGAGGTAGGACTGTTACAGGAGGTAGGACTGTTACTGGAGGTAGGACTGTTACAGGAGGTAGGACTGTTACAGGAGGTAGGACTGTTACAGGAGGTAGGACTGTTACTGGACTCTACCTGCCAAACGTTTGGACACTTTCTCATTTCTGGTTCTGCTTTATTTCCATGATTGTTTACTTTGTAGATTCTCATTGAAGAATCAAAACTATGAATAACATAAATGGAATGTAGGAAACAAAAAAACAAAAAACAAATGTTTCAGATCAAATCTGTTTCAGATTACACAAGCAAAACGCTTCCAGAACAGTGAGTCAGAAGTGCTGATTGGCTCTAGTTTCCAAGATATAGGCTGTGTCCCATTTCTCTGTCTTACCCCTTCCCCTTTATCTACGTCTTTGTCTTGCCCCTCGATACCGAGCTGAGAGGGCTCGGGGTACGAATGTTCCCCTAAGAAATGGGACACCGCTCGATTCCCGTTTGCGTCATCGTCCCTCGTCTCTACCTGAGCTGCTACGTCTACAGAGGCGACGACAACTGACGCAAACAAACGGAAACAAATGTCGAGGATTATCGGGTACCTCAGCTCCACAAAAAACAAGCTTGTTTATACATGAAAGTTCGATGAAAACGATAACGTCGACTAAACAGACGTCACTACAATTAAAACGGCAACAACAGTTCAGTAAAAGTAACGTAGAACATCAGCGTCATAACTGTAAACCTGCTAAACTGTTAATCGATAATTACAACTGCTGAAAATACATTTATGAGACTCGTTGGCTGGTCCATGTGACGCTGCCATCCTGATCCCAAAACCTGCCTGAGCTTGTAGTCGTACCCCTTCGTTTCAAGTCTGGTCGAGAGTTTACTTTGTTTCAAGGGGTATGTAGCCCGAGGTCGTGGCCCGAGCCCTTGATCAGAATTAGAATCGGGACACCCCTTGTCCTCACATGAACGCACAAAACCAAGGGGTAGGGGTAAGACGAAGGGGTAAGACGAAGGGGTAAGACAGAGGAATCATAGTCATAGTTTGCTTTATTGTCGAAAAACAAACATGTGTACATAGAGTGAATTAGAAACTTTGTTTTCCCCACTAACAGGAGTGGGTAGGGGCGGGGCCCCGCACAGCAGAGCAGGGAGATAAGGGGAAGGAGGGTAGGCAGAAGGGGTAAGGCAGAAACTGTAGTTTATCAGAAGGTCCAGTGTGTCTACAGGCACCAGTTCTATCTGTCTGCACATTCACATACATTCACTTTAATGTCTACAGTTTTAACGTATATCAATATAACATATATATATTATTATATCATTACATATCTTGAATACATTAGCTAACCAGCACAGTTATCAATTGATTTTCAGTTCATCTTATCAATATAAATGAGATTTAGCCACTTTTATCTCAGAAGCAGATCAAGTCCAAACATTTGTTATAGCCGCTCTTAGTATTGATTACTGCTTTACACTGTGGACTTGATCATGAAGCTCAGTGAGAGAAGGCCAAAGGTTTGCAGCACTGTCAACAAAGCAAAGGGTGGATACTTTGAGGATATGAAGATCAAATCTAAAAAGATCAGATAATCCTTTATTTGGGGAAACTGCAGTGTCGCAACGCAAGTTTCAGAAACAGTTGGAAAAAAGAGCATGCATCAAAAATTAAGATAATAATAAGTCTGTACAATGAACTAAAAAACACAACAGTGTAAGGTTAAAAGGCACAGGAACACTGCACAATAAATGTGTTTGATTCTGAGCAGTGAACAAACAGCAGGTAAAGTGACTGAAAATGTATGTATTTATTTTTTTCTTTTCTACATAAATATGTGGATTGTGCACACCATATCTGATCTCTTCCATCAATCAAACGATCAATCAAACAATATTTATAAAGCGCTTTTCATACAAAAAATGTAACACAAAGCGCCATGTGTATATAAAATGTAGACACTAGTGAACGTAAAGAGAGAGAGCGATACTTTATTGATCCAGAGGAAAGTTAAAGTTTTGCTGCAGTAACATTTACGCAGCTCTTCTCTTTCGCCTCAGTCTCAGGGCAGTTTTCAGGAGGACTGGTCAGGGAGGGTCAGAAGTGTCCCTCCTCTGTGTCCTGCAGCATCACAGCAGCCTCCAGGGGGCGCCAGGTGAACACGACAGGAAAGGCCTCTTTTGGTTGGTGATGAAATGGTCCCTTCCCTCAAAGTATTTCCTCTGGAAGGTCTTCTATGGTGTAAAAAGCCTGTAGCAGCTCTAAAGTCCATAGTAGAGATGTGTGGATGGGCTTTTTTTCCATCCGCAACCGCGTGAAAAAAACCTCATCCATCTGCTATCCATTTGCACGCAAGTTTTTTCAGGAATTTTCAAAACCATGTCCGTCCGTCATCCGCCAACTTATGATAATTCCACATTTCTCTGCACTGCACAGCCCCATAACGTGCCTGCTTGTCTTGCGCAGGTTTATAATTAATTGACAAAGGATTCTGACAAGCCTTTTAGTCGCTTTGTTTATCACTTCACGACAAATCACTCTTTCTGTCTTTTTAAAGGCAAATTAACGTTTTTTTACAATCTGAGCCTTCTTTCGGCAATAAAACAAGTAGTTTTACTCACCCATAGCACTTTTGTGTCAATTGGAGCAGTATCGCAGAACTTATGTTGTAGCCTTTCTGTTCTACTAATGATCCCGTATCCGTTAGCGTGAGTGCTCGGGGCATTACTTTGCGCTCTCCAAATAACACAAACTTTAGCACTTTTCAAATCACAGAAGATCGCTGTGTCAGCGTAGACTTTTAGTGGATTCCAAAACGGCCTGAAACCCGATATCCAGCTATAGTTTCATTTGATGACGTCATCAGAGAGGACAGTGCGCATGCGTGAACTCAGCTGTTTTGTAAACACCGCTAGTCCGAAAGAAGCTAACACCGCTCTGAACTTTACTTTTCTGTTGCGATATCGGGTTTCAGGCCGTTTTGGAATCCACTAAAAGTCTACGCTGACACAGCGATCTTCTGTGATTGGAAAAGTGCTAAAGTTTGTGTTATTTGGACATATGAATGATGCGGCAAAGCACAATTGATGTAGGCTATGAAAAAGGCTAATGTGTCTCGTGTCCAATCACCCTTCAAATCTTAAATTCAAAACAGAAAATAAGGCAAAATAATTGAGACTAGGGATGGGCGATACCAGTTATTTTTGTTTCGATACGATACCAAGTAATACCAGGGTTAGAATCGCGATATCGATACCGATACTGATACTTTCATACATTTTTTAACACTACAGAAAAACACTAACCTGGCTCTAGATACTTTGGCTTCACAAAGCTCCACCAGGGGCTTAGCTCCACATTCTAACACCAGAGATCTGAACAAAAATCTTTGATGAAATGAAAATGGCAATGCAGACATCAAATGTGACACTAGACTTTTGTTTGTGCTGCTTGTGTTGCACGTTGTATTTTTATGTATTTGCCTGCCGAGGGACTGCGGATGAAAACTAGCTTTGTAGCTAAAATTCGGCATATTTACATTTGTTTTATACTTTTCATTAATGTGCATTGTCCCTATCAAATAAATAAATAAATAAAATAAATCTATTGTAAGTTGGGCACTTGCAGCTTATGAAAAAAGACAACAAATGAAGTATCACTATTCTCACTCTCACATACATTCTCCTCTCACATACATTCTCCTCTCACATACATTCTCCTCACATACATTCTCCTCTCACATACATTCTCCTCTCACATACATTCTCCTCTCACATACACGACTCTTACATACATTCTCCTCTCACATACATTCTCCTCTCACATACATTCTCCTCTCACATACATTCTCCTCACATACATTCTCCTCACATACATTCTCCTCTCACATACATTCTCCTCTCACATACATTCTCCTCTCACATACACGACTCTTACATACATTCTCCTCTCACATACATTCTCCTCTCACATACATTCTCCTCTCACATACATTCTCCTCTCACATACATTCTCCTCACATACATTCTCCTCTCACATACATTCTCCTCTCACATACACGACTCTTACATACATTCTCCTCTCACATACATTCTCCTCTCACATACATTCTCCTCTCACATACATTCTCCTCTCACATACACGACTCTTACATACATTCTCCTCTCACATACAAACATTCTCCTCTCACATACACGACTCTTAGTCTTCTACATGCTTGATGGTTCCCTGGATTCTCTCTCAAACGCCTCGGCAGCTGACCTCTGTCGTACTGCTGTTGCTGCTGTGCTGGAGGGAGCTGCCTGACTCACCTCCTGTCGTTGTTTGGTCAGTAGCATTTCCTCATGCTGAGGTTTATGATTTATGATCAAGTGTTTAGTTAAAATTTGTGGTATTGCCACAATATCGGATCATTTTTGGCACACACTGCACTTTGCAACATTGTCGTCCACAGTGTGGAAGTAACTCCACACCACACTTCACTTGCGGTCTCCCATGGCTCCCACAGCCCCGCGCCGCTTTGACTGAAATTTCACAGCAGTGAGTGTATCGCGGGATGACGTACTACCCCACGTTTGGTGAGAACGCGGAAGGAAAAGTAGTGCCTGACAAGTGGCAATGGTTGAATAATGAACAAAACACATATGAATTTGAACTAAATAAACTGAAAGTTAAGTCAGTAAGAAAACATGACTTGGTATCGATAATTTAATACCAGGATCGAGGCATATTCAATACCCCATCAAGATCGATATATCAATACTTTGGAATCGATCCGCCCATCACTAATTGAGACACACTAGGCTGGCTGTCTCTAGTAAAGAACAAATAACAAATAGGCTCTAGCTCATAAAGCCACGTGTGTTTGGACAAACCGTTGAAATAATTAATACAAAAAATAAACAGCATGTTTACGGAATGTGCTCAGAAAGACGCGATGTCACTCCCCATAAACATACAAGACCAAACAGACTAATTAAGACATCGCATGTCCAGAAACCAACAAACTGTCTATTTTTTTTTCTTTGCACTTTGCAAGAACAGGATGGCATCTCCTGTCTCCGGGTTCAGGCGAGAGCGCCCGGCCTCTATGACGCCCCCTGCTGCGCTGGAGGAGCGCTCACTCGCACCACTTGTTGCTGGAATGGATAGAATTCTTTTCGTAAGGTGTTGTAGGCAAATGTAGGCATTTTTTAAAATTTGGTTGTTCGACCGCCACCTGCCCGAATTTAATAAAAAATATTATTTTTCGTCACGTCATCCACCCGCTCCGCGGTTTAGCCACGGTGCTCGCGGCTGTAACCGCCATCCGCGCATCTCTAGTCCATAGCTAGCTCCTTAACTGGATTTGGCTCATTTCACTAAATCCAACAGTCCCTGACTTGTGTCCTTTGAAGTGCACATGCTGCACTTCTTAGTTGGTTAAAATTCCATAATATGATGCTAAAAACTGATGCTAAAAAAAAGTGTCAGCTCGGTGTGTGAAGCAGGCAGCCACAACAGCCGCCAGAGAACACTGGACGACAGAGGGCGAGTCCAAACAAAACTGCTCATGTTTCTGAGGAACTTTTTGTTGGAAGTAGGATTTGGGGTGCATACTTTTACTCCTACCTGAGTACTATATTTCACAGTATAACAGTACTCTTACTTGAGTCCCAATGTGAGCGAGTCTGACAAAAGCTTTTGTGATTATTGACAATATGAAATGATCTCAACATTGGTGTTTCTTACTCTGTTCCTTCAGATTTGAGTTTTCTCATGTTGGTGTCTGCCCTTTGAAAACACTTTTAATCAACTTCAAATTATAAATCAGATATTACTACCTGACAGTTACTCTTACTTAGTACTTTTCCCAAATACTTTTAGTCCTACTTGAATCATTTCTTGGACCACTACGTTGTACTTTGACTTGACCAATATTATTTTGAAGTAACGTTTCTGTCACTTGAGTTTAAGTTTGAGTTCAAACTAAAGAGCCGAGCAGTCAAAGTGTGATCATGTGACCGAAGGAAACCTGGACGAAGCCAACGAGGAGCTGAGGGCCGTGATCAAGAAGATCTGGAAGAGGACCAGCATGAAACTCCTGGACCAAGTGGTGCCCCCTGCAGGCGGTTTGTACAACACACACAAAACACAACAGGTCAACAGTATAACTGAGCTTAGCACCAACTTTTTGATTAGGGTCCGTCATCGTCACCTTTTTGTTTCTATGGATATGTCATTGCTCTGCCTGGAATGTTCCACAGTATGACATTAATTACCGTACTTTTTGTTCTATAGAGCGCACCTGACTATAAGCCGCAGGTGTCCACATTGTAACTTGAGATATTTACACAGAAAGATGGTACACAAAAGGATTTTTTAAATTTTAATTAACGTAAATACCAGTACGGCAGTAACACGGCAGAAACACGGCAGTAAAACAACTGTAAAATGGCCTGTCGCCTCTGGAAGCCTTAAAATCAAGTTTAACTTTAAGGGTAAACCCCCTGAACTCTCACAGAACTGTTGATCCCTGTAGGAGATTTTAAGTGGCTAAAACAAGGCTTCATTAATTACACTTATTTACCGTAGGTATTTTCACCTACCAGAAAAGTCACTGCTATCTGCTTTCTTCTTCTTCTTCTTCTTCTTCCTCCTGTGCACTGAAACCACTGAAGTCGTCATCTTCAGGGTTTCGTGCTACATTCGCTGTCTTGATAAAGAATTAATCCACACATAATCCGCACCTGACTATAAGTCGCAGGGTCCAAAGTGGGAGAAAAAAGTAGCGGCTTATAGTCCGAAAAGTACGGTATTATTATTAATCATCTTTTTGTCTCGTCTTTTGTTGTACTTTAACCAAAACTGAATGTGTCAAGTCATTAAATGAATGACGCCGTGGTGATGGACTCCACATTATAGAAGCTTGTTCAGCTTCTGTGGGTGTCCATGTTTTGTTTTTTTCACAGTTTTTCACAGTTTTCACATATTGGCATACGTAATATGTGCCCAGCCATGGAAAAAACAGTCACAAGTCGTCCCAGGAGCGATTCTGAAAGTGTAGATTCTTCGCTTTCCAACGATGCCTTTCACATGGAAATCTGAGAACATTTGAAAGGTCCCATGGCATGAAATTTTCACTTTCTGGGGTTTTTGAACGTTAATGTGAGCTCCCCTACCCTGTTTAGGCCCCTCCCCGTGGTTAAAAGTTGCGAAATGTCTAAACTGAGCATTTGTGATCCTTTTCCGCGTTTGAAAAAAGACAGCCCAAATGGGCGATTCTGAACAAGGGAACTTTCTGACGTCACACTCGCGGAAAGGTTTCCACCCCCCATTTGGATGTCCACCCCGTCTCTGGAAATCACGCCCAGAGAGTTTGGACCGCAAACGAGCTACGCAATACGAGATGCGTTTTTTTATTTGCCTGGAGACACGTGAGAGTGTTTCCAGGCTTGGATGTCCTTTATCCGAGCCTCCGAACCTCTGAAACAGCAGTGGTTTCATTTTATTTTCTGTGAAAATGTGTTTTTTTTTAATGGAAAGCGTCTCATATCTTCCTCCACGCTTAAAACACGGAAGTGGGGCCAGTGCACATCACACCACTAATCCAGGAAACAGCTGTGTATTTGGCCACGCCCCCACCCGCTGCACTGGCCTGTCTCTGTCCTCCTCATTTGCATTCAAGCAACAACGCCCAGAATAAAGAGTTTCAGAGACATATTTATGACTCTGACTGTCTTCATGAGGCTCTCTCATGCACTGAGTCTTGATTTTGAAGAAGGATTCATTTACAGTATTAGGGAACCATTAAGGAGCCATATAAAAGCATCAACAAGTACCATGTCATGGGATCTCCATTTGAAAGCAGCACATAAGAAAACACAAAGCTGAGAAAAGCTGCATTGAAGATGTGGAGCAGAGAAGAGCTCATTTGCATGACATTAAGATGTTATGTTAAATGCACGTACATAATTACATATAAGCATGTGCCTATTGTGGGATTATAATTTAAAACTGGGGAAAAAATAAAACTGAATCGAATTGAAAAAATTAAACCGATCTACTTTACGTTTATTGCTCAAAAATTCCTAGAAAAGCAGACATTCTGACTGTGAGCGGGCTCGCCTCTCCACAGATCTGACCTGTAACTTGGCCTGGTTTGGTCTCCATGATGATAGAAAGGTTTAATGCCATACTGTGAAACATTCCAGACCAAAACAAATCCATGAAGAAAACCATTTGACGGAGCCTCCACCAGAAAAGTTACCTGCGTAATGTCCCGATTATTCGCCTGATTTTGATCGTCTGCTGTAGTTTCCCTCTCTGCATGTCTCTCTGTGTATGTTTGTGTAGTCTGGCTCATAGTTTTGTCACTAACTCTGCTTCTGCTTCTGCTTCTGTGCCGAGCTTCTCTTCTTCTGCAGCTCCAGCCTCAGTAGCCCCTGTCAGTCCTCGTCTCTGTAGCGCCCCCTAGGCTCTTTGGGGCAGTCCTGTTTTAGCTGGTGGCATGAACGACTGGCACCTCCTCCAGTAGCACAAATAACCAAGGCTCTCTCCAGAAATGAAATACAGAAATCTCTTAAATGACCCTTTCATGAGGAATATTCCACGTTGTACCTGATTTTACATAAGTGACCATGTTTGTTATGCTGCTTTTTCTCTAACTTCAACAATTTACTAAAACTAAAATAAAGAAGTTCATAATGTCATCTCAAACTCAAGATGAAAAAGTGTCTGTAGGGTACAACTACCAAAAGAACTCACTTATTTCATCTCTAATAACGTTTTGAAGAAATATAATATCTTTTTATTTTAT
>JAVJIX010000140.1:2062500-2077500 GCA_036785185.1 Paratrypauchen microcephalus
AAGGGCTTATATTACTTAATTCATCAAAAACAAACATCAAAAACAAACCTAACTAACCTCTATTAAACAAAACAAAAAAACATGTGAATGTGAAAACTCCTGACTGATGCCGTCACAGTTTGGAACAGTAATAAGTCATACAGTCATACCTCACCTTACGAAATTAATTTGTTCCAGAAGTGGTTTCGTAACGTGATTTTTTCACGTTACCCCCCCCAAACCCTGTTGGAGAGTGGATTTACAAGTGGATTTACGTTTCGGGGGATTCGGGCGGCTGCGAAGCCGAGCGCGCTGAGATTTCGTAACTTGAATTTTCTTTCGTATTCAGAGCCGAAAATTTTACGTAAAGGCATTTCGTAACTTGGCTTATTCGTTATTTGGGTCTTTCGTAAGGTGAGGTATGACTGTAAACCGCCTTTAAAGAACACATTATTTAAAATTTACCCCATTATACCTTAGTCCCTCCTCAAAAATATACCTGCGCTTGTATTTAGTTTAATTCACGCTTGTTTCATTCATCCAATAAACCAAAGTAATTTTCTCCCTCCCTCTAAAATGCTGTTTGAATTTTGCCAGTTTAGTTGTGTCATAGACAAAACTCCAGACTTTTCCTACGCTCAAACTACTAATTCTTTACTCAAGTCATCGTCATGTCTTAAACGTTGATTCCCATTTTATTACTTCAATCTATAAAATGTGAAATGCTCATTACAAGGTGTTTAAGAGGAAAATAAAAGAGCAATAAAGCCACAATAATAAAAACAAACTCTAAAACATCTGGAGCGACGTCACACACAGAGGATCAAATAAGTTTGAGTTTCAACAAATAATAAGAAACAGAATCTTTATGACGCTCATCAGTCAGACTCGTCTAATCACATTATTGGATTATTAGTGTAAAATCCTCTGTTATTTTCTGTAAAAAGTGTTGAATAAAAAGCTCAAACGTGGAGCAGGATGAGAACGTGTGACTGTGTTGTGATGTCCAGGCTGGTCTGCGCACGCTTCACGACATCGGGCCTGAGATCCGCAGAGCCATATCATGTGACCTGCAGGAGGACGGGCTGGTGGACGAGGAGGACGAGGACATCTACAGGGTATGGAAGTATCTACAGGCTTTTGGAACATGACTGGTGCTGGTGAAGAGTGGAGAAGGATCTGTGCGGGTATTTCACCAAAGTCTAGGCTTATCCTAAATTCCTGAGCTGAAACTAGCCTCGTCTCAACTTGTTCCATGAAAGAAATAAGACGGAAATGGGCTCAAAGTGTGGAGTTTTTAATGATCTGACTAAACTAGAGGAGTCGCAGTGCACAGGGACAAGAGTCTGATTTGGGACATGGAACTTTTCTGGACATTGATAAAAGGAGAAGTTCAATTTGTCAACTGGACAAAGTATGTTTGGTTGAAAACGTTGAAAACGACGAAGCCTCTCGGATGAGCGGCGAAACGTTTTCAACCAAACAAACTTTGTCCAGTTGACAAATTGAACTTCTCCTTTTATCATGGATTCTACCTGGACGACTAAGGGACTCTTCACTTTTCTGGACATTGTGATCTGAGGAGCGAGAGGAAAAACACGATTTCCACTCCTCTCCTCTTAGACTCGGTGTATTCACACCTGCCTTGTTTTTGTTTGAGTTCGTTTGTTCCTTTGATTCGGACCTTTTGTTCTGGTGTGAATAAAAAACAAACATCTCGATCCGGAGCAAACAAACGAACCGAGACCGGTCAAAAAGCTCGGTCTCGGCACGGTTCCATTCGAACCCTGGTGCGGTTCGTTTGAGGTGAGAATGCAGACCGGACTCAGTCCGACACAAGTTGGCTTTTTGTACTTAACGAGCTCCCGTCGTATGTCGAGCATTATGGGAAACCGAGGCTTATCAGACAACAGAGAATCCACAGAGTGCGACCGTTCAGTGAGGAGGAGAGGCTACGTTTTGTGTGAAGAGCAAGAGTCAGAACTTGATGCTCACATGAGTTCTGTCCTCCGTAGTCGTCTTGTCCTGTGTCTTCGTCGTTTGTAAAAAAAAAAATTTAAAAATTAAAATAGTGTAAACTTCACGATGCTGCTTTAACATTTGTGCGAACTGTAAAAACTGTGCAAACCATATCACTATGACGACACTGAAAACAGTAACACCATGATTCTCCTTCAGTGTTTGGACACGGCTCATTTGTGTCCAGTGTCTGAGCTCAGCACACGGGGGTTTGTTCACAGATGTTGGTCCGCTTACAAAAAAAGTACAGTGTGAAAGTGAACCACACCAAAATTTAAATAAAATAAAAAAATTTGGTCCGGCCCAAAGAAAGTGAACTATGGGACTTTCTTGGTGTGAGTACACCCTTAGATCAACTTTATTGATCCACTAGGGAAATGACTTGGACACAGTAGTTCACACATCACAATATTGTAATAACAAATAAGAGAAAAATATAATTAGTAATAATAAATTCTAAAATATAGCTGCAAGCAGCAATGTGGGGCCAAGCAGTGACCCAGCCTAATTTGATGATGTGCGTTGGATCAGACTTCGCCCAAAACACATTTTTGCATGTTGTAGCGTCCCCTAGTGGCCAATGTGCACCAAATTTGGTATGGCTAATTCTGTATGGATGGTACATTGCGCACCAAGTTTCATTGAAAGAGCTGAAACGCACGTCAATGCACGTCAATTCACAGTGTTCGCCCAAGGATCCCAGGGATACCAAGTTTTTAAAAATCGGACTTACGGTTCAAAAGTTACAAGCAGAAATGAGGGAGGAGAAGCATTTTGAGTGTTTTTCATAAAATCCAAGATGGCGGGCATTCTATTCCGGCGGACATGACGTCATAGGATGCGTTGGATTCGTCTTGGCCCAAAGATTCTAGGGATTCCAAGTTTTTGCGAATCGGGCGTACGGAAGGAATTTTCAGGTACATTTCTAGGTGTAACTTTTGAACCGTATGTCCAATTTTCAAAAACCTGGCATCCCTGGACTCCTTTGGGCCAAGCCGAATCCAACGCACCACATGACGTCACCCTATGACGTCATTTTCCGCCATTTTGAATTTTATGAAAAACACTCAAAATGCTTCTCCTCCCTCAATTTTGGACCAATTTTGCTCAAATTTGGTCCATAGAATCTTTGGACTGAGCCTCATCAGAAATATGCCGGGATTTTTTGATATCTCTTATCGTTTTGTTGTGACAGCCAATCAAACCTGCAACTTTGACCTGCTGGTGGCGCTAGAGGGTTGGGGGTGGGGGCCTATAAATCGCTGTGGGTAATGAGGAGACTGGCTGGAATGTGCATGCCAAATTTCACAACTTTTTACCAGACGGTTCTAGGGGTTCTCATAGACTCCCAGAGGCGGAAGAATATTTTATAATAAGAAGAAGAAGAAAGAATCAGTAGAAACACTATGGGTTTCCCAATAAGCAGCCAAAATAACAAGAGACTAGTGTCAAATAAGGCACAGTTATATAGAGTACATATATATGTACAAGTAAGAATAAAATAATATAATATACTTCAGCTTTATACAAGAGGTCGTATCGCTCCACAGGTAGACACTGGCTGTATGGAGAGTAGTTGAGTGGTTGATGTGAGGCATGAAGTTGTCTGACCCTTCCTGATGTGCAGTAGTCTTTTCCGTGTAGAGATTGTTCCACTTTGCAACAAAAACTGGCTGATAAAATCTGCGAAGAATCCTTCCACTTCCAAAAAAATACAGCTCTGGAAAAAAACAAGAGACCACTGCAAAATTATAATTTTTTTCTGATTTTACTACTTATAGGTTTGTTTGGGCAAAAGGAACATTTTTGTTTGAGTCTATAAACTACTGACATTTCCCCCAAATTCCAAATAAAATTATTATCGCATTTATTTGCAGAAAAGATTCAAGATTCAAGATTGTTTATTTGTCATATGCAGGATCAACACAAGGTCAACAATGCAATGAAATGTTTAGGATCAGAAGAACCGTTGACTCGCTGAGATAGTCAGAAGAGTCGACACGGAGCAACTGATCAGGGCGACCATCGTGCAGCTTGATGACGTATGAAAATGACAAATGCTATGATGATCCATGTTTTCAGAGCTCAAACAATGCAAAGAAACAAGATCAAATTCATTTTAAAACAACATAATACTAATGTTTACACTTAAGAAGAGTTCACAAATCAATATTTGGTGCAATAACCCTTATTTTTAATCACAGCTTTCATGTGTCTTGACCTCCACAAGTCTGTCACATTGTTCTTGGGTGACTTTATTCCACTCCTGGTGCAAGAACTGAAGTAGCTCAGCTTTGTGTTTGTGTTGAATTCCACAGACGCTGGAATGGAATGGCTGTGACACATGTAGAGATGCTGATTTCAGAACAAAATGCTGTGGTCTCTTATTTTTTTCCAGAGCTGTAGGCCTGACACTTTAAAAAAATCAATGTCCACAAAAAGATTCTTTAAATTGCCCATTAGATGGCGACAGCTCAAAACTTGGGTTAGTGGAAGCGTTTTAATTTTTGGCTCCTTAACAGCTCGTCCTCAGAGTCACATGTGCAAAATTATTCTAATGAAATAATGGCCTAACTCTTTTCTGAATAAGCCTTTTGCTTTAGCTCGCTTCATGGAATACCGCCTTCGCAGACTCATGCATGGTCTTTTTTGACAGAGAAATGGCGGCCTTTTTGGTAACCATGTCAACCACGTGGGCTCAGACCAGACCCAGCCCACCACAGTGACCCAGAGACCCCTGCAGATCCTGCCCGCCTCCCTGGACCGCACCCTCCCCGAGCAGCCCTCTCCCTCCTCCTCTCCTCTGCTCAACCACTACTGCAACTCCTCCAGACAGTCCCCCATCCCGTCCAACGCCAACCTGAACAATGCCAACGCCCCTGCAGTGCTGTCCCTGAGCAGCGGGGGGCAGCAGAGGCTCCTCCTGCGGGACCGTCCTGCCTCAGCCAAGCCCCGGCGCTCCTCCCCCCACAGCCGACTGCACTGCCAGACCTGGAAGTCCTACTCCACCAGGTAACACAACGAGCTTACTCCGGTTTTACTTGTAATAATAAGTACTGCTTCATGTGGGCACAGTTTCTCTGTCTTACCCCTTCCCCTTTATCTACGTCTTTGTCTTGCCCCTCGATACCGAGCTGAGAGGGCTCGGGGTACGAATGTTCCCCTAAGAAATGGGACACCACTCGATTACCGTTTGCGTCATCGTCCCTCGTCTCTACCTGAGCTGCTACGTCTACAGAGGCGACAACGACTGACGCAAACAAACGTAAACAAATGTCAAGGATTATCGGGTACCTCAGCTCGACAAAAAAACTAGCTTGTTTATACATGAAAGTTTGATGAAAACGATAACGTCGGCTAAACAGACGTCGCTACAATTAAAGGGATATGCCACCCCCAGGTCAAACTTGGGCATCTCCCCACAGTCCAGAGACTAAAATAAGTGGTGGAAAGCGTTTTCCTGCTCACCCAGCCATTGTCCGAGTCTGTCGCCACTGACCGCCGCGGTATCTGCAGCTACTCCGCCTTAGACTGGAGTCTAACGTCGCCAACGAAAGATTTCGGCCAAAAGGAATTAATTTGCTCGATGCTTTTCCCAATTACTTTGTGTGTAGTGCGCATTCATATCGAGTGCAAATAAATGTGCAAATCAACACGGAGAGCTTGACTTGGTCATTTTGGGTGGGAACTATTTTTCAGTGCGGAAGAATAAAGCCGAAGCACAAAGCACGCTGCGCAACAGGGGAACTCCCTTCCTGGTGCCTAACAGGGATTCCCCTGTCAGCGTAGTAATTGGGAAAAGCATCGAGCAAATTAATTCCTTTTGGCCGAAATCTTTCGTTGGCGACGTTAGACTCCAGTCTAACGCGGAGGAGCAGCAGATACCGCGGCGGTCAGTGCTGACAGACCTGGACAATGGCTGCGTCACCAGAAAAACACTTTCCACCACTTATTTTAGTCTCTGGACTGTGGGGAGATGCCCAAGTTTAACCTGGGGGTGGCATATCCCTTTAAAACAACAGTTCACTAAACGTAGAACATCAGCGTCATAATTGTAAACCTGCTAAACTGTTAATCGATAATTACAACTGCTGAAAATACATTTATGAGACTCCTTGGCTGGTCGATGTGACGCTGCCATCCTGATCCCAAAACCTGCCTGAGCTTGTAGTCGTACCCCTTCGTTTCAAGTCTGGTCGAGAGTTTACTTCGTTTCAAGGGGTATGTAGCCCGAGGTCGTGGCCCGAGCCCTTGATCAAAATTAGAATCGGTACACCCCTTGACCTCACATGAACGCACAAAACCAAGGGGCAGGGGTAAGATTATTATTCCATTATTCCTCATAGAAAAACTGTATTTGGTCTGTTTTCTCCGTCAGAGCGTCCCATCAGTGGAAAATGAGATTTTGACTTTTTCCTAATTTCCTAATCTGAATTGTGTGATTCAGTTTCAGTTTCCCCATATTTTTTATTTATTTTTATTTAAAAGTCCCATATCATACAATTTACTCTGATCTTTTAGCCATTTTAGAATGTCGTTTCCTCTGCAAAAAAAACAGACCTGGAGTTGAGTTTTGTTCCCTTCACCCATTTGAGTAAGTTTTTATTTATGTCTGTCGACATCTCCAAAGCTCAAAATGCTCAGTTCCACCTTGTGATGTCATGAAGTGCTAGTTTTCAAGTCGTTTTAAATTTTGTTCAGGCAATTCCAGGGCTGAAATGACCCAAATGATTTTTTCAATTTATCCAATCCAACTTTATTTGTATAGCGCATTTTACCAACACAAAGTCTCCAAAGTGCTGCACAGAGTAGGCACGATATAAATTAACACATTCAATAAAATAAAGCATAAAATAAAGTCAATGAAAAACATAAAAAATACTAAAATCAGCAAATGAAATCAATAAAAAACAGTCACAGAGCACCACACAGTTCTAAAAGCCGGTGATTAAAAGTGTGTTTTTAAACTAGACTTAAAAGAATCGAATGAAGGTGCGGTCTTAGGCTACGTCCACGACAGCGCTCCTGGATTTTTAAATTATTTTTTTTGCGGGTTGAAAAAAATTCCCGCCCACACACGTGTCGGATCAGTAAATATTCGCGTCCAGAGGAAAACGGAGCGCTGAGGGAAAACGATGTAATACATATGCCACACCGATATGTGGCGCTGTAAACAGGAAACAGCCAGAGCCACCGGAAACACAACACTACAACGAGCGCATAAAGTCCTTTCTCTTCCGCAAACAAGCATCGCAACGTCATAGTTTTCCAAAAGCTGCGTTTTGCTCGTCCACACGACAACGCGTCCTCGGCGTTCTCAGATTTCTCCACTCTGGAACCTGGTTTCAAAAAACGAATAAAAACTTCTCTGTTTCCAGGAGTCGTGTGGACGGGCCCTTAATGTGAGGGGGGAGAGCGTTCCAAACGTTTGGGGCCCGTCACCTCAGGGGCTTTTGAGTCTTGTTTTTGGAACGATGAGTTGGAGCCTCAGACCTCAGAGTGTCGGGAACAGTGAGATGTACGCTGTGGACAGTCCATGAAGTGCTTTAAAAACAAACAATACAATTTTTAAAATCAACTCTAAAATGAAGCTAGAGCCAGTGCAATGAGGATAAAAATTGATGGGTGCTGGTAAAAACCCAACATATTCTGTACACAGGAAAGGAAGACAAGAGAGATTAGGTTTTTTCACTTGCAAGTGGAGAACAGTCAGAGAGAATGACCAGGTTACAATATGCTCTTGGCCCAATCTGCTCTGAGCGTCCTGGTTCTCTGTGCCCCCAGCTTGCTATTTATTCAGTTTTTCACATCCCTAGTTTACACGTGGTCTGTCCTGCCCATAAGGGGTGGGGGAACATGTGGCAGGACAGCCGACAAAACATAATCATTAAAACCAAAACATAATCATAACACCCAACACACTTATAAGATAATTCCCAGATATGACATCTTTCACAGGGACAATGTCCCTGGGACTTAGATACTGGAGGAGCCGAGCTGTCTGCTTACGTCTCCCCTCAGATATCTGGCCTTTCTGCAACTCAAAACATATGATCACAAGTCACGCACTTTTAAAGCTTCATTTCTAAAAATTAAAGAATCACAAAAGTTAATAATATATAATTATTCCATCAAAAATGGTGTGATGTGTTCTCTACGACGTTTGCCGGTTGAAAGACATTTTTGGACTCACTGTAAGCGTGACAGGTTTGCTTAGCGGCAGGTTTGGTGTACGGGGCGATACAGTCGTCAAGACGTGTAGAGATAAAAGCTTAGATCACCCGCTCCAAATCACTAAAACGTAAAACTGATGTTTGACTCTGGATAAAAGCCGCAGGTGATTAAAAAAAAATGGATTTAACCACTGGATTTATCTGCTTGTCAAACTTAGAATCTATTTGCATTAGAGCCGGGCGGTATGACCAAACATTGTTATCACGGTATTTTTACAAATGATATCGGTGTCACGGTATTTGACGGTATTTTTTTCATGTACTAAGTGGTCACATGTCTTTGGCGAAGTGAACAGTAATATCGTTGGTAATATGATTCCACCGTTTGCTTTTCTTGTCGTAGGCGGTCCCCTTCGCAAACTCGTCTTTGAGTGACGTCTGAGCGGCGTTTTGTGTCGCGGCGCCGACTTGAACGTTCCCTGCAGACGTGGAAGAGGTGCAGATCTTAGTTTCGTGCGTTCTCCATATTCCAGGACATGTTTGTGACGGAGGTGGTGAAGCAGATCGCTCGTGTCGCCTCCCGCGGATACAACTTTAGCCCGACGACATTTACAGAATACGGTTGTTTGATCGGCGTCAGATGTTTTAAAGCCGAAGTTCTTCCACACGACTGACACGGCTCCTCTTTTCGGTATAAGTTCCTCTGTGTCTGTAACATTTTCTCCGTCCATGTTGTTCACCGCTCGACACACACTGAACTTCCACCGCTCTCACGCCGCTGCAAAAACATGTCCCGCGGCGCCACGTTCCGCTCTGTGTTCCTGACGTTTTGTACGCACACACTCACCGGTATGAGGAGATATGAAAAATCCATATCATTACAAAAAAAAAAACAGCAAACACCAGTATTTGGTATGAAGCGGTATGAAGCGGTATGAAGCGGTATGAAGTGGTATGAAGCGGTATGAAGCGGTATACCGCGCAGCCCTGATTTGCATTTATACATGTTTTTTTTGTCTTTTCTTTCCCATGGACCTTCCCTGAACAGGACGCGCTACTACGAGGCCTACGTCAGGTACCTGCACGTCACTCACTGTGGACATGGGTGGTAGGAGCTAGTTGGTAGATCCTGTTGTGCCTTTGGGCAAGACCCCTTCCTCGTGTGTTCCCTGCTGTGTGAAATGTGAATGGTGCTGTGTAAGAAACACTATAAATGGACCATAAACAGTAAATGCCCTGGTATCAGAATGTTTTCTAGTGGAGGGTTCTCTACCTGCTTGTTTCCATGGAAATGCTATTGCTTTGTCTAGAACAGGGGTGTCAAACATGCGGCCCGGGGGCCAGATCCGGCCCTCCAAGACCTTTAATCTGGCCCTCGGCTGATTTTCTATGAAAATATTTAAATTATATTTTAATTTTCTATTGAAATATTTTAATTTTCTGCACAGTTTAGCATAGCAGCGTCTCCAGCGCCTCTGTACGTGGCCCCTCCCATCAGAGCAGCACAAATGAAGACTCGCCTCTTTCCAAACGCTCTTAAAGGTCCCATGACATGGTACTTGTTGATGCTTTTATATGGCTCCTTAATGGTTCCCTAATACTGTAAATGAATCCTTCTTCAAAATCAACACTCAGTGCATGAGAAAGACACATGTACAGAGTCAGAGTCAAAAAATAACTCTCTGAACACCTCATTCTGGGCCTTGTTGCTTGAATGCAAATGAGAAGGACACAGATTGGTTAGAGGAGCGGGTGGTGGTGGGGGGGGGGGGGCAAATGCGCCGCTGGTTCCTTGTGTTAGCGGTGCGCTGTGCCTGGCCCCACTTCCGCGTGTGTAAGCGCGAAGGAGGAAATAGAATATTTATTTATTGTCATTGTCACAAGTACAACGAAATTGGTCCTCTGCATTTAGCCCATCCTGTTATCAGGAGCAGTGAGCAGCACATTACTGCGCCCGGGGACCATCTCCATGATCTTCTTGCCTCGGCCTGGTCAGGACCTCAGCTGGAGAATCCTCCCACAGGTGGCTCACGTCACAACTGGCCTTGATGTTTCTTCTGCCATGGGGGCTACCAGTGTCCGCAGACACTGGGGGCGAGGTGGGGTTAAGTGTCTTGCCCAAGGACACAACGGCAGCACTCATCTGTGGGAGCTGGGATCACACACGGTCCACCCGTCAAGAGCGGGATTTGAACCGCCAACCCCTGGATCACCAGGCAAGCGCTCTACACAAGTACAACGAAAGGAGAGCCTTTTCAATGAAAAAAAAACAAATTTTCACAGAAAATAAAATTAAACCACTGCTGTTTCAGAGGTCCAGAGGCTCAGATAAAGGACTTCCGAGCCTAGAAACACTCGGACGTGCCTCCAGGCAAATAAAAAAACGCATTTCGCATTGCGAAGCTCCTCCGCGGTCCAAACTCTCTGGGCGTGATTTACAGAGACAGGAGGTGGAGATCCAGACGGTGGTGGAACTGAATTTGCATTTCTTTTTTCGATCTGACGTCAATAAGGTGCCTTGTCCAGAATCGCCCATTTGAGCTGTGTTTTTTTCAAACGCAGAAAAGGATCGCAAATGCTCAGTTTAGACATTACACAAATTTTAGCCTTTGGGGGGGGGCTAAACAGGGTAGGGGAGCTCACATTAACGTTCAAAAACCTCAGAAAGTGAAA
Source organism: Paratrypauchen microcephalus (assembly GCA_036785185.1). NCBI lineage: Eukaryota > Metazoa > Chordata > Actinopteri > Gobiiformes > Gobiidae > Paratrypauchen > Paratrypauchen microcephalus. The sequence continues at coordinate 2,073,345 of JAVJIX010000140.1, forward strand.
ATTTCATGCCATGGGACCTTTAAAGGAGCATCATTTTGACTGTGTCCGTGACACCCTCATCAGCAAAATGTCAAACATGAGAAAAGTGGACGCCGAGTGCAGGATTTTCCAAGAAAAATGGACTAATTCCTATTTGTTCAGGAGGTGAATGGGAAACCTGTACACTTGTGTTGAAACTGCATTTTTCTTAAGTTTAAGGTTGTTCATAATATTATAATATTTTATAAAAGAAAGAGTTCATCAAATAAAAAAGACTTCTGTAATAGATTTGTGTTTCTCTGCACAAATATTTGGACTTATTGATATTTTTGGGGTATATTTGCCATGAGTTTTCTGATCCGGCCCCTTTGGGATTAAAGTAGGTGGAAACGGCCCCCGGACCAGAATGAGTTTGACCCCTCTGATTTAGAATGTTCCACAGTGTAGATTAAGGCTGTGTCCCATTTCTCTGTCTTACCCCTTTGTCTTACCCCTACCCCTTGGTTTTGCGCGTTCATGTGAGGTAAAGGAGTGTCCCCATTCTAATTCTGATCAAGGGCTCGGGCCACGACCTCGGGCTACATACCCCCTGAAACGAAGTAAGCTCTCGACCAGACTTGAAACGAAGGGGTACGACTACAAGCTCAGGCAGGTTTTGGGATCAGGATGGCAGCGTCACATCGACCAGTTAAGGAGTCTCATAAATGTATTTTCAGCAGTTGTAATTATCGATTAACAGTTTAGCAGGTTTACAATTATGACGCTGATGTTCTACGTTACTTTTAGTGAACTGTTGTTGCCGTTTTAATTGTAGTGATGTCTGTTTAGCCGACGTTATCGTTTTCATCAAACTTTCATGTATAAACGAGCTAGTTTTTTCGTTGAGCTGAGGTACCCGATAATCAGTGGTGAAAGTAAGCCGGTGCGCACTGGAACGGCGCACCGGTATAACATTCTCAGCCGGTGCCCAGCACCGCTAAAAGAATTGAAACTGAAAAGAATTGAGAACTGAAAGCTACCCGAGTTTCGGGCCGAAACTCTCGTGCAGCGATATGCGCAGTCTGTTACACAAGGATTGTCAAACTTATTTGACTGTAGCCATAGAAATAGCCTAGATGGTGCGGTGGCTGAGTGGCTAGTGCACTAGTTTTATACAGGGATGAAAGAGTTCCGCTTTTTAGCGGATCTCCGCTTTTTTTTTTAGCCGCGTGGTAATTTTTTTTTTTTTTTTTTTTTCCAAATACGTTGAAATTTTGGGTGTGTATTATACATGTATAATTGTGTTTAGGGTTGCCAACCGTCCGTTGAATGTAATCGTCCCGTATTCAGAAACAAAAGTACATGTCTCGTATTAAACTTGTACATGTGTGCGGGGCCGCGCGAGCTTGTGTGCTCCCCGAGCTGCGCCGCGGGTGCGCTCTCTCGGCTCGTTATCAGACTTTGATGTCGCAAAATCGGGGTCAGTGCCGTGTTTTGATATCAACTTTCAAATAAAAACCACTACAATTGTTTAAAAATGTGTTTTATTGCTATTTATTAAAGCCCCCCCCCCCCCCCCCCCCGGAATTTTTTTTTTTTTTTTGGGGGGGGGGGGGGCTTTTCCGCTTTTTTCATGATTGGCCACTTTCATCCCTGTTTTATAGCAAGAAGGTTCTGGGTTCGATCCCCGGGTAACCTAGTGTTTTTTTGTTGTTGTTTTTTTTAAACGGTAGTGATGCACTGGACATTATAGCACCTGTAAGAAAGGAAAACTACTTTCACCACTGCCGATAATCCTTAACATTTGTTTACGTTTGTTTGCGTCAGTTGTCGTCGCCTCAGCTCGTTATCAAGGGGCAAGATAAAGACGTAGATAAAGGGGTAGGGGAAGGCGTAAGACGGAGTAATGTGACGCAGCCTAAAACTGTCTATCACGGGGGCGACGAGCAGGGTACAGCTCTACGCTGCATTACAGTTCAGAAGGAACTATTGTATTTTTGACCAATGGAAACACCTGTGAATAAATGCTCGATGGATGTTTAATGTCATATCATGGAACATTCCAGGCAACGCAATAACATTTCTATGGAGACAAGTGGCAGACCCTTCATCAGAAAAGTTGCTCAGTGCACCTTTAAGTCATAAATCGTATTATCAGTGGTGAGACTATGAGTGTGTATAAGTCAGATATGTTGTTGTAAGTGTGGTGTGTTTGCTCAGGTCAGAGTGTGGAGCCGTGTACCCCGGCGTGCGCACAGAGGAGCCCGCTCGCAGTGACCCGGAGCTGGGATCAGAGGACCAGGAGGACAGGGGGTCTCTGGACTACAGCGGAGAGGAGAGCCCCAGAGGAGACAGGTGGGAGACGGACTCTTCACATGTGTTTCCTCCCATGTGATTTTTGGAATGTGGATTTGTGATAACGTGCGGGCCCGGCGGCAGCGCCCGGCGGCAGCGCCCGGCGGCAGCGCCCGGCGGCAGCGCCCGGCGGCAGCGCCCGGCGGCAGCGCCCGGCGGCAGCGCCCGGCGGCAGCGGGGCCCGGCGGCAGCGCCCGGCGGCAGTGCCAGCTCTTTGTCTGACTTGGGTCCTCTCAGCACACAAAATCAACAGCACCAACCTCGGCGTCATTATGGACTCTGATTTTAAACTTGATAAACAAGTTAATGCGGTCGTGAAATCCAGTTTTTATCACCTTCGTCTTTTAGCCAAAATTAAATCTTTTTTAGGGGCGGCAGTAGCTCAGTTGGTAGAGCATATGCCTCGTGATCCAGGGGTTGGTGGTTCGAATCCCGCTCTTGACGGGTTGACCGCATGTGATCCCAGCTCCCACAGATGAGCACTGCCGTTGTGTCCTTGGGCAAGACACTTAACCCCACCTCGCCCCCAGTGTCTGGACACTGGTAGCCCCCATGGCAGAAGATACATCAAGGCCGTTGTGACGTGAGCCGTCCTCCTGTGGACCCACCACCCGCGGAAGGATTCATGGGGGCTGGTGCATTGTGTTCTGGGCAGCAGAACACTGCTTGGACTGCTGCTCCCGCGACCCAGAAAATGGAAAAGCGGAAGAAAATGAATGAATAAATCTTTTTTATCCTTTTCAGATTTTGAGCGCGTCATGCATGCTTTTATTTCTTCTCGTCTGGACTACTGCAACGCACTTTATTCTGGAATGAATCAAAACGCACTTTATCGACTGCAGTTAGTCCAGAACGCTGCTGCGCCTTTTAACAGGACGGAAGAAATATGAGCACATCTCCCCTGTTCGTTTTAGGATCGATTTTAAGATTTTATTGTTTGTTTTTAAAGCTTTGAATGGACTGGCCCCAAAATACATCTGACCTCATCCAAATCTACAGCCCGGTGCTCTGAGGTCAGAGGGCAGCTCCAGCTCGTGGGACCTAAGACTAGACTTAAAACTCGGGGGCCCAGGGCTTTCTCTGTGTTTGGCCCTAAGTTATGGAACGCTCTGCCCCCTCATGTCCAAACAGCCCCCACACCGGAGAGTTTTAAGTCTCGTCTTAAGACCCACTTTTATTCTCTGGCTTTTAATACCGCACGAGTTGTGTGCTCCTCTGTGTTTTAATAAATTGCTTTTGTTTTTAGTTATTTTATTATTATCCCTTTATTTATTGCTATTTTAGTAATGTTTTTATTAAGTTTTATTGATTTTATGTGCAGAACTTTGGAAACTGTTTCTGTTTATAAAATGTGCTGTAGAAATAAAGTTGGATTGGATTTGTTTTAACTCCAAAATCGATCTGCTTATGGGGAGAGAGACGGGGAAGAGCGGGGGGCGGGGTATATAAGGGACAGTGTGATTGGTCGAACAGGTATCCATACGTGAAACCCCGCCCCTGCTGTAATCAGGCGTCCTCAGCCTCTCCGTCGTCTCTTTCAGATTACCCGGCTCGCCTCTGGACTCTGACGGAGACCTGGAGGGTTACCGTGGCGACCAGCAGGTTGATGGTTTCTACGAGGACGACCGGGAGCCGATTTTCCGAGAGGATAAGCCATCACCGAGGAGATGGTTCCTGCCGTCCCCTCAGGGTACGCCGCACTCGTTCTTATTGGCTGTGTGCATGTTGTCGTAGATGGAGGGCGGGGCCGAGCAGAATGTGATGGCTCCACTTATGACTTAAAGTCGTTTCAGCTGACAACAATCATGTCGTGTTTCATGTGGACAGGCCCAGTACTTACAGA
>JAVJIX010000140.1:2080000-2095000 GCA_036785185.1 Paratrypauchen microcephalus
AACCTGAATTTGAACCTGAACCCTGAACCTGAACCCTGAACCTCACCCTGCAGGTGGACTGGCGCAGCTCGGGCAGTGTGGGCAGCCTCCCTGGAGCAGTGAAGAGGAGCTCCTGGTTCACGGCGGGTCAGAGCCCAGGACCAGAGCAGAACCAGAACTACCCATCAGGACCCTGTCTGCCCCCGCCCCACCTGCACCTGCCCCCCGACACGCACACACACCTCCTGTCCAAGAGGGGCAGCGCGCACAGCCTGGTGGAGGCGGTCAGTATCTCACAGGGTTTTTCAGGTCTGTTCAGGAGCTGCACACTATGGAGATCTATGGAGAGGTCCTCCATAGATCTGGTCAATAACTTCTCTTGGTGGCTTCAGCTGCTGGTTTGTATGGAAGTCTCCAAGTCTAATACGACATTAATAACATCTCCATGGAGAAAATAGTGACCGGGCCCTGCGCAGTGCACCTTTAACTCTCATGATTGTCTTCTAAAAATTGGTAGCGCTAGAACTGAAGTGGGAAAGAATGCTTGAGTTATTTTTCTTCCTAAAAACGGAATACATTTTTATGCAGCTTTTTTTCAACAGGGTCTGACTGCAGACAGACAGACGTGTGCACAACAAACTTCAAAATAAAAAATCAAGTTAACGAAGAGAAAACATCGTGCATTTATATTGAATTAATCAACTTTGTAACTTGAATGATATTGGTTTCTTAAATACGTAACACTTTGGAGGTTGTCAATCCTTCATTTGTGGCTTTTACCATGATTACCCCAGCCACATATTTGTCCTAATGGGGTAAACCAACCCTGCTGCACGAACTGCAGAAAGTGTCCTCGCAGTAACACCACTGCACAAACACGCCTCGTAAAACTTAATACAACTGCACAAATATAAACATCATCATTGATTTATCAACGCTAAATAATGCACACGACCAGGACTATGGCCAGCAAAACAGCGGAGAAGTGAAATACAGTGAACCCTCGCTGTATCGCGTAATTTTTTTTTTTTTTTTTTTCAATTTTTTTTATAGTGTAACTTTTTTTTACAGTGTAACATTCTGTCCTGCGCCCTGATTAGCTAAGAGACTAGACCAGGACTAAACCAGGTCTAAAGCAGGTCTAAACCAGGTCTAAACCAGGTCTAAACCAGGACTAAACCAGGTCTAAAGCAGGTCTAAATCAGGACTAAACCAGGTCTAAACCAGGACTAAACCAGGTCTAGACCAGGGATGGTAGGGACAGAGTCTCAGATGTCCTTCACGAGAGCGCCTGGGTGACAGGAGGTGTGGCCTTTGTTTACTTGCACGAGCCATGGAAGAGAGTGCGGACCATGGAAGAGCCAAGAATCAACATGGACGGGCCTGGCGCCTGGGCGCGCGGCGTCCGGGGAGCCGCAGCGGGGGGAGGACACTCGCGCACAGAGGAGACAGTGGCTCTTCCCCGTGAGAGGACGAGAGGATGAACCCGACCCCGTCCTAGAGAGCTGTGGAGTATTGGCGACGCATTGATAGCGGTCTGATTTTGGAGCCGGGGTGAAATGCAACCAACTCTTGTGAGCGCAGGTTGGTCTTACCTGGTCTTGTGGTGAGGACTGGTGCTCAGAGGCGTCTGTTAGCGGTTTGGCACTGTTAGCATTGGCTTGAGTCTTGCCCAAAATGATATCCAGGTCGCTTTCCACTCGACTTTCGCACATGGCATGGATACAGTGCCGTGAAAAAGTATTTGCCCCCTTCCTGATTTCTGTGTTTTTTGCATATTTATCACTCAAAACATTGTCAGATCATCAAACCAATTTTAATATCACACAGAAACAACCCAAGGAAAGACAAAATTCAGTTTTTGAATGATGATTCCATTTATTAGTGCACAAAAAAAATCTAAACCTATCTGGCCCTATGTGAAAAAGTAATTGCCCCCCCTTGTTAAATCACAAACTAACTGTGACTAACCACAGTTTTGAGAAAACTTAGTTCAGTTCTACATGCCACACCCACACCTGATTGTCACCACCTGTGTTGAATCAAGAAATCACTTAAATAGTTCCTGTCAAACAAAGTGAAGTTGGCTACAACATCTCAAGAACAAACACATCATGCCACGATCCAAAGAAATTCAAGAACAAATGAGAAAAAAGTGATAGAAGTCTATAATTCAGGAAAAGGTTACAAAGCCATTCCCAAAGCTCTGGGGCTCCAGCGAACCACTGTCAGAGCCATTATTCAAAAATGGAGGAAACTGGGAACAGTTGCAACCCTTCCCAGGAGTGGTCGACCAACTAAGATTACTCCAAGAGTGCGACGACGGCTCATTCAGGAAGTCACAAAAGAACCTAGACGCACATCGAAAGAACTACAGGCCTCGTTGGCCTCAGTTAAGGTCAGTGTTCATGACTCCACCATTAGAAAAACACTGGCCAAAAATGGCATCCATGGAAGAGTTCCCAGGAGAAAACCACTGCTTTCACAAAAGAACACAAAGGCTCGTCTCACCTTTGCCAAAAAGCACCTTGATGACCCTCAAGACTTTTGGAGAAACATTTTGTGGACCGATGAGTCTAAAATTGAACTTTTTGGAAGGTCTGCAGCCCGTTTCATCTGGCGTAAAAATGGCACAGCATTTGATAAAAAGAACATGGTGCCCACAGTAAAGCATGGTGGTGGCAGTGTGATGGTCTGGGCCTGCTTTGCTGCCTCAGGACCAGGACAACTTGCTGTGATTGACGGAAAAATGAATTCTGCTGTTTACCAGAAGATCCTGAAGGAGAATGTCCGGCCATCAGTTCGTGCCCTCAAACTCAAGCGCTCTTGGATCATGCAACAGGACAATGATCCAAAACACACCAGCAAGTCCACCTCTGAATGGCTCAAAGAAAACAAAATTAAGGTTTTGGAGTGGCCAAGTCAAAGTCCGGATTTAAATCCGATTGAGATGCTGTGGTGTGACCTTAAACGGGCAGTTCATACAAGAAAACCCTCCAATATGGCAGAATTGAAACAATTCTGCATAGAAGAGTGGGCCAAAATCCCTCCCCAGCGGTGTGAAAGACTCATCACCAATTATCGCAAACGTTTGGTTACAGTTATTGCTGTCAAAGGAGGCTCAACTGGCTATTAGATTAAGGGGGCAATTACTTTTTCACATAGGGCCAGATAGGTTTAGATTTTTTTTGTGCACTAATAAATGGAATCATCATTCAAAAACTGAATTTTGTCTTTCCTTGGGTTGTTTCTGTGTGATATTAAAATTGGTTTGATGATCTGACAATGTTTTGAGTGATAAATATGCAAAAAACACAGAAATCAGGAAGGGGGCAAATACTTTTTCACGGCACTGTATGTGGTACCAAAACAAACACACGTGTCCGCGCGCACGTGTCAGCGCGCACACGTGTCCGCGCGCACGTGTCCGCGTGTCACGTGCCCCCCCCCCCACTATTAATATATTTTAATGAAAATCTACAAAAGTTTGAGTGTTTAAACAAGAGAAAAATGTTAATACCAGTCTCAGAAAGGTGTATAATGTGTCTGGTGAAGCGTTTTCAGCCTTAAAACATGTAGAATAATTGTAAAATATTAAATTGTCCTACTTCGCGGATTTCACTTATTGCGGGCTATTTCTGGAACCTAACCCCCGCGATAAACGAGGGTTCACTGTAAACAATTTTTCACTGCTCTTTCTCATCCGGGTTTGGCTCGACTCTCAGGCTACTTTTATATGACAACGTCTGAACAGAAGACGTAAAAGTAGCGTTGCGTCTTCACTTTTTATTCCGCGTTTAGACGAGCGTTTTCGGGAGGAAATCTGCGTGCATACGGTGACGCAAAAGTGTGTGGAATTGGATTGGGTATGCATGCCAGGCAGCTAGGTGGCGCTGTGATACATTATCACTATGTGCATGAGTAGAAACTTCCTTCTTCTCATCTGCGCCGCGAAAAGCAAAACAAAACATGGCTAAAAAAGCAAAAAAATAAATAAAATTGCGTGCTCAGACGAAGAAGTTCAACTGTTGCTTCAGACCACGTAAGATGACAAAGCACAAACCTGTTCTGTCGCATGTACGTGACGTAAACACGTACGTGACGTAAACACGTACGTGACGTAAACACGTACGTGACGTAAACACGTACGTGACGTAAACACGTACGTGACGTCAGCAGATTTGACCAGAGTTTTGCGTCTTAGGCAGTGTAGACGAAAAAAGCGTTTCAGAAAAGAAGAAATTTACCGCACACTCGCTTGACTTTACTCTTATTCCTTTATTGGGCTTAGAGCGAACATCACGTTTCGCTTTACAGCCTCATCAGGTTCGCCCGATTAGTGTCAGGTGTGACTAAATAACCTGGCACTAATCGGGCGAACCTGATGACGCTGTAAAAGCGTTCCTGTTGTTACCAGCACCTAGCAGCTGTGCGTGGACTTTTAAACTTTTGAGCTACGGCGGAGCGGATTCAAGTTTTCCACTTTGGAGGCGGTTTCAGTTTTTTTGCATTTTTAAGCCCCCAAAACGCCGTCACCGTCTAAACAAAAGGCACTTCCTATAAAATATTTTGTCGTTTTTTACCCGTTCTCGTGTAAACAGGCCCTCCCTGATGGTGCGGAAAAGTTTATTTCCGGCGTCACACTGGAGGTTCGCCTGACACTGGAGCAGGTCCCACGCTGGAGGTCCCTCCCTTTTTTTGTAACTTTGACATGGACCTGTGCAGTTCTCTTTTATAAATAAATGAATGAAAAACATCTGCTCCCCCTGTCCAACCAGGAAGTAAAACCTTCTAACCAAAATGTAAATCTAGTCAAATCTAGGCAGGATGTTGTTGTTTTGGTCGGTTGAACCTGTCGTCCGTGGGGTTTGTGATCTCTGGTCTTGTGTCTTCTTCTGTGCAGGTGCTGATCTCCGAGGGTTTGGGGAAATACGCTCGGGACCCCAACTTCGTGTCCGCCGCCCAGCAGGAGATCGCCGACGTGTGCGAGCTCACCATAGACGAGATGGAGAGCGCCGCCAGTGCCCTGCTCAACGGCGCCGTGGCGAACGGGAGCACGGGGCCCTCCGGGAGCTCGGGGGCCCCGGGGGGAGGAGGAGGGGCCCGGGACCACAGCATACGCGACTATAGCGACGAAGAGCCGTACGTGGCGGCGCGCGCAGAGGAGGACCTGAGGGACGAGATGATCTGTATCACGTCGCTATAGCAACGGTTCCCAAACTGACATTTTTTTTAAAAATGTTTTTTTCAATTTGCATTTATTTATTTATTTATTTAAACAAGCGGGAGGACGTCGTCGCTTCCCGCTAAAGACTTTCAGACAATTAACAAAGCGAAGTGCCTTGTGAAATGGGAGAGAACCAGCCAAAACACTGCCCCCGTGTGGCCGGAGGCTAAAACGCAGTCTGTTTCCCTTTAAAGTGACAGGAATAGTGCGCAGAGGAGCGCGCCGCTTCACAACGCCACATCCACAACTCTACAGCGTATAACATGGGGGATATGTTTTGTTTTTAAACCGGATGCCCTTCCTATAGCAAGTGAAATGCCAACTGTTTTGTTTCTAAACATCAGGCGCTTCCTACAACTCTGGAAAAAATAAGAGAACACTGCAAAATGATCAGTTTTTCTCATTTTACTACTTATTTTTATACTACTTACATTTTTGTTTGAGTCTGTAAACTACTGACAACATTTCCCCCAAATTCCAAATAAAAATATTATCGTTTAGACCAGTGTTTCCCAACCTTTTTTGTCCTGTGTACCCCCTTTTTGTCACACCTCGAGTCCCGTCACTCATACGTGTGGATAATTCTCCAAAAGTAGAACGTGACACGACAGATTATTAAATTAAAATAATTTTATTTCATCTCCTTAATTTGAAACTTGAATTCTCAGGCATTTTCTCTTTTCTTTAACTCAAATTGGTTAAACATAAAAATAAAGAATATGAAAATAATTTACCCAAATAAATACTAAATCAAAATAATCTTCCTTTGTTGTATCTACAGTGACACAACTGATTATTAAATGAAAATCTTTTTATTTCATGTCCTTCAATCAATTAAACAATATTTATAAAATTGTAGCACAAAGCGCCTTAATGTGCTGCGTACCCCCTGCAGTGTGCTCGCGTACCCCTAGGGGTGTGAGTACCCCTGGTTGGGAAACACTGGTTTAGAGCATTTATTTACAGAAAATGACAAATGGTCAAAATAACAAAAAAGATACACATTTTCAGAGCTCAAACAATGCAAAGAAACAAGATCAAATTCATTTTAAAACAACATAATACTAATGTTTACACTTAAAGGTCCCATGACATGGTACTTCTTGATGCTTTTATATGGCTCCTTAATGGTTCCCTAATACTGTAAATGAATCCTTCTTCAAAATCAACACTCATGAGAGACAGAGATAAGATGAGAAAGAGTCATTTTTCTCTCTCTGAACACTCCATAATGGGCGTTGTTTCTTGAATGCAAATGAGGAGGACAGAGATGGCCTATGGTAGAGGGTGTGGGCGTGGCCAAACTCTCGGCTCTCAGCTCTCAGCTGTGCGCTCTGATCCATTTCCGCGTTTTTGCGTGGAGGAAGAGATGAGAAGCGTTCCATTGAAAAATAAACACATTTCCACAGAAAATAAAATTAAACCACTGCTGTTCAAAGGTCCAGAGGCTCAGATAAAGGACTTCCGAGCCTAGAAACACTCGGACGTGCCTCCAGGCAAATAAAAAAATGCATTTCGCATTGCCTAGCGCATTCGCAGTCCAAACTCTCTGGGCGTGATTTACAGAGACGCTGAGTACAGACAGACGGGGGTGGAACTGCATTTGCATTTCTTTTTTCGATCTGACGTCAATAAGTTTCCTTGTTCAAAATCGCCCGTTTGAGCTCTGATTTTTTCTAACGCAGAAAAGGATCGCAAATGCTCAGTTTAGACATTTCACAACTTTTAACCATGGGGGGGGGGGGGGGGGTTTAAACAGGGTAGGGGAGCTCACATTAACGTTCAAAAACCTCAGAAAGTGAAAATTTCATGTCATGGGACCTTTAAGAAGAGTTCACAAATCAATATTTGGTGCAATAACCCTTATTTTTAATCACAGCTTTCATGTGTCTTGGCCTCCACAAGTCTGTCACATTGTTCTTGGGTGACTTTATTCCACTCCTGGTGCAAGAACTGAAGTAGCTCAGCTTTGTGTTTGTGTTGGAATTTATTTATTTATTTATTTATTTCAGGACAGTGCATATTCATAAACATTTCTGTCAATATGCCAGAATTAGCCAGGAGGCTATTTTTCATCTGTAGTCCTGTGACAGATGTAATTGTCATTCTAAAAACAGGGAACAATGGTTACATAACAGAATATAAAACAGAATTCACCAGACGCTGGATGGAATGGCTGTGACACATGTAGAGATGCTGATTTCAGAATAAAATGCAGTGGTATTCTTATTTTTTTTCCAGAGCTGTATCTTACACCAGATGCCCGTCCTATAACAGGTGAAATGCCGTTTGCAGTAGAGATGGACACTGCAGTTTTTCACTTCCAGCACTGGAACAGAAACCTGCTTTGATGCTCAAAAAAAGTCATTATGAACTGACCCAAAAAGTGGAAAAACTCCTCCTGAAAAACATGACACAGTTTTATTGGTTTAGAGACAAACAATCATTGAAAAATATGATGTGACTGTGAACTCTGTGAACTATACTTATTTTAAATACTTTTAAGACTAACTACACTAAACAGTTACAGGCAGGTTTTAGCACTTTTCTGAAAGATTCTCTTAATTTTGGCCAGTAAATCATAGTATATATAAAGTATATATTAAAATTAGGGCTGTCAGTTTAACACATTAATTAGATTAATTAATTACACTGCAAATTTACGTATTATAAAAATTAACGCATTTAATTATGAGTGGCAATTCAATGCACGTGCATTTTAAATTTGTCCCACTGAAGGACCTGTAGGCGTCACTTCCACCTGCGTCGCTCAAACAAATAAAACCTGGAGGAAACTGACCTGGACTCGACTCAGGGGGCGAGGAGCGAATCGCTGCCACGGCCTTTGAACGGCGAGTTTATTTATAAAAAGAACGAAGACGAGACGATCAACAAGAACGCCGTGATTTGGAGCTTTTGTAAAAAGAATTTTCTGATCACCGAAACTGCTCCTGCCTGACGGATCATTTGAGCGACAAACAGTGAGAGAGTGAGCGCGAGCGCACTTCACCAAACCACGCTCGCACAATTTGGGAAATGAATGAACAAAGCCTCTCTCTCTGTCTTTTTTCTCTCTCTCTCTTGATTAAAATGCAATTCATTAGATTAATTAATTACAAATCCTGTAATTGATTATATTAATTTTAATCGCTTGACAGCACTAATTAAAATACATACTTTCAATACATACTTATTTCTTCTGAGTTAAAATATTTATGTTTTGAGGGTTTAAAATGCCTCCACAGTGGGACTGGGGCTGTGAAGCTGCTCGAGCCTCTGTTTTTGTAAATAAAGTTCTTTTGTTCATGTTTTTATATTTAAATGTGGGCGTGGCCTCAACATATCTGTCCTCAGGCGTATCAGGTTCAGTCTGACCACACCCCCTGAGTCTGACCACACCCCCTGAGTCTGACCACACCCTCCTCTGAGTCTGACCACACCCTCTTGAGTCTGACCACACCCCCTGAGTCTGACCACACCCTCTGAGTCTGACCACACCCTCCTCTGAGTCTGACCACACCCTCCTGAGTCTGACCACACCCTCTGAGTCTGACCACACCCCCTGAGTCTGACCACACCCCCTGAGTCTGACCACACCCTCTCTGAGTCTGACCACACCCCCTGAGTCTGACCACACCCCCTGAGTCTGACCACACCCTCCTCTGAGTCTGACCACACCCTCCTGAGTCTGACCACACCCTCTGAGTCTGACCACACCCTCCTCTGAGTCTGACCACACCCTCTTGAGTCTGACCACACCCCCTGAGTCTGACCACACCCCCTGAGTCTGACCACACCCTCCTCTGAGTCTGACCACACCCTCTTGAGTCTGACCACACCCCCTGAGTCTGACCACACCCCCTGAGTCTGACCACACCCTCTGAGTCTGACCACACCCCCTGAGTCTTACCACCCCCTCTGAGTCTGACCACACCCTCCTCTGAGTCTGACCACACCCCCTGAGTCTGACCACACCCCCTGAGTCTGACCACACCCTCTGAGTCTGACCACACCCCCTGAGTCTTACCACCCCCTCTGAGTCTGACCACACCCCCTCTGAGTCTGACCACACCCTCTGAGTCTGACCACCCCCTCTTGAGTCTGACCACACCCCCTTGAGTCTGACCACACCCTCTGAGACTGACCACACCCCCTCTGAGTCTGACCACCCCCTCTGAGTCTGACCACACCCTCTGAGTCTGACCACACCCCCTCTGAGACTGACCACACCCTCCTCTGAGTCTGTCCACACCCTCCTCTGAGTCTGACCACCCCCTCCGGGTCCGACCACGCCCCCTCTGAGACTGACCACACCCTCTGAGTCTGACCACCCCCTCTTGAGTCTGACCACACCCCCTTGAGTCTGACCACACCCTCTGAGACTGACCACACCCTCCTCTGAGTCTTACCACCCCCTCTGAGTCTGACCACACCCTCTTGAGACTGACCACACCCTCCTCTGAGTCTGACCACACCCCCTCTGAGTCTGACCACACCTCCTCTGAGTCTGACCACACCCTCCTCTGAGTCTGACCACACCCTCCTCTGAGTCTGACCACACCCCCTGAGTCTGACCACACCCCCTCTGAGACTGACCACACCCCCTGAGTCTTACCACCCCCTCTGAGTCTGACCACACCCCCTCTGAGTCTGACCACACCCTCTGAGTCTGACCACCCCCTCTTGAGTCTGACCACACCCCCTTGAGTCTGACCACACCCTCTGAGACTGACCACACCCCCTCTGAGTCTGACCACCCCCTCTGAGTCTGACCACACCCTCTGAGTCTGACCACACCCCCTCTGAGACTGACCACACCCTCCTCTGAGTCTGACCACACCCTCCTCTGAGTCTGACCACCCCCTCTGAGTCTGACCACACCCCCTCTGAGACTGACCACACCCTCCTCTGAGTCTGACCACCCCCTCTGAGTCTGACCACACCCTCTGAGTCTGACCACCCCCTCTTGAGTCTGACCACACCCCCTTGAGTCTGTCCACACCCTCTGAGACTGACCACACCCTCCTCTGAGTCTTACCACCCCCTCTGAGTCTGACCACACCCTCTTGAGACTGACCACACCCTCCTCTGAGTCTGACCACACCCCCTCTGAGTCTGACCACACCCTCCTCTGAGTCTGACCACACCCTCCTCTGAGTCTGACCACACCCTCCCCTGAGCCTGACCACACCCTCCTCTGAGTCTGACCACACCCCTCTGAGACTGACCACACCCCCTCTGAGTCTGACCACACCCTCTGAGTCTGACCACACCCCCTGAGTCTGACCACACCCTCCTCTGAGTCTGACCACACCCTCCTCTGAGTCTGACCACACCCCCTGAGTCTGACCACACCCCCTGAGTCTGACCACACCCTCTGAGTCTGACCACACCCTCTTGAGTCTGACCACACCCCCTCTGAGTCTGACCACACCCTCTTGAGTCTGACCACACCCCCTGAGTCCTGAAAACACTTCTTATGCATCCAGGGTCATTTTCTAAACTAAATCACAGTTTGGAGCAGATTTCATGAGATGTTCATAAAGGCTAGAGAGAGATCATGGATACTGTCGCTATGGCAACGGTGGCGGCCATCTTGTGAGTGTAAGGCAAGGTAAGGTCCACTTTTACTTTACTGACCGTCCACCAAGGCCACGAGGGCAACCCAGAGGAGGGGTAACTCAGACACAAGGAGAACATGCAAACTGCACAGAACAGATAAGGCAGGGGTGTCAAACATGCGGCCCAGGGGCTCGATCCGGCCCTCCACCACCTTTAATCTGGCCATTGGCTGATTTTTTGTATTAAAATATTTGAATTATATTTAAATTTTCTGTTAAAATATTGGTAATTTTCTGCGCCTCTTTAATGCGCAGTTTAACATAGCAGTGTCTCCAGCGCGTCTGTACGTGGCCCCTCCCACCAGAGCCTCTGTACGTGGCCCCTCCCACCAGAGCCTCTGTACGTGGCCCCTCCCACCAGAGCAGCACATATGAAGACTCGCCTCTTTCCAAACGCTCTTAAAGGAGCATCGTTTTGACTGTCGACCGTGACACCCTCATCAGCAAAATGTCCAAAATGAGAAAAGTGGACGCCAAGTGCAGGATTTTCCAAGAAAAATTGACTAATTCCTATTTGTTCAGGAGGTGAATGGGAAACCTGTACGCTCGGTGTGTTTGCTCAAGGAATATAATCTTAAACGCCACTACGAGACACGGCATTTCGAAGAATACAATCACTTGAATGGAGAATTGAGAAGACAGAAGATAAACGAATTATTGCTGGGACTGAAGAAACAGCAGTCTGTAATAGATTTGTGTTTCTCTGCACAAATATTTGGACTTATTGCTCTTTTTGGGGTATATTTGCCGTGAGTTTTCTGATCCGGCCCCTTTGGGGTCAGAGTAGGTTGGATACGGCTCCCTGGACCAAAAATGAGTTGACACCCCTGAAATAAGGCATAATTATATAAATGTGCATGACCACACCCTCTTCTGAGTCTGACCCCTGTATGTACAAGTAAATAGAAAAATAGAAATATAGTCATACAAATACAGTATATGAGTATATGAAACAAGAGGTTGTAAGGAAAAAACAGTGCAAACACAGGGACATAGACTTATCTGTTACATAATACTATAAAATAATATTTTTTTGGCTAATTTTTTCACTATTTGTTCAGATTATTACGGTAGAACATGGGCAGCAGATAATGTATGAAAAAGTCCAATCATCAAGAATTTATGAGAAAGCTCCTATGGGCAGAAATATGTGCCACCAGAAACTGAATTTGAATCACATAATTTGAAATTGTATTTTTTAATTTGAAATTATATTTTTTAATTTGAATCATTGCATTGAAAAATTGAATCTGAATAGTATAATTTGAAATTGAATGTATTAGTTTGTAACAGGAATCTAATAAAAGCTCTCTCGAAATCTTTCTCAAAATTCAAATTCAGTTCTCAAAATTCAAATTCAGTTCACAAAATTCAAATTCAAGTTAAAGCAGCAGACAGAGGAGTCCTGTATATCCTGTATTCCTTCATCCTTAAAGTACCAGGATGTTTGTCACAGTAAACTTGAATTTGAATTTTGTAAACTGAATTTGAATTTTGAGAACTGAATTTGAATTTCAAGAAAGATTTCGAGAGAGCTTTTATTAGATTCCTGTTACAAACTAATAAATTCAATTTCAAATGGTACTATTCAGATTCAATTTTTCAATGCAATGATTCAAATTAAAAAATACAATTTCAAATTAAAAAATACAATTTCAAATGATGTGATTCAAATTCAGTTTCTGGTGGCACATATTTCTGCCCATAAGCTCCCTCTGCGTAACTTCTTGAGTAGAATTCTACACTCACAACATGACTGCTGAAAGTGGATCACAGAAATGGGATGAATGTTGTGATATGTAACTACGGCGTTGCTCACTCTAGTCTAAAGAGTACTGAACTGCAAATGGAAACCTATACAGAGCTTTTCATTTTGAGCGTAAACGTTCTCAGATTGTGTTTGAAAAGTGCACATGAATCCACTTTTTCCAATATTTGATTACATTTGTTGATTTTGAAATCTAAATCAGGGCGACTTGAACTGAAAGGGCTTTGTCCGCTGTAGTTGTAGGAGTCGTAATTGTACTGAAGACTTTACGACCTATTTTACACCCGTAGAAAAGAATGCACTGTGTTTTTACTCTCTAAGGAATTCTGAGTGTGATGTTTGTTTTGTTACTGTGTGAAACCTTTGTCCAAAGTGTCGGGGACCCTGCGAGACCGGCTGCCTTTCCAGAATAAACGCTCAATATTTGCACACTGTGTGATTTTACTGCTGGTTTAGTTCTTATTTAACAGAGAGTTTAACATTAAACATTTAAGACTATATTTCTATCAAACATTTTATAACCAGTAACAGTTTCCAATCAGATGAGGTGTTTTGGGCGTGAGCGCTCATTCGCTCGGCCTGCAGACGCCATAGAACTATAATAAAAGAATGAACATTTGGTGTATAATATATATATATAATAAAAGAATGAACTGTAACTCAGATTAATAATAATAATAATAATGATAACAATAATAATTCATAGCATTTATACATCTCCTTTCATGACACCCAAAGCTCTTTACACTTCATTGTTCATTCTCTCCACACTTGGTGGTGGTGATACTTTCTGTAGCCACAGCTGCCCTGGGGCAGACTGACGGAAGCGGGGCTGCCAATCTGCGCCATCAGCCCCTCCGACCACCACCAACATCCACGCACTCTCCACTTTCATACTAGGCAATGTGGGTGAAGTGTCTTGCCAAAGGACACAACGACAGTTTTTGTGACTGGCGCCCCCCTGTGGCTCCTGGTGTTCCCAGTGTCTCCATCCAAGTACTAACCAGGCCCTGGAGCTTCTGAGATGTGCCGGGATCAGGCTGTGACAGGCAGGTATGGCCACATGGCGTTAAAGAGCAGAGAGAGTGACGTAAAACAAACATCTGAGAACATCTGTCACCGTCGCCGCGGTGAGCGACAGTGACAGGGCAGGGTGTGTTGGACTGTAATCTGTGCCCCGTCAATACTGGATTATGAAAGTGAAAAACACCTGTCGTTTCCTGTACAGGTGTGTGAGTGTGTACGTGTGAGTGTGTACAGGTGTGTGTGAGTGTGTACAGGTGTGTGTGAGTGTGTACAGGTGTGTGTGTACAGGTGTGTGAGTGTGTGTGAGTGTGTACAGGTGTGTGTGTGTGTGTGTGTGTGTGTACAGGTGTGTGTGTGTGTGTGAGTGTGTGTGAGTGTGTACAGGTGTGTGTGTGTGTACAGGTGTGTGAGTGTGTACAGGTGAGTGTGTACAGGTGTGTGTGAGTGTGTGTGAGTGTGTACAGGTGTGTGAGTGTGTGTGAGTGTGTACAGGTGTGTGTGTGTGTGTGTGAGTGTGTACAGGTGTGTGTGTGTGTGTGTGAGTGTGTACAGGTGAGTGTGTACAGGTGTGTGTGAGTGTGTGTGAGTGTGTACAGGTGTGTGGGTGTGTGTGAGTGTGTACAGGTGTGTGAGTGTGTGTGAGTGTGTACAGGTGTGTGTGTGTGTGAGTGTGTACAGGTGTGTGAGTGTGTACAGGTGTGTGAGAGTGTACAGGTGTGTTTGAGTGTGTACAGGTGTGTGTGAGAGTGTACAGGTGTGTTTGAGTGTGTACAGGTGTGTGTGTGTACAGGTGTGTGAGTGTGTACAGGTGTGTGTGAGAGTGTACAGGTGTGTGTGAGAGTGTACAGGTGTGTTTGAGTGTGTACAGGTGTGTGAGTGTGTACAGGTGTGTGAGTGTGTACAGGTGTGTGTGAGTGTGTGTGAGTGTGTACAGGTGTGTGAGTGTGTGTACAGGTGTGTGTGAGTGTGTGTGAGTGTGTAAAGGTGTGTGAGTGTGTACAGGTGTGTGTGAGTGTGTACAGGTGTGTGAGTGTGTACAGGTGTGTGTGTTTGTACAGGTGTGTGTGAGTGTGTACAGGTGTGTGTGTTTGTACAGGTGTGTGTGAGTGTGTACAGGTGTGTGAGTGTGTACAGGTGTGTGTGAGTGTGTACAGGTGTGTGTGTGTGTACAGGTGTGTGTGTACAGGTGTGTGAGTGTGTGCAGGTGTGTGAGTGTGTGCAGGTGTGTGTGAGTGTGTACAGGTGTGTGTGAGTGTGTACAGGTGTGTGTGAGTGTGTACAGGTGTGTGTGTACAGGTGTGTGAGTGTGTGCAGGTGTGTGAGTGTGTACAGGTGTGTGTGAGTGTGTACAGGTGTGTGTGAGTGTGTGTGAGTGTGTA
>JAVJIX010000140.1:2105000-2237500 GCA_036785185.1 Paratrypauchen microcephalus
TTTTGTCCCACATATTCACTGTCCTTTTGTCCCACATATTCACTGTCCTTTTGTCCCACATATTCACTGTCCTTTTGTCCCACATATTCACTGTCCTTTTGTCCCACATATTCACTGTCCTTTTGTCCCACATATTCACTGTCCTTTTGTCCCACATATTCACTGTCCTTTTGTCCCACATATTCACTGTCCTTTTGTCCCACATATTCACTGTCCTTTTGTCCCACATATTCACTGTCCTTCTGTCCCACATATTCACTGTCCTTTTGTCCCACATATTCACTGTCCTTTTGTCCCACATATTCACTGTCCTTCTGTCCCACATATTCACTGTCCTTTTGTCCCACATATTCACTGTCCTTTTGTCCCACATATTCACTGTCCTTTTGTCCCACATATTCACTGTCCTTTTGTCCCACATATTCACTGTCCTTCTGTCCCACATATTCACTGTCCTTTTGTCCCACATATTCACTGTCCTTTTGTCCCACATATTCACTGTCCTTTTGTCCCACATATTCACTGTCCTTTTGTCCCACATATTCACTGTCCCTCTGTCTCATATGGGTCATTTTCATATAATTTGATCATGACACTTCTAAAAAAATTTTTTTTTCCAATTTTGCAATTTTTTTACACCCAGTACATTTTAAATAAATAAATGTGTCCTACACTGAAACAGTGAAGCAGGAAATCCAATTTCAATTTTTCAAAAATATGACAATGGCTGAAAACATTTTTATATTTTGTAAGATAGGCACTTAATAATGTTTCAGTATATAATACATATGTATAATTTATCATTTCGTACTCACATTAGTCTTTAGCGTTAACAGCAGGTCTCTACCGTTATAACGGGAAAGACAAATGTGCAGAAGGGTAAAGACGTAGGCCGTTTCCCAATTCACCGACGGCACACTTGTTAGCGTCCTTGGAACGGGATGTGCGTCATATCCGGCGCGACAAGCGCCGTTCCATTCGTTTTTTTCCCCCTGCACCGTCGAGACGAGCCCTGAACGGCGCCGTCGTTTCCATGGAAATCGGGGCGTGGACCAAGCGTGCAAACATGCACACTTCGCACACTTAAAAGCCCCAGCATGCACAGCGCGGGAGGATATATGACTACAAAGATCGACTCGCCAGTGACATCCACATGTGACAGTTGTGACGTCACTATAAAATATACGTACTGGTTCACCTCACCTACAACTATGCTACATGAAACTCTTCATAAACTACGCTAAACATGTGTGACGGTCGCCGTAACGGCATAGTTCACGGCACCTGTATTACCGTTCACATGCTTTTCCCCTCACACTTCTATATTTCCTTTGCTGTTGTAATGCTGGATATTCTACAGTGTCGCCATGTCCAGCGTTTAGTCTAAGCTGCGCACTGCTCGCACATTCTCAGCGCACAAGAAAACTTGTGCAGCGCACTGTAAACCAGGGATGAAAGAGCTTTTTATTCAGCCGCGGGGGCATTTTTTTTATATCTGCAAAGTGCGAGCCGCGCGGGGGGGGGGTTCATTTCGGATGTGGAGTTAGTGTGTTTGCTCAGACACATTAAAAATTAGGGGGAACATTGGCCATGTCCCAATTCCAAGTATTACTAGTCGCAATAGTATAATATTTTTGTCTTTAGGGAACAAGGAGCAGACCACCCGGCTCATTGAGCTGAGGCGGGACCTGTTCCATTTCGCAGACGCCCATGTGAGAAACGTAGTGCACTAAGGACAGAGCGAGTGTGCGCCGTCTCGACGACAGACCGAGTGCGCACTCACAAGCGTGCCGTCGCTGAATTGGGAAACGGCCATAAACTTTAAAGAAACCATGTGATTTGCACAGTTTACTTGTGGAACTCCTCAAACTCGGCAGAAATAACTGCATTAATGATCATGACAGCTCCTTAAACTTATTTCACTGTATCCTCTACATATGCATAATAAAGACACTTCCAAATGTTATTAATTTAATGCCTTTGGCCATTGTAAATATAATTTTGATATGTGATTTTGTGCACTAATAACTGGATAATGGCTTATAATGAAATAGCAACCAAAGAGCAATAGGCATATTACATATTACACATTTTATTCTACCTCAAACTTTCCTTCTTGTTGGAAGAGTATATGTTTCTCTGTATGTTTTATGTCTGTTTATTGTTGATGCGTGTGTACACTTCATGTCCATGAGTGTAGCTGTGTGTGTGTGTGTGTTTTTAGTTATATTCCACATTTTAGTTTTTAGTATAACGGTAACGGTAAAGACACTTCCCTAAATTCATGCACATCTCAGAAATACAATCCCCTCACAGTCTGTTATGTTGTGGCTGCTACATACAGCGCCCTCTGCTGGTTTTGAACAATAAATAAAGCTCCCTCTTCTGGCATTAACCGTAAAGATGGCTCAATTTCTTAAGTAGGACCACGCATAAATTAACAAAAATATAGGACTTTTCATGATATTGACAGGTATTTGTTATAGGTTTTGTGAAAAAGTCATATTAGGTAAAATCCCATTAGTCTTAAAGGGATATGCCACCCCCAGGTCAAACTTGGGCATCTCCCCACAGTCCAGAGACTAAAATAAGTGGTGAAAAGCGTTTTCCTGCTCACCCAGCCATTGTCCGAGTCTGTCGCCACTGACCGCCGCGGTATCTGGTGCTCCTCCGCCTTAGACTGGAGTCTAACGGCGCCAGAGAAAGATTTCGGCCAAAAGGAATTAATTTGCTCGATGCGTTTCCCAATTACCAAATCAACACGGAGAGCTTGACTTGGTCATTTTGAGTGGGAACTATTTTCCAGTGCGGAAAAATAAAGCCGAATCACGCTGCACGCTGCCAGGGGAATCCCTGTTACGCACCAGGAAGGGAGTTCCCCCGGTGCGTGATTCGGCTTTATTCTTCCGCACTGGAAAATAGTTCCCACCCAAAATGACCAAGTCAAGCTCTCCGTGTTGATTTGCACATTTATTTGCACTCGATATGAATGCGCACTACACACAAAGTAATTGGGAAACGCATCGAGCAAATTAATTCCTTTTGGCCGAAATCTTTCTCTGGCGACGTTAGACTCCAGTCTAAGGCGGAGGAG
The DNA here is from genome assembly GCA_036785185.1 of Paratrypauchen microcephalus. Classification (NCBI taxonomy): domain Eukaryota; kingdom Metazoa; phylum Chordata; class Actinopteri; order Gobiiformes; family Gobiidae; genus Paratrypauchen; species Paratrypauchen microcephalus. Next base: position 2,108,095 of record JAVJIX010000140.1, read on the forward strand.
CTGCAGATACCGCGGCGGTCAGTGGCGACAGACTCGGACAATGGCTGGGTGAGCAGGAAAACGCTTTCCACCACTTATTTTAGTCTCTGGACTGTGGGGAGATGCCCAAGTTTGACCTGGGGGTGGCATATCCCTTTAAGATTAATTCACATGTTCAGAAAAAAGTGTTGCAAATCAAGAAATTTAATTTGGGACACATAACGGTAAGGACATTTTGGGAATAAAATTATAAAAAATATATAATTTTTTATATATATATATATATAAAATATATATATAAAAATATAAAATATAAAAAATATATAATTTTTTATATATTTTTTAATATATTTATTTATTTTTTATATATATATATATTTTTATATGGTATGTCTTCACTGTTATTGATCATATTATATGAAAATGACCCATATTCTCCCTGTCCCTCGTCTGTCCCACATGTCCACTCTCTTGTCCTTTCATGTTGAAAATCCGGTGGCCAAATTACTGGTCAGATCTGTGGAGAAGCAAGCCTACAAGTAAAAACATATGCAGTAAAATCACACATAATCAACTAAATGCAGCCAGAAAGACTAATGCCATACTGTGGAATATTCCAGTCAGAAAAAATACACCTCCATGGAGACGAGCAGGTATCATAAAAATACAGTTGCTCCTAACTTTTATTACTATACAGTAGGGCATAAATATGAAAAAGCAGAAACCAAAACTAGTATCGAAACTGTCCTCATTTGAGCAGGTATTGATACTGAAAATGAATCCTGAATAGTTTTAGAATGGGGAATGTTCCACAGTGTGACATTAAACCACTCGACCTTACATTTATTTAATTACAGGTGGTTTTATAGCTCAAAAATACCTAAAAAAACAACAACTTTCCAGGCATTGTGAGTGAGCGGGGTCGCCTCTCCACAGACCAGACTTGTAACTTGGTCTGGTTTGGTTTTCATGAAAATAGAAAGTTTTAATGCCTGTGAAAATGTCCAGTTTGAAATGATCATGACAACACTACAATACAGTATTTATATGCAATAGCTATAATTGTAGTTATGTTTTGTTTGTGTTGATGTATATTTATTGTATTTTCAGTAAAGTTGTTCGGTGCATTTAGTTTTCGTAACTTTTCTCTGTTTTACTTACGTTTTGTCTCTGTAGAATCGTTTCAAACCATCTCATCCTCCTGCACGAAGCGTAAAGAAGAGGACACTGGAAAAGAGGCGCAGTGATCATGACAGAGGAGGAAGAACGTTGTCCGGTGTCTTCCATGGGCGACCTGACAGAGTTTGAAAAGGGACAGATCGTGGGGGCCTATCTGGGGGGCCTGTCCGTACGAGACGTGTCCCAGATGTGTAACGTGTCTCTCCGCACAGTTTCGGAGATTCTCGACGCTTATAAACTGTATTTAGAACTAACGCCAGGGCGCAAGAGGAAGACCAGGGAGGCTGTAGGGATGGAGACGAGGAAAAGACTAAAGGAGGCGAGAAATGGACAGACGGAGGAGAAGAAACTGGTGAATGAAGAGGCGGACGTTAGGAGGAAAGGACAGCCTGGGAGTGACACACAAGAGCCCACAGAGGATGGACAGGAAACGTGAAAAACAACAAATATACAGTATATCAGTACCAGTGGTGTGTGAAGTGAAGTGAAGTGTAATTTTTATATTTCAAGTCCTTTTTGGGACAGTTGTCGTCAGTTATGCAGATGTGATGTTCATTATTATTTGCTTGTGTGTCTCCTAAATTGATCTTGTTTTCACATAAAATGGTTGGTATTATATTTTGTGTGCTGAATTGTTTTGCGTTTATTTAATCCTCTTGAGCATCCAAAAAAACAAAAGGATAAAGTGACTCTATCCTTTAGTAAAGCTTCTGTTCTGGACTAATGTGATTATTACATTTACAAAAATAAATATTGTAATAATAATGAGCATTGATGGAATAATTATATATTATTAACTTTTGTGATTCTTTAATTTGTAGAAATGAAGCTTTAAAAGTGCGTGACTTGTGATCATATGTTTTGAGTTACAGAAAGGCCAGATATCCGAGGGGAGACGTAAGCAGACAGCTTGGCTCCTCCAGTATCTAAGTCCCAGGGACATTGTCCCTGTGAAAGATGTCATATCTGTGAATTATCTTATAAGTGTTTTACTTTTAATACTTATGCTTTGGTTTTAATGATTTTGCTTTGGTTTTAATGATTATGTTTTGTCGGCTGTCTTACCACCTGTTCCCCCACCCCTTAGGAGTAAGACAGCCCATTGTAACCAGGGAGGTGAAAAACTCAATAAATATGCAAGTGGGGGGCACAGAGAGCCAGGACGCTCAGAGCAAATATGGGCCGAGAGCAATGTTGTAACCTGGTCGTATTTCTCTGACTGTTCTCCACTTGCAAGTGAAAAAGATCTAATCTCTTGTCTTCCTTTCCTGTGTACAGAATTTTGGGTTTTTAACACCTATTAGATGGTCCTTCGAGCCGGATTCCAACATACCTGAAGACTCCAGGAGGTGACGGAGATTCGGGGAAAGACAGTGGCCACTGCATCTGAGACATTAACAGCCGACTCTCAACCATCGCTTGGAGTCTGAGGGTTGACGGGATACCGAAGGAGGAAGACAACCAGACTAAAAGAACTGAGTGAGTACGTCTAAGTTTAAAACGTGTGTGACTGAGGGTCATAGCGCGTAGAAAACCCTAAAAATCCTAGGCTCTATTAGGTAAAACGTGGACTAGTGTCCCTCTATCGGGTGGCGGGAGAGTCACTGGCAGGTAGTAAAACACTGGGTGGAGTAGTATCCTTCTAACGGGTGACAGGTTAGTCACATACAGTTAGTAAATTACTGAAGGAAGCGGGGTCCCTTTATCGGGTAACAGGTTAGTTACTGGCTAGATAATAAAAGACCGTGAAAATCGTACTCAAAGGAATAAAAGTTCTGTGTGAAAGTGTGTATGACTGGAATTACAGGCCGTTAACACTGTAATTCATATAAACTGTTCAGAATAATACAGTAACGTATTGTAGATGCAAAGGCAAGATTTTTCCACCTGCATTGCACTGTGACAGGTTGAAGTGAAAAATACTACAATACTGATTATTACTGTCTGAACAAAAACACATCCCAACCTATAGAGACTCCACTCTGGATTAAAAAGGTTGGACTAAATTGACCAAAAAATGGGAAACAAACAGACAAAACTTCAGAGTAAGGATTATAAAATTGTTGCGCAACAAAATAAAGACAAAATAAAATACCTGAAATTATGGACAACAAAATATAATTTTAAAGGGAAGTTAAACACTGTAGAGATAATACAGTTAAGAGAAAAGATCTATGCAGATTATTATGCAGACTATTAGAGTAAAAAATATTTACAATAGTTACTTGAGCTGAGGAATTTAGGCCCCTAGAAACATCAGATTCAGATTCTCAAATGGTAATGCTTCTGGAGTTGTTCACCATATGGAATAAGACCACCCAGACACAGGCAGAACACGCAAACTCCACATACAGGACTACCTTCATACATACTCCCTACAACTGTACAACAGCTCACCTTTTGGCCGCACCGGGCTCACCTTTTGGCCGTGTCCAGGGCGCATGTTTGCACTCCGCCTCCGCCTGGCAAATCTACTATACGTCTAATTCTGCTTTTCATATTATCATATTATATCAAATATCCTCCTGGGACCCGAAGAAAAAGAGTTTTTTTATTTTTTAGTTTTTTTTTTGCATTGATCTGGTTTGGACCTGATTTAGATCTCTTTTAGTCCTAGTTTAGACCTGGTTCAGTTCTGGTTTAGTCCTAGTTTATTTATCATAGTGCAGCCACAAACTAGAGTGTATCTCAAACGACTCAAATGTACAGACTGGATAACTACAGGACCAACAGCTGAGACAGGATGTCACAAGTGGACTAGACAAGCATTATTTTGGCCAATACATGTCATTTCCAGTACAAAAAGCAGCGCCATCTGTAGGATGGAGAATGATACAAGATCTACAAGCAGTAAACCAAGCAGTGATTCAGAGAGCTCCATGTGTTCCTGATTCACATACACTTCTAAATTCATTACAACCAAATTCACAATACTTTACGGTTATAGACATTTCAAATGCTTTCTTTTCAATTCCAATTCGTGAAGGTAGCCAGTTTTTGTTCACATTTACCTATAACAATAGAAGATATACTTATACCAGGTTACCACAAGGTTACTGTGAATCTCCTACAATTTACTCACAGGCTATGAGTTCGAATTTGTCTAAATTTACACCTCCAGGAGGAAGTCAAATCTTACTTTACGTGGATGATATTTTGATTTCATCACCAGATAAGGAAACATGCCAAAAAGATACAATAGCGTTATTAAAATATCTAGCAGAACATGGACATAAAGCAAGTAAAAATAAAGTACAATTTTGTAAACAAGAAGTCAAATATTTAGGATATTCTCTCAGTAATGGAGGCAGAGCAGTTACTAATGACAGAAAAACAGCTATCCTGAATGCACCAAAACCAGAAACCAAAAAACAAATGATGTCTTTTTTAGGATTAACGAATTACTGCAGACAATGGATTCCATGTTATGCAGAATTAACACACCCGTTAAGCCAACTAATATATGAGACTCCAATAGAAATGAAAGATAAATTAAGATGGACGCAGGAAGCAGAAAAGGCATTCTGTGATCTAAAACAAACTTTAGTCTCAAGTGTAAGTTTAGCCTTACCGGATTATTCAAAACCCTTCGTGCAAATGGTAGATTGTAAAGGCATATTCATGACTTCAGTAATCACACAACTGCATGGAACCAAACTAAGACCTATAGCCTACTATTCAATTAAACTTGACAGTGTAGCGCAAGTAATGCCAACACTGGCTGAGAGCCGTAATAGCAGCACCTGTAGCAGTAGAAGCTTCAGCAACATTAGTGTTATTTCACCCATTAACACTCAAAGTACCACACGCTGTAGCAGTATTACTATTACAGAGCAATCACTCATTTTTATCACCAGCAAGACACCTTTCATGTATGACAAATTTATATTCACAACCACATTTAACCATAGAAAGATGTACAGTTTTAAATCCAGCCACTTTAATGCCGACTGAGGATGACGGAATCCCACATAATTGTAAAGAATTAGTAGAACAATCGACTAAATGTAGAGAAGATTTATTAGATACTCCAATTGAAGGAGCAGAAATTGTATTTGTAGACGGATCATCTAAAAAAGACAATTATGGAAAAACACAGACAGGGTATGCAGTAACAACAGTAGATAAAGTATTAAAAGCAAATAAATTACCTCCAAATTATTCAGCACAAGCAGCAGAATTAGTAAGCACTAACAGAAGCATGCAAATTATTTAAAGGCAAGAACGTAACAATATATACAGATAGTCAATATGCATATGCGAAACTCACGTATTTGCACAATATTGGAAAAATAGAGGAATGAAGACTTCTACAGGAAAACCAGTAACTCATGCTGAATTATTAACAGAATTAATAAAAGCAGTACAATTACCAAATAAAATAGCTATTTGTAAATGTACAGCACACAAATCCGGAACAGATGAAGTAACAAGAGGAAATGCAATGGCAGATAAAACAGCTAAAGACGCAGCAGAATACAAAATAAATACATATTCTTTAATGGAAGGGACCCAACTAAACAAAAAACCTACAAGACATGCAAGAACAAAGCCCTAAAACTGAAATAAACTTATGGAAAAGAAAAGGAGCACAAATAAAAAACGACATATATATGTGACCAGAAAATAAACCAATACTACCACAGAATTTATATAGATACGCAGCAATATTGAGCCATGGTAAATCACATGTCTCAACAGGAGGGATGGTATCTATGATAAATACGCAGTATACAACCTATGGAATAATAACTACTAAACATTTTTTGTAGAAGATGCCTAATATGTGCAAAACATAATCCACAAGGAAATCTTAGACCAACTAGAGGTAAATTTCCAGAACCACAATACCCATTTCAAGAAATGCAGATGGATTTTATTCAATTAAATCAAAGTGAAGGTATGAAATATTGTTTAGTAATCATAGATGTGTTTTCAAAATGGACAGAGATATTTCCAACTAGACATCCAGATGCATTAACAGTAGCAAAAGCGTTATGTAAAGAAATTATACCTAGATATGGATTAGTGGAAGTGATCCGATCGGATAAATGCTAAACATTTTGTTAATGAAACCATAGAATTGATAGGAAAGAAATTTGATATAAAACTAAAAAACTTCTGTTCATATCACCCACAGTCAGCAGGACTAGTAGAGAGAAGAAATGGTACTATAAAAACCAGACTTAAAAAATGTATGGAAGAAACTAAAAGACCATGGACTAAATGTTTAGATTTAGTCAAGTTAGAATTAAATACTACAGCTATACAAGGGTTAACTCCATTTGAGATATTGTTTGGTAGACCATATAAAATACCACAATTTAAACAAATATGGGAAGATGGGGAAGATATGGACTTAGCTTCACGCATGAGAAAAATGTTTGAAAAGCAAAATAACAAACATACTGAAGTAGACCAACCCTGTTCTCAACAAGAAGAAGAGTTAGTGGAACCAGGGGACTGGATCTTGGTGAAAAGCATTAAGAAAAAACACTGGTATTCACCTAAGTGGGAAGGTCCTTATCAAGTATTGTTAACAACCCCAACAGCACTAAAAATAGCTGAGAGAGCAACTTGGATTCATCAAAGTCATTGCAAAAAGGTTATAAACTACAAAGATGCCGATAAATCACAGGAATAGAATACCAAAATGGCTAAAGACAGCTATAATGTGTTGGATATTGTTGACATTCTTTGTAATGACGTTCCTACTTGTATGGTATCAGATAAAAAAATGGGCTAGAAGACTTAAGATGGAAGTGATTAAATTGAATGGCAAATTAACTTTAGTAATGTTCTTTAACACAACAGCAGAACCATTAGAAGCAGGAATAGAATCAGGAGGTTATGGTTTTGAAGTACCATGTTATACCTTATTGTTATGTATTTATAAATCAGGAGACGACCCATGCACAAAGTTTTTTTTATGTTCTAACATAACACAGGCTGACTCGACAGAACTGCCTCAGCAGAAGGAAAGTCTAGTGATAGGACCACAAACTAGGACTAGTACAAAGATTAGAATAAATAACAACAACAACGAGCAAAAAACAGATGATTGGTTTCTAATAGCTACAGGAATATCAGGACTCAGCAACAACTGGTTGTTAATGACGGAACAAGCAGCTAATTCATCACTATCAGACTGTTTAGTATGTTTGGGATCTAGACCAGTTTTGAAAGTAGTCCCTGCACCCATTAACGAGACATGTATAATACCTATAATGACTAACACCAATCCACCAAACTGTTCTGACTTAGATAAAACTTTTCCAGTCACCCAACCTGTAAAGATTAAATCAGTATTTGATGCTAAAGTAGCACTTAAAAAATGTTTATGTGTAAATTTCAATGGAACAAAATACATCTTAGGGAGAATCCAGCAGGAATTTTGTGAAACTAACATTAATGGAGGTGACAACATGAAAGTAATATCCAGATCAGATGTGTGGTGGTGGTGCGGTGAAGACAAGATCTATGACAAAATACTGTCCAATACTTCAGCTCGTTGTGCTTTAGTTACACTGATTATGCCAGTGATAGTTCAACCAATGACTGCAGAAGAGATAAGTGCACATTACCAACTTGTGCTTCCAGGACATTTAAATAGAAGGAAGCAAACTAGCCACACCCCGTGATTAGAAGACCTACTTTGACGCTGTGGGCGTCCCTAGGGGGCGTGCCTGACGAATATAAATTAGCAAATCAAATATATCACTCAAGACCCTTAAAAAACTGCTGCTAAGGACGACTGTTGCACTGTTGCACATTTATTTTATCTTAACTCCAATGCACATTCTATTGCACATTTTTGATGCACACTGCACACTTTGGAAATCTGTATATAGGTGTTTATTTATTATGTTGCACTGTTTTAAGATTTTAGATCTTAGACTTTAGTTTAACTTTAGATCTCTGTCTTAGATGGTTTTTGTTGTGTTTTGTCTTCATATTGTATTTTGTACACTGTCTTTTTGCACTACCTGGCCAGAGAGAAACGAAATTTCACTGTATGTTGAACACATATGGCAGAATTGACAATACAAGCTAACTTTGATCTTTTGAAATAGCAGCAGGATTTGAAAATACACCAGTTATAGCTGCATTCCTTCCAATTACGCCTAACAAAAATGTAGACAGAATCAACTACATCCACTATAACGTCCAAAAACTTGGCAACTACACCGAAACTGCACTATCTGCTGTACACGACCAACTTAAAGCTACCTCACTCATGGCCTTCCAGAATCGCATAGCGCTCGACATGTTATTAGCCGAGAAAGGAGGAGTTTGTGTAATCTTTGGGGATGTGTGTTGTGCGTTTATCCCGAATAACACCGCTCCCGAAGGTAAACTCACTAAGGCCTTGGATGGCCTAAGAGCTATGAACAAGCGAATGAAGGACCAATCGGGGGTAGATACTTCCATGTGGGACGGCTGCCTGGATGTATTTGGAAAATACAAAGCCCTGGTAACGTCAGTCCTAGTGTCAGTAGCAGTATTTGCAGCAATTTTGACCTTATGTGGGTGTTGTTGTATTCCATGTCTAAGAGCATTAATTAATAGATTAATTACAACTGCCATCTCACCCTTAACACAAGACAAGGAAGTGATGATGCATTTACTGGCAGGTTATGAGGGCACCCTAGCGACACCCATTGACGAAGAAACAGATTTACAAAATGAATTAACTGACTTATTCCAAGAAACAGTCTAAGGATTTAGACACCCTCTGAGTGTACAATAACAATGAACGGGTAACTGAAAATCTGCAAAGAAGAGGTTACACGGGATATAACAAAATTAATAAACAGGAGGGAAATGATGGAATAATTATATATTATTAACTTTTGTGATTCTTTAATTTGTAGAAATGAAGCTTTAAAAGTGCGTGACTTGTGATCATATGTTTTGAGTTACAGAAAGGCCAGATATCCGAGGGGAGACGTAAGCAGACAGCTTGGCTCCTCCAGTATCTAAGTCCCAGGGACATTGTCCCTGTGAAAGATGTCATATCTGTGAATTATCTTATAAGTGTTTTACTTTTAATACTTATGCTTTGGTTTTAATGATTTTGCTTTGGTTTTAATGATTATGTTTTGTCGGCTGTCTTACCACCTGTTCCCCCACCCCTTAGGAGTAAGACAGCCCATTGTAACCAGGGAGGTGAAAAACTCAATAAATATGCAAGTGGGGGGCACAGAGAGCCAGGACGCTCAGAGCAAATATGGGCCGAGAGCAATGTTGTAACCTGGTCGTATTTCTCTGACTGTTCTCCACTTGCAAGTGAAAAAGATCTAATCTCTTGTCTTCCTTTCCTGTGTACAGAATTTTGGGTTTTTAACACCTATTAAGCATATTTCCACTGTATGTAGCAGTAAAATAAATTAGGTGAAGAACAATAATGCAAGGTTAATTAGTAAATAAAATAAAAAATATGACATGTGTAAAATGACGTGTTGGAGCGTGTAGTGATGAAGCCCCTGAACCTTCTGAGGCGTCAGGCACTTGTACCGGTGCAGGAGTCAGTGCCGCGCCACAGGAGTCGCCAAGTGACCATGTTCAACTACACCATTTTGTGGACAAAAAAATGTAACACACGGATCATTCCAGAATTGGAGGACATTTTACGTTCCGCCCATCAAATATGAAATAATCCACATACAAAATACTAAAACATACAGTTTCTGAGTGAATTTACTTGTCCTGAGACCAAATCTAAAAAAAACTAAGAGAAAAGAATGCTTGAAAATAGTTTTTAAAATACCAAATAAATCTGGAGTTCCCCCAAAATGCCATTTTCCTCTAATGACCAAACTGAATCTCAAAACAGTTCAAATTGGGGCGGGAACATTTGTTTTAATCGACATAATATTTGAAATAATAATTATTATTGATGGAACATGTGTCCCACAACCTGCAGCAACCCTGTTACCAGAACATTTTTAGTCTGGTAGAAGAAGAAGAAAACAGAAAACCACATGATCAATCAATCAATCAATCAACAGTGAACCACATGATCCCCTGGACTTGACGTCATCAAACAGTTTTCCAAAAGAATGGGCAGAGCAAAGGTTTGTCTTCTCTTCTGTTTTTCATATTTTTATAACATCGTTAGTCTTGATTGAATGTCTCACTCTGCCTCATGCAACCCTGTTATGCAAATGATCAGAATAAGACAATTATTATTTTTATTTTTCCCTTTACTTATTTGCATAAATAAGTTTTTCCTCTTGATTAGCAGTAACAGATAAACAGCTTCTCCTCCTGAGATAAAGTGAACATTAGTGCGGATCTGCAACCCTGTTACCTGCAACCCTGTTACTGGGATTAGAGCAAATACATAAACCAAATAAATCATATAATAAAAATGTTACCATTGACCGTCAGCTGAGCTAATCAAGCATTTGATAGTTTATTACCGATTATTGATGAATATGTAGCAGAAAATCAGAAAAGTGAAGATTTATTTTTCAAGAATTTTAAAGCCAAAATGTCCTCCAGTTCTGGAATGACCCACCTGTAAAAAGAGAAACCAAATGGAATCATGTTTCATTTAAAACATCACACTCACTGGTTGCATTTATCAAATAAAAAAAGATCGTCAATTCTCTAATCTTCTTATTTTAAGCACCGTCCACATCAGACACACAAACACCTCAGACAGAGACAGACAACACGACTAAACTGTCCCAGTGCCTCTTCTTCTGATCCACTTCAGCAGTGAAATGATCCATGCTTAAATCTGCTTAAATAACACAAATATAAGTTTTGAGCTGAAAGATGTTGAACTGACTGTGCATCATATTCAGTGAAAAAACTAATACAAGAATATACGTAGGCCACACGGCCATATTCTGCGAGTAAAACCAAAATGCTCTACAAATAAAAAAGCTTCTTTAAGGCGACGTTCACACTGCAGGGCTTAATGCTCAATTCCAATTTTTTTTGTGAAATCCGATTTTTTTGCGAGGTCATTCTCATTTCCAATTGAATGCGACTTGTATGTGATCTCCAGTATGAACTTTAAACACCCCAACAGTGTCCCGTATGAACCCCGGAGGACACGATGACGTCACAGCGAGCGTGCTCAGTGTTTACGGAAGTCGCCTAAAGTTCCTGTCGTTTTGTGGGGCAGCGGCAGCAACGTCCGGAGAAATGAACGTGTTGGTGCGAAGTCGCAGACAAGAGCGGTGGGATTGCTACGTGCTTCACTGATACAGAGTTCATATACTATTGTCACGTGACGAGAAGAACGTTTGTGTACGTTTGTGAGCATCTACTTGTACCACTCTCACTGGAGGAAACACACTCAGGTCGGATGAACGCGACCTGGCCGTTCAGACTGAAGTTTCATGTCAAAAGATCGGATATGTATCGGTTTTAGGAGCACATATCCAAGTGGCCTGGGTCACATTTGAAAAAATCAGATCTGTGTCGTTCAGACGGTCATTAGAAGATCAGATACAGGTCGCATAGACCTGTATCTGTTGTTGTTGCTGATGTTCCTGTTGCTGTTGCTGCTGTTGTTGTTGTTGTTCTTGCTGTTGTTGTTGTTGTTGCTGCTGCTGTTGTTGTTGTTGTTGTTCTGTCGTTGTTGCCGTTGTTGTTGTTGCTGCTGCTGTTGTTGTTGTTGCTGCTGTTGCTGCTGTTGTTGTTGTTGTTCTTGCTGTTGTTGTTGTTGTTGCTGCTGTTGTTGTTGTTGTTGTTCTGTCGTTGTTGCCGTTGTTGTTGTTGCTGCTGCTGTTGTTGTTGTTGATGCTGTTGCTGCTGTTGTTGCTGCTGTTGTTGCTGTTGCTGCTGTTGTTGCTGCTGTTGTTGCTGTTCCTTTTTTTTTTTTTTTTGTCCCTGGCGGCACGGTGGCTGAGTGGCTAGCACTCATGCTTCACAGCAAGAAGGTTCGGGTTGCCCGGGCCTTTCTGTGTGGAGACTGCATGTTCTCCCCGTGTTTGGGTGGGTTTCCTCCGGGTACTCCGGTTTCCCCCACCAACCTAAACATGCGCCATAGGTAAGGTCCTCCAGCTTAGGGCCCGACCAAACCTAAATAACAAAACAAAATCATGGGGACGGTCCCCGGGTCAAATATAGAAAGAACTTCTCCTGTGCGAGATCAATAAAGGTCAATCTTCTAATCCTTGACCACTGTAAGGCGCTTTGTGCTACAATTTTGTATGAAAAGCGCCTTATAAATATTTGATTGATTGATTGATTGAAAAAAAAAATCATATTTGGGTCACTTCAGGCTGCAGGGTGAACGTCGCCTTAGCATGTGAAAGTTAGAATAAAGTGAAAGTGAATAAAAAAAGCAGTAGCAGTAGTAGCTTCAAATGACCCATCACTACGTGCGTGCTGCGTCATTCACTGTGCGTGCTGCGTCATTCACTGTGCGTGCTGCGTCATTCGTAAACACAGCTGAAGATGGTGTACGTGTCCAACGGTGAGTGCTTTCTCTTGTTTTCTTTGTATTTTCTTTAACATTTCACTATTGTTTACGTCTTCACTATTTGATTTTAACCAGTATTCTCGGTGTGTCGTTTTGGATCCTGAAATAGTTCGGGTCAAAGGACAAACCGAGCCGGAGCTAACCATGCTAACAGTGAGCGGTTAGCATGTTGGCTAATGGCTGGATTGTGATCGTTTTGTTTTATATTTTATGATTTTGTGTCTGTCAAGAATCAACAGAGGCACAATAAAACCACAGGAACCATAAAATAAACGTGAACAGACTGTTCTACTACTGCTACTACTACTACTACTACTACTACTACTGCTACTACTACTGCTACTGCTACTGCTACTACTACTGTTACTACTGTCATGAAATGCCAGGCTTAGTTCTCAAAGGGTCTTTTATTTATACAATAGTCGAACACACATGCATTGCTGGCCTAGCCTAGCATCTTCACGAACCTGAAACAGAACAGGTGGCTACCCAGAAGTCCTAGCGTGACGTACTGACGTAACTGGTACGCATTATGCATTTACTAAGAACTCATAAACTTCATATCACATCACATCTCCCCCCTAAGTTAGTTAACTCGCAAACCAAAAGAGATCAATGCATTATCTGAACTAAAATCTTCACAGCCAAGTCTATATTCAAAACAGTCCGTAGTACAAAACATAAATGGCTGGTTATTTCAAGTCTTTTGTAATTACCCTTAACTCTGTCATTATTGTACCAATAAACAACTGAAATCATTGATGTCACTACCTTTTAAAGCATCAACAAACATAAATTCAAGATTTCAAACCGTACATTACAGTTACATTCCAACAACTTTTTTTTTCACAATTCTTTTTTTTTTTTAGACAGTTCTACTTAGGGACATAGTCCTTGAACCTGAGAGGAGGGTTTATAGCTCTCCCAGAGGATCTCTTGGGTGTGGTAGACTGTTTGCTTTGGGCCACAGTGGGACCGGGAGTGGCGGGCCCCACAGAAGAAAGGGGAAGGGAGCCCGGGTCAGAAGAACTGGCATAGCTCTGGTCACTAGTCTCTGAAATGGTGACCTGTTCAGATGACTCCGGCACTTCCTGGATGTGTCTCCGGTTCCGGCGGGTGAGCGTTCCTTGCTCCGTTTGGACAAAGTAGGACCTGGGCTCAGGTGCCTGCGCGATGACTTCTGCTGGAGTTTTCCATCCTTTCTCTCCGTCCAACTTGATGTTGACGTGTTGGCCTGACTGCAGTGCAGGTAAGGGCCGTGCTGAATGTCGTCTGTTGTAAAAGAAACGGTAAGCATTTTTGGCTTGTTGGTCTTTGCTTTTCACAGCATCGTAGTCAACTGGACTGGGGACCAGCTGGTTGGGCAAAATCGGGACAGTTGTCCTGATCTGTCGACCGATTGCGAGTTGAGCTGGACTCAGCCCTGTAGCAGTGATTGGAGTAGCCCTGTAGCTCATGAGGGCTAGATGAGGGTCTGGCTGCCGCAGGATGCGCTTTGCTGTGGCAACACCCCTCTCTGCTGCTCCATTAGCCTGTGGATAATGAGGGCTGGACGTTGTATGTTTGAAGTTGTACTGTTCGCTGAATGCTTGAAATTCTGCTGAGCTGAACTGGGTACCATTATCTGATACTAGCTCTAGGGGGATTCCCCACCTGACAAATATGCTTTTCAGGCGTGAAATCACTTGTTGACTGTTGATGGTACTCAGATGTGCAATTTCAATGTCACGTGAGTAATAGTCCACAACTATGAGGTACTGTTTACCATCTTGTTCACACAGGTCGGCAGCGATTCTTTGCCACGGACCACCAGGCAGTGGCGTGGTCATCAGTGGCTCACGCCTCTGCGTAGGCTTGTTCTTCAAGCAGAATCCACATGTTTTCACCATTTTAGTGATGGCACGTCCAATCCCTGGCCACCACACTGCCATACTGGCTCTCCTGCGACACTTGGTAAGCCCTTGATGGCCTTCGTGTATCTGCGACAGTACATTTCCTTGTAGTGAGGAAGGAATCACAATTCTGTCGTCATACAAGAGAAGTCCTTCTGCTTCTGAAAGGTGTGCTCGGGCAGCATGAAACCCGTGCAGTGTGTATGGAATTCGTGCCAGCTCACCTGGCCAGCCAGATCTGGTGTAGCGAATGACAGTCTGGAGATCAATGTCCTGGCCAGTGGCTGCCCTAATCGCATCCAGTCTATCTCCCGTTATTGGTCTTGTTCTGATCACCGCTTGCACATAGGCCTTTACCTCATGCTCAGTGTCAGACGCGTCTCTGTCTGGCAGAGGATTGCGTGACAATGTGTCTGCCACAACAAGTTGCTTTCCTGGGACATGAACAGCGTTTGCGTTGAACTTCATTAGGCGCATCAGCAGTCGCTGACATCTCACGGGTGCCTTGTCAAGATCATACGAGTTTATGAGAGGGACAAGCGGCTTGTGATCCGTTTGCAAACGGAATTTCTCCATGCCCTGCAGGTATCTGGTAAACCGCTCACACGCCCACACACTGGCGAGGCACTCTTTCTCAATTTGTGAATACCGTTGCTCTGCTTCTGTCAGTGTCCTGGAGCAAAAGGCGACTGGTCGTAGCCCGTTCCCCTGCTCTTGATACAGTGCTGCCCCCAGACCGAAGCTGCTGGCATCAGCACTAACTACAGTTGGTCTGGTTGCGTCGTAGTATGCCAAAACTGGTGCGGAGGTCAGCATTATCTTGACCGTCCTAAACGCTTGCTCCTGTGTCTCTCCCCAAACCCAAGCTGCATCCTTCTTCAGCAGACTGTTGATGGGGTGCATGACAGATGAGAGGTCAGGGAGGAATTTTCCCAGGTAGTTAATCATTCCAATTGTCTGGCGTAACTCCGTCATGTTAGTGGGACTTGGTAGCTCTGTGATCGCTCTGACTTTGCTCACGTCCGGTCTGATGCCATCTTTTCCTATCACATGACCGAAGTACTGGATCTCAGATTTCCCAAATTGGCACTTACTCCTGTTGAGCTTAAGGCCTGAAGCTCTGACGGTCTCCAGCACCGTTCTGAGGTTCTTGTCATGGTCATTTTTGTCCTTGCCAAAGATAAGGATGTCATCCATGACCACTACTGTTCCTGCATGGTCTTTCAGGAGGGCACTCATTTTCTGCTGAAAAATTTCCGGGGCTGATGTTATGCTAAACGGCAGCCTCCGGAAACAGAAACGACCCACTGGCGTGATGAAAGTTGTAAGCTTCCTGCTACTAGCATCAAGTGGTATTTGCCAAAATCCACTGGAAGCGTCAACGGTGGAGAAAACAGTAGCACCTGACAGCTTTGGCGCAATGTCCTCAAGTGTGGGCAGAATAAATCTTTCGCGTTTCACTGCCTTGTTTAGTTTTGTCAAATCGACACAAATTCTGGGCTTTTTGTTCTTTTTGATCACTGGCACCATGGGGGCGCACCAATCAGTGGCTTCGTTTACCTCCTCTATGATGCCTAAGGACTGCATTCGTTTCAGCTCCTCTTCCACTTGAGGCAGGATCGGGAAGGGAATGCGTCGAGGTGTAACAATGCTGTAAGGAGTGGCATTAGGCTGGAGCTCAATTTTCACAGGTTCACACTTCAAAAGTCCAATATCTCCAAAAACATCTTCAAACATTTCAATTCCATCCACTCTGCGAATTAACCCCATTTCGGTAGCTGTTCGCCTACCCAGCAGGTTGGTGGTGAATGGGCCCCTCATCACATATATCCAAAATGTGTGATTCACTCCACGCTTTTCAGTCTCTGCTAGGAATTTGCCTTTGCAATTGAGCTTTCCACCAGGACTAGTGAAAACAGCTTTTGTGTCTTTCAAAACAGGGCGCTGGGGCAAGCTGAGAAATGTCTGCTCAGATATCACTGTAATATCTGCACCTGTGTCAATTCTAAATTGCACAGTGCTCCCTTTTATTTGCAGATCTGTATACCACTTGTCTTCATTGACTTCTGTGTTCTCAGTAACAGCTCCTAAGAACCATGCACTGCCCTCATCACTATCACTGTGAATTGTTGCCACTGCACTAACTGCTTTCGTTTTGCACATGACTTCAAAGTGTCCTTTTTTATTGCATTTGCGGCACTGTTTACCGTTTGCTGGACATGCTCCGAACCCGTGCACTCTGCCGCATCTCGAGCATCCATTTTCCTGTGTTGTTTTCGTAGCTCCTTTCATTTGCCCACATTTAGCTTTAGGATTAATTTGCTTTCTCTCAAATTGTCTGAATTGTTTAGGTTTACCTGTGATTGCGCTTACTTCACTCTCGGAGGATCTGGCGGTGAGGCTTTGTGCCTTAACAAGCTCTGACTGGCGTGCAATGTTGATAGCTTTCTCCAAAGTTAAGTCTGGCTCGAGCTGCAGTTTCTGTGACACTTCCGTATCCACAAGTCCGATAACGATGCGATCTCTTATCTGTTCATCTTTCGTTGCTCCAAAATCACAATACTCGGCCAGTTCGTATAAATGTCTCACAAACGCCTCTACACTCTCCCCCTGCCTTTGCGAGCGTCTGTGGAAGCATGCACGCTCGTGAATGATATTCCGCTTAGGCACGAAGTGGTCGTCAAACTTTTTCATTGTTTCCCCGTAATAATCCTCAATGTCCTCCGGAAAAGTAAACGTACTGAATATGGGCTCTGCTTCTTTACCCATAGCGTAAAGCAGTGTGTTGACTTGGATCTCGCCGTCTTCCTTGTCGAGTTTTGTAGCAATTCGATAGCGAGAGAAGCGCTGTCTCCATACCGGCCATGTAGACGGTTGGGTGAAGTCAAACGACTCGGGCGCATGGAACTTGGCCATTATACGTTGCTTCAATCACTCAAACTTCTTCTCCTCGCGGTCGATTAGGCTACACATCGGGCCACTTCTGACACCATGTCATGAAATGCCAGGCTTAGTTCTCAAAGGGTCTTTTATTTATACAATAGTCGAACACACATGCATTGCTGGCCTAGCCTAGCATCTTCACGAACCTGAAACAGAACAGGTGGCTACCCAGAAGTCCTAGCGTGACGTACTGACGTAACTGGTACGCATTATGCATTTACTAAGAACTCATAAACTTCATATCACATCACAACTACTACTGCTACTACTGCTACTACTGCTACTACTACTACTGCTACTACTACTACTGCTACTGCTACTACTACTACTACTACTACTACTACTACTGCTACTACTACTACTGCTACTGCTACTGCTACTACTGTTACTACTACTACTGCTACTGCTACTACTGCTACTGCTACTACTGCTACTGCTACTACTGCTACTGCTACTACTGTTACTACTGTTACTACTGCTACTACTGCTACTACTACTGCTACTGCTATTACTACTACTACTACTACTACTGCTACTGCTACTACTGCTACTACTGTTACTACTGTTACTACTGCTACTACTGTTACTACTGTTACTACTGCTACTACTGCTACTACTACTGCTACTACTACTGCTATTACTACTACTACTACTACTACTGTTACTACTACTACTGCTACTACTACTACTACTGCTACTACTACTGCTACTACTACTGCTACTGCTATTACTACTACTACTACTACTACTGTTACTACTACTACTACTGCTACTGCTACTACTACTACAACTGTTACTGGTACTACTGTTACTACTGCTACTGCTAGTACTACTGCTACTGCTAGTACTACTGCTACTGCTACTGTTACTACTACTACTACTACTACTACTGCTACTACTACTACTGTTACTACTGCTACTACTACTACTACTACTGCTACTACTACTACTACTACTACTACTACTGCTACTACTACTACTGTTACTACTGCTACTACTACTACTACTACTACTACTACTACTACTACTACTACTGTTACTGGTACTACTACTTCTCACATTCTATGATGTAAAGAGTGTTTTTAGTATTACTGTGTTCTTAACATGGACTAACCCAAAGAAAACAATAAGTATTTGAATGGACTTGTACTAATATGTGCAGTGAAGGACACTTGGACACACAGAAAGTGCAGTGAAGGACACTTGGACACACAGAAAGTGCAGTGAAGGACACTTGGACACACAGAAAGTGCAGTGAAGGACACTTGGACACACAGAAAGTGCAGTGAAGGACACTTGGACACACAGAAGGTCGTATATGAGTGATCATCGTGTCTGTCCTTCTGTCCTTGTGATTGTAGGACAGGTGCTGGACAACAGGTCCCAGTCGCCATGGAGACTGTCTCTGCTGTCGGACCTGTTCTGGGGGGCAGTGGAGTTCATTACGCTTTTGTAAGTACAGCAGATCACGTTTGAGGCTGAGGATTATTGAATTATTAAAACCCACAGACTGTTGGACATGGCTAACCTACTTTCCGCCAAATAGGAAGTGAGCATGGGGCCGCTTCCGGCTCCATCGACTCCGCTTCCATAGACTTTACATTGATAAACTGTCGCCCCTCTCTCTGTAACTGCAGTGAGCCTCGTCATTTTGGTCTTAAAATGTTTGTATTAACTAGGGCTGTCAGGTTAACGTGTTAATTAGATTAACTAATTACACTGCAAATTAACGTGATATAAAAATTAACAATTAATTATCAGTAGCGATTCAATGCGCACATTTTAAATTTGGCGTGCGATGAGCAAATCGCTGCTCGGGCCTTTGAACGGCAAGTTTATTTATAAAAAGGTTATTTATAAAAAGTTTATTTATAAAAAGAACAAAGACGATGAACAAGAACGCCGTGATTTGGAGCTTTTGTCAAAAAGAATTTTCCGATCACCGAAGCTGCTCCAGCCTGACGGATCAATTGAACGACAAACACGTGCGGACAAGTTCCATCGTTACGGGTGATAGAGCGAACTTCACCAAACCAACAAATCACCAAACTACGCTTACAGAATTTGAGAAACGAATGAGCAAAGCGACCACTTGAGAACTGACAAACTCAATCGCAAAGTGGGTTCATTCGCTCACTCACAATCTCCCTCTCAATCTCTCTTAAAATGCGATTAATTAGATTAATTAATTACAAATCCTGTAATTAGATACATTTTAAATCGCCTGACAGCACTAGTATTAACCCACTCCACATGATCCTGGTGGTTTTGTCATTTAATAAATTCCTATTCGTAATATGGAAATCGATTCCAAATTCACTCCATAACTGCTGGCCTGGTGAGCTTCATTTGACTGAAGCGGAGCGCTGTGGTGACGTCACACTGCCTCAGTCCACGTCTGGTTCCACAGTCTGTGATAAATCCACATGTTTCTGTCTCCAGTTTTAAGTCGATCATCAACCCGGACATGTCCAAATACGGGACCAGCGCCACCTCCCGATTCAGCGACGGCCGAGGGTGAGAAGTCCAAACTACACAGCTAAATGTATGGATACTACGCAGTGACATCACAGTGTGGGGGTTCCACATGTATGTCTACGTATGTGGAATATTGACTGGCTTTTTTATTCAAGAAAAATACAACATTTATAGGATTTAAACACATTTTCAGCAACCTTTGATCAATCGTAGTTCCAGCAAAGCCAGACCATAATATTATACTCAAATAAAGCTCAGATTAAAGTCTGCCTGAAGAGTCGGCAGTTCAGACAGAGCAGTGCCTACAGTTAGCATCACATCCCCTGGGAATGTTGATGACGTCATCTGCAAAGTATCAGTGGGTTCTGTTAACGTTCTAAAATAGAATGATGTCATAATTTCAGAATACCTGTAAATATATTTCCATATTTAGAGAGTCCCATGTTACGGTTTCTAACCAGGAAGTAAAAGTTTAAACCGAAAAAAAATTGACCAAACTGGGAATTTTTTTGAATTTTTTTGAAAATCTTTTATAGTAAAATGAGCAGTCTGACTGGTCCTGGACTCTTTAAAGAATCTGATATGATTAGTCAGTCTCTTTAGCCGTGTCCCAGGTCTCAGAGTGCACGGTGGTTCAGAGCGTGGTTTAAGGGGACTGCAGTCAAGACTGTGCATACTCGCTCAGTCCTGAGTGCACTCCGCGGACCGCATGGCCGTCTGCGAAATGGGACAGGTCTCGCGACTACGGGAAGCAGCCGCCGACTCCATTTTCTCCCGTAGAAGAAGTAGCACGTGGTGCATGCTGGGATATACGAGTGTGCGAAGTGTGCATTTTCACGTGCTTGGTCCACGCCCCGATTTCAATGGAAACGACCGCGGTCTTCGGACCGCGTGTTAACTGTGCATGGGACAAAAAAGAAATGGGACAGCACATGCCCTTAAAACCACGCTCCGAACCGTGGGACACGGTTATTGAATGGCTTTGAATTGCTATTGATCCTCTTCCATGTGGTTTTGTTCCCCCTGCAGCCCGCCGGGGCCCCCTGGTGGCAGGAGGAGAATGGGCAGAATATC
The DNA here is from genome assembly GCA_036785185.1 of Paratrypauchen microcephalus. Lineage (NCBI taxonomy): Eukaryota > Metazoa > Chordata > Actinopteri > Gobiiformes > Gobiidae > Paratrypauchen > Paratrypauchen microcephalus. The sequence goes on from JAVJIX010000140.1 coordinate 2,129,086, forward strand.
CCACGGAGGAGGTCCCAACGCTCCACCGATGGGAGGAGGAGGATGAGGAAGGTACAGACTAAACATTGTCCTGTAAATGTATTACACATGTGTTATTGGGGCATCTTTAAATTTTTGTTTGCTGTTTTTATTTGAAAAAAGTAAAACGGTTTATTTAATACAACTGAAATTAAAATATTCGTGTTTGCACATGACCCACCACATTTTCACCATCACAGTTGCCACATCACAGTATTACTTGACATTTAACGAGGGCTGGGCGATTAACACTGACTTACCCCGGACAGTGTCCTCTGAGCCCAGTTCTGCTCTGGTTCTGGAGCTGATGAAAGTAGTTCCGGTAAGTTAACGGGGACAGTTAATAAAGCTTGTTTTTCTTCTCAAAACAATATTTGTCCAAAAAGTGATATATTTGTGTCACAAAACAGTCTAAATCACTTGGTGCTATTTTCTCTTGAGTCGTATCACTGCGCGCCTGTTAATAATAATAATAATAATAATAATAATAATAATAATAATAATAATAATAATAATAATAATAATAACAACAATAACAGGCACACAGTGATACGACTCGAGAGAAAATAGCACCAAGTGATTTAGACTGTTTTGTGACGCAAATATATCACTTTTTGGACAAATATTGTTTTGAGAAGAAAAACAAACTTTATTAACTGTCCCCACTAACTTACCGGACCTACTTTCATCAGCTCCAGAACCGGGGCAGAACTGGGCTCAGAGGACACTGTCCGGGGTAAGTCAGTGTTAATGGACGACACTGCTGAAGGGGGCGCCGTACAGATTCACATCAAAAAACCTGAACTATCCCTTTTTAAGTTAATAATATCAATATTTGTGTTGTGTAAATCCTTTTTGTGGACCTCTAATGAATGAAACTAAATGTTGTGCACGTGTTTACATTTATACAGCGTTTGAGTGTTTAGAAAAGTGCTATATAAATAAAATTAATAATAATAATAATAAATATAGCTGCACGCGACGATGATCGGCCCTCGCTTGCACTAAATTTTGAGTGAAATCGGTCAAAGTATGCACGGATTATCACTTGTCGAAATGTAATGGCGAGCTGCAAAAATAAACCTGAAATTTTCTGCGTTTTCATGGAAACACCGTTCAGTCTTTTAGAACGCTTTTAATAATAATTTAATGTCCCACTTGTCTAGATGATACTTTTTGTTCCTATTCCCATGATGCATCTGTGTACCAAATTTGGTTTGGCTACGACAAAGTTTTTGCCGGGCCTCCCATTGGCGAGGACAGATGTTTGGCCTGTTGCCATGGCAACACAGGTATAGCCATAGGCGCAATGTATTTAGATTTTCCAGGGGGCGCTGTCGAGCCATTTTTAAAGATTTTTTAATACAGATTATTTGTTCATTTTTTGGCGTTCTTGAATTTTGTGCAAAATTTTGTGAGTTTTTGTCGGTGGGAAATACCTGAAAAAAAGGGGGGGGAAATAATAATAATAATAATAATAATAATAATAAAAACCAGAACAATAACAATAAGGCCCTCCGCTTTAGCGCTCGGGCCTAATAATAAGAGCAGCACTACACGGACAGCAAAGACATGAAGTCAAATCAGTTAAAAAGGTTTGAAACTGTGAACTGAACTTGACACTAACGGTCTCGTCTAAATCAAACACCTCGTCACTCTCACGTCGCTCCGTGTACTCGTACCATGTTTGCAGTACCTCCTCAGTGCTGACCGTCTGAACTCCTCCGTAGGTAAACGCCCGCACCGCGAGTGTGGGCGTCGGGTCCGGTCTCAGTCCAGAGATGGACCCTTCCCTCCAGCTGTCTGCGTCCTGCAGTTTATGAAGCCGACCCGGGAACTCCTCCAGCCAGGGTCCGAGCCGGCCGATCAGCAGCTACACCTCCACTCCTCCTCTTCGTCCTACAGCATCTCGTTTCTTTCCTCGCTTCCTTCTCGATCCTGATTTTTCAGCTGTCAGTCAAATGTGTCGTCACAAAGAAAACCACGGAAGGAAGGAGTAAACCTGAGGCTTCAGGAGCAGACGTCAGATAAAAGAATCAAACTTTAACGGTCTCGGTGAGGAGTTTAGATCCTCTCTCCTCGCTGCGTCTCCTCTGTGGGCGGGACTTCCTCACCCATTTCCTGCAGGTTTGAGGAGAAAGAAGCGAGGAAAGAGAGAAACGAGAGGCGGCCATTGTCCTCCTCCAGCCTCGTCCTCCTCCAGTCCTCCTTCTCTTTTCTGCTCTGTTTGGATTTATATAGAGCCTTTTAAAAATGTGTAAACTTCCTTAAAGGCCGATCAGCAGCTACACTCCTCCTCTTTTTCCTCCTCCTCTTCCTCCTCCTCCTCCTCCTCCTCCTCCTCCTCCTCCTCTTCGTCCTCCTCTTTCTTTCTGTTCTGTTTCTATTTACTGATATTGAGCTTATAAAAATGTAAACAAAAACATTCTTAAAGCTGCATTGTGTAACTTAACTAAATCAATAAATGTAAAGTAGAGCTGTTTAATGTCACACTGCGGAACTTTCCAGGTAGAGCAATGACGTATCCATAGAAACAAGCAGGTGGTGGACCCTCTGCCAGAAAGTTACACAGTGCATCTTTAAGACCGGAATAGAGGCAGTCAGAGATTATTACAAACTAACCAGGAGGGTTTGTAAAATGAGACATGAGCGATATCAGAGGGAGATAAACTATGGATGTTTTGTGAAGTTTAAATACAAAGAGGTTTGAAAATATTTAGAAGCAAATCAGTTGATGTTTGAACATTTAGATTTGATGTCTTTGAAAATGCCTAGTGCTGCTTCATTGTGCCTCTACTCGCCTCCATTCTGGACTTTTCTCATTTTAAAGAGTTTATAGAGAACTTGATTTTATGACGGTTGTAGTTATAATTTTATCATGAGTCAATAAAAGTTTGCATTGTTAAAACGTGTGGTGATTTCTCTTGGGAGTGAACTGATGGGTTTTCATGGTGTCGTGTACATATCCCTGTGGTTCAGAGTGGTGAAAATGAGCACCGGTGACACCAGCGAAACAAACACTCTGAATGCTCCAGACTTTCCTTATAAAGCTTTATGTCTGTCCTTAAAGGAATATTAACGTTTTTTACAATCTGAACCTTATTTCGCTAATAAAACACGTTAATTTACTCACTTTAGTGACATTTGGAGCAGTTCCGTAGATTTGGTAGGTTAGGATATCCGGGTGAGTGCTCGGGGCAGGTGATTGCACTCACCAAATAACACAAACTTTAGCACTTTTCAAATCACAGACGCTCGATGTGTCAGTGTAGATTTTAAGTGGAGTCAAAAGCTCCTGAAACCCGATATCCAGCTATAGTTTCATTTGATGATGTCATCATCGAGGACAGAGCGCATGTGCGAATTCCCAGATAAACACCGCTGTCAGATCTGTTACAGTCCGAAAGACGCTAAGAAGATGAAAACATCTCCGCCTGAGAAAATGGTGCGAACATGTATTTATCCCGGTTGCGAAAACAAAATCACATCTTGGCGAAGTTGAGCTTTCACAGGCTTCCTCATCAGAATCCGGAGCTACTTCCTTTGAGAATAGATCCAGACATGAAAGGCAAAGCTGTAAGACGTTTGCAGTACCCACTTCAGTCCGGATGGTTTTTTTACCAGCAAAGGCAAAGAAAGAAGTCCAGCGGATTCAGCGCACGATTCTGGGAAGTAATGCGATACCCATGGCTGTTCTCTGCTGCTCCTCAAACTGTCTCCGCTTCATTCTTTCGAACACCTCCTCATCTGTATACTCAGGCTCAAAACGACAGGGACGAACATCAGACTCAAATAAGTCCTCTTCAGTCTCCAAGTCCGAATCTTCAGCCATGTGTCGCTTGCAACAGAAAAGTTCAGAGTGGTGTTTATCTGCGAATCCGCTGGGGAATTCGCACATGCGCACTGTCCTCTATGATGACGTCATCAAATGAAAATATAGCTGGATATCGGGTTTCAGGCCGCTTTGGACTCCACTTAAAGTCTACGCTGACACATTGAGCTTCTGTGATTTGAAAAGTGCTAAAGTTTGTGTTATTTGTTGACCGCAACATCGTGCCCCGAGCACTCACGTTACCCGGATATCCTAACCTACCAAATCTACGGAAATGCTCCAAATGTCACTAAAGTGATATGGGGGAGTAAATCAACGTGTTTTATTACCAAAATAAGGTTCAGATTGTAAAAAACGTTAATATTCCTTTAACTCTTCAAGTCCCTAAGCGACATAAACATCCTGGTATGACCATGTGACCGTCATGTGACTAACAGGAAGTGGGCTCTCCAAAATGCAGCTAAATCCTGTGCAAATTTCAAGGAAGCAGCTGATTTCAAAAAGCTGTTTTTTGATACTACAGGTAATTTCAAACACATTTAACAGTTCCAATGGATTGAAAACATGTCCTACATCACATTCAACCTGGTCTGACCAGATTTGCTAAAGAAATTAATATCAAATCTGTTACGGAAATATCGCTGTAACATATACTCACATTGGGCTTTTAGCCTCTTTTGTATGGCCAAAAGTCCTCAAAATGTCACCTTTAAACAAGAAGCAATGGTAAATATGAGCAAAAAGTGGATAGAAATGTTTGTATCAGTTGCAAAGAAACTGACAAAACTTCTCCCATTGTCAAAAGTATTTAAGAAACTGTGTAGCCTGTACTCTTGTGATTGCAGTACTTTTTATTAAATTAGTAACTGCTCCTGGGTTGCCAGTGCCGTAACCAGCAGAGAGTGTAAATATACACTCAGGAGCCCAGAATTCTGTAGAGGCTGAAGGCGTTGGGGTTTAGGTAGAGACCGTTCAGATCAGAGAGAGGAAATTTAGGTTTAAACCAACTGGACTTCAACATTGAACCTGGCAACACAAATGAGAGATACTCGAGGCTCATTCTGCTTTAGATCATCTTGAACCAAAACATCAAATTATAACAACCTGTTCACGTCACAATCACAGCTGTACTACTCCTTTAAAGGTCCCATGGCATGAAATTTTCACTTTCTGAGGTTTTTGAACGTTAATGTGAGCTCCCCTACCCTGTTTACCCCCCCCCCCCCATGGTTAAAAGTTGCGAAATGTCTAAACTGAGCATTTGCGATCCTTTTCTGCGTTAGAAAAAAATACAGCTCAAACGGGCGATTCTGAACAAGGAAACTATGTTACGTTACATCGAAAAAAGAAATGCAAATTCAGTTCCACCCCCGTGTGGATGTCCACCCCCTGTCTCTGTAAATCACGCCCAGAGAGTTTGGACCGCGAAGGAGCTACGCAATGCGAAATGTGTTTTTTTATTTGCCTGGAGGCACATGAGAGTGTTTCCAGGCTCGGAAGTCCTTTACCCGACCCTCTGGACCTCTGAAACAGCAGAGGTTTAATTTAATTTTCTGTACAAATGTGTTTTTTTTCATTGAAATTCCTCTCCTTTCTCCCTCCGCGCTTAAAACGTGGAAGTGGGAGACAGCTGCACAGTAACAAGGAAACAGCGGCGCATTTGTCCCCCCCCACCCGCTCCTCTAACCTATCTCTATCCTTCTCATTTGCATTCAAACAACAAGGCCCAGAACGAGGTGTTCAGAGAGAGATTCTGACTCTGACTGTGTACATGTGTCTTTCTCATGAGTGTTGATTTTGAAGAAGGATTCATTTACAGTATTAGGGAACCATTAAGGAGCCATATAAAAGCATCAACAAGTACCATGTCATGGGACCTTTAAAGGTGCAGTGTGTAACTTTTCTGGTGGAGGGTCTGTCAAACGCTTTTCTCCATGGCGATGTTATTGCTTTGTCTGGAATGTTCCACAGTATGGCATTAAACCTTTCTATCTTCACGGAGACCAAACCAGACCAAGTTACAGCTCAGATCTGTGGAGAATGAAAGTATTTGTGAGTTATAAAACCCACCTGTGATTGAATAAATGTAAAGTAGAGCTGTTTAATGTCACACTGTGGAACATTCCAGGCAGAGCAGTGACGTATGATGGACCCCAAAGCCAAAAAGTTACATAATCCACCTTTAATTGCCTCTTTTGCCCTGTATACTCCAGGGATTTTACCAGTCAGAAAATCAAACACATGAAAACACTTCCTGAAGATATTTGTTATTGTAAAAATGGTTTAATTCATACATTTGTACACAATAGGGGCATCTAATTTCTCTTTCCTCGCTTCCTTCTCCTTGATTCCTCCAAAGGCTCCGAGGAGAGAAGGGAAGGAAACCACAGAGGAAACCTGAGGGAGGTGAAAGACGTCAGAGAAAATAACATTCTCAGTGAGGAGGTCTGACATGTTCAATAATCCTGAGTTTAACATTAAAATTCATTGAAAATATGTTGAAGCACATTTATCTTCAAATAAAGACTGACTTTGATTTAAAAGTCCTGGAAGAAGAATAGAAAATAATCAGATTTTAGTCAGAAGCAGCACCTGAGGAAAGTCTGTCCCATTCACCCTCAGCTCGTGTCGCCGAAGCTCCTCCTCTCCTCCTTTTTCCTCTCTCTCCTCATCTCCTCCTCTCCTCATCTCCTCCTCTCATCTCTGCTCCTCCTCTCCTCCTTTTTCCTCTCATCTCCTCTGCTCCTCTCATTTAATCTCCTCTCCTCATCTCATCTCCTCCTCTCATCTCTGCTCCTCCTCTCCTCCTTTTTCCTCTCTCTCATCTCCTCCTCTCCTCATCTCATCTCCTCCTCATCTCCTCCTCTCATTTAATCTCCTCCTCTCCTCATCTCATCTGCTCCTCTCTCCTCATTTCATCTCATCCTCTTTCCTCTCCTCCTTTTTCCTGTCCTCTGCTCATCTCCTCCTCTCCTCATCTCCTACTCTCTCCTCTGCTCTCATCCTCTCTCCTCTGCTCCTCCTCTCCCCATCTCATCTCTCTCTTCTCTGCTCCTCTTTCTCCTCTCATTTCATCTCCTCTGCTCCGCTTTCTCCTCTCCCCTCATGCCATCTAATCTCCTCCTCCCTCCTCTGCTCCTCTTTCTCCTCTCATCTCCTCTCTGCTCCTCTTTCTCCTCTCCTCATGTCATCTAATCTCCTCCTCTCTCCTTTGCTCCTCTTTCTCCTCTCCTCCTTTTTTCCCTTCATTCCTCTGTTCCTCTCTCATGTCATCTCATTTCCTCCTCTCCTCTCTCCTCATGTCATCTTATCTCACTCGTTTCCTGCAGAATGGAGGAGAGGAACCAACAGATGCTCCAAACACACTTTTGTTGTTCTTTCTTGTGCAGTGAAATCTCTGAATAGAAGGAAGCGAGGAAAGAGAAATGAGACGCGCCCATAAATATTTACGCTCCAGAGTCCGGCCTTCACCAGACGAAGGCGGCTCTCTCCCGCAGCATCCGGAGGCCGAAGCGTCTCCACTCGGCCTGGTGGATCCACATCTCCTGAGTCGTGTCCAGACAGGCCAGAACTGCCCCCCCCTTCCACGAGATGAGCCTGGGGTCCATGTCCTGCCCAGAAGCACCCGCACGACACAGGAAAGAGAAGAGACAATAAAGATAAGAGACAACAAGATAAAAGGAGAAATTCAATTTGTCAACTGGACAAAGTTTGTTTGGTCAAAAATGTTTCGCCGCTCGTCCGAGAGGCTTCGTCAGTTCTGGTTCTAGTGCTGGTTAGACCCTGTTTATATCTCGCTGCAGGGAGGAGCTCACTACACTGAAATAGTTCTGGAACTATCTCAATTAATTAGTTTCTTTTGTTTTTCAAATTTCTCTGGCGTCTAGTATTAGCATAGCATAGCATCGAAAAACAAAAGAAACAGATTCATTGAGATAGTTCCAGAACTATTTCAGTGTAGGGAGCTCCTTCCTGCAGCGAGATATAAACAGGGACTAACCAGCACTAGAACCAGAACTGACGAAGCCTCTCGGATGAGCGGCGAAACGTTTTCAACCAAACAAACTTTGTCCAGTTGACAAATTGAATTTCTCCTTTTATCATGGATTCTACCTGGACGACTGAGGGACTCTTCACGCATCTTAAGAGACAATAAAGATAATAATAGATAATAAAGCCAGGGTATTTTAGGACCAATTTTATTTAGTGTTTTTATCAATAATTTTCCAGAAATGTGTCCAAATGTCCAGGTCCAACTGTTTGCTGATGATCTTTACACCTGCCAGAACTGTACAAGAAGCTTCAGAAAAGTGAACATCAGCCATGACTCCTGTCCAGAAGTGGGTGAAGAACTCACGCTAGAACTCAATATAAAGAAAAGTGTCTGCATGATGATAAAAGGAGAATTCAATTTGTCAACTGGACAAAGTTTGTTTGGTTGAAAACGTTTCTCCGCTCATCCGAGAGGCTTCGTCAGCTCTAATAAGAATACTGGTAAGACACTTGCTTATATCTTGCTGTAGGGAGGAGCTACCTAGCTAACTACTTTCCGGAACTATCTCATTGGTTTCCGTCTTTTGTTTCTCTAGCTGACGATCCCTATTCATCCCTACACGCCTGTTTTTCACACCTCTGGCCCTGACCTGGCTAACCCTATTGTTTCCCTGTTTGTTTGATCTAGGCTTAAGAATGGAATTATAGATGGGAGACAAATTATGTCTGACTCCACCATTTCTGTTCAGAGAAGGATTCTCTTTTTTGACAAAAATAGCCTCTTTAACTCCCCTCTCAAACCAGTTCTTTTCTCTGGCTAAGATCTGAACCTCACTGTCCTCAAAAGAATGGCCCGTGGCTTCTAGGTGAAGATGAACGGCAGATGACGGTCCACTCTGGCTCTCTCGTCTGTGTTGGTACATCCTCTTGTGAAGTGGCTGTTTTGTTTCTCCAGTGTAGCGCTCACTGCAGTCTTCACTACACTGAATGGAGGAGACCACATTGCTTTGTTTGTGGCTCAGTGTTTTGTCCTTTGGGTGGACGAGTTTTTGTCTTAAAGTGTTTGTGGGTTTGAAATAAACTGGGATTTCATATTGTCTGAAAATCCTCTGTAGTTTTTCCGACACGCCGGCCAGGTACGGAATCGCTACCCCTTTCCTCCTGGGTTCGGATTCTCTGTTGTCTTGTTTCTTGCCCTTGTCTCTCTTGGTTTTGTTAACAGCCCATTTGAGATAACCACTGCATGATGTTCAGTAAAAACACTGAGCTACAGCGGTCCAGTGTCTTTCTGGACGGGGCGGAACTCAGAGTTTAAAGGAGAATTAACGTTTTTTCAGTAATAAAACAAGTTGTTTTACTCACCCATAGCACTTTGGTGTCATTTGTAGCATTTCTGGAGATGTTTTAGCTTAGCGATATCCGTTAAAGCGAGTGGTCGGGGCACGACGCTGCAGTCACCAAAATAACAAACTTTATCACTTTTCAAATCATAGAAGCTCAGTGTCTTAGTCTACACTTTAGTTTGAGTCAAAAGTGCCTCTAATCTGAGATTTATCCATAGTTTGGAGTAGATGAGGAGGACAGTCACATGTGCGGAGTCACAGCTTATTTCGCTCTCAGCTCTCGGGACCCAAACATGAAAGGCAAAGCTGTAAGACGTTTGGACCATCGTGTTTGCAGTACCCACTTCAGTCAGGACCATTTTTTACCAGCAAAGGAAAAGAAAGAAGGCCAGCGGATTCAGCGCACGATTCTGAGAAGTAATGTGAAACCGATGGCTGTTCTCTGCTGCTCCTAAAACTGTCTCCGCTTCATTCTTTCTGTATCCATTCTGTCTCCTCATCCGTATACTCGGGCACAAAACGGTAGCGCTGTCCTCTATGATGACGTCGTCAAATTAAACTATAGCTGGATATCGGGTTTCAGGCGCTTTGGACTCCACTTAAAGTCTACGCTGACACATCGATTTGAAAAGTGCTAAAGTTTGTGTTATTTTGGTGCCCCGATCACTCACGTTAACGGATATCGCTAAACTACCAAATCTACGGAACTGCTCCAAATGTTACTAAAGTGCTATGGGGGAGTAAAACAACTTGTTTTATTACCGAAATAAGGTTCAGATTCTCCTTTAAAACCTGGACTGACGTTGGACCCGACATCGACATTTAAGAAACACATTAAGCGCCTCACAAAAACTGTTCATTTTAACTTAATGAATTTTAGACAGACAAGATCCTTTGTGACTGTTTTTACACTCCATGACTCATATAGAGATCTGCAGAACCACATGGCACAACACTCACAACAGACAAATCACATTTTAAAAAATTAACGTGAAAATATTCTCAGTTCACCACTGCACGATTTTAGACAAGTACAACCTCCTTCATTTTAATCATTTCATCGCACAGACCCCGGGGGAACCGTGAGGTCCACACAGACCCCGGGGGAACCGTGAGGTCCACTGTGGACCCCGGGGGAACCGTGAGGTCCACTGTGGACCCCGGGGGAACTGTGAGGTCCACACAGACCCCGGGGGAACTGTGAGGTCCACACAGACCCCGGGGGAACTGTGAGGTCCACACAGACCCCGGGGGAACTGTGAGGTCCACACAGACCCCGTCGGAACTGTGAGGTCCCGCACAGACCCCGTCGGAACTGTGAGGTCCACGCAGACCCCGGGGGAACTGTGAGGTCCACGCAGACCCCGGGGGAACTGTGAGGTCCACACAGACCCCGGGGGAACTGTGAGGTCCACACAGACCCCGGGGGAACTGTGAGGTCCACGCAGACCCCGGGGGAACTGTGAGGTCCACGCAAACCCCGGGGGAACTGTGAGGTCCACACACACCCCGGGGGAACTGTGAGGTCCACACAGACCCCGGGGGAACTGTGAGGTCCCACACAGACCCCGGGGGAACTGTGAGGTCCACGCAGACCCCGGGGGAACTGTGAGGTCCACACACACCCCGGGGGAACTGTGAGGTCCACACACACCCCGGGGGAACTGTGAGGTCCACACAGACCCCGGGGGAACTGTGAGGTCCACACAGACCCCGGGGGAACTGTGAGGTCCACACAGATGCACTACGTTTGGACAAACGGTGCCCTCAGTCGGAGTTCGGGAACTCTCTCCCATCATCAATAAGAGAGACTCCAACACTGGACACTTTAAATCAAACAGCGGCTAAAGGAAAACCAGACCTGTGACACTTTTAATGTTTTAATGTTGCTGCTATTGTCAGTTGTTGTTTTTGTTGTTTTTGCTGTGGTGTCACCTGCCCGGGGACGACAGATGAAATGAGCATTCTTGTTATAATTAGGGGTGTGTATTGGTAAAGAAGTCACGATTCAATTTGAATCACGATTCATATGCCACGATGCGATACTATCACGATGCATCACGATACTTGAAATATTGCGATGCATTGCAATATATTCGACATACTTCAGTGAAAATGTACCAAAAAAAGAGGATAACTTAAATATCAGTGTCTGTGTATCTGGGTCGTGTCTTCAACTGATACAGAACTCTGAGCAACTCAATTCAGAACTGAATTTATTGAATAACAAAAACAAATAAACCAAACCAATAACAAAAAAAGTGCAGAGGATTTTTTCTAAAACAAAAAATGATGTTCAAACATTTGCCATTTTGGAGGTAGCTCCATCAGAACAAACAATACCCTTTCACAAAGACAAAAGTGCAGAGGATTTATACAAAAAAAAACTAATAATGTATTTATTGATTTATTAATATTAAATATTAAATTATTAATTAATAATAATCGATTTTTGGCATCAAGAATCGATGCAGTATATTGTGAAAGTATCGCGATGCGTTGTCATGACGATTATTTTGCACACCCCTACTGATGATCTGGCGTATTTACACTGCTGTTGTAGATGTTCATTAATATGCACTGTCCCTATTAAATAAAAGAATAAATAATAAAAAAATAATATATACACCAGCGTCCGGTGAACCAAGATACCAAGATACCGCGGATACAAGCGGCCGAAATGAGTTTCCTCCGCAGAGTGGCTGGGCGCTCCCTTAGAGATAGGGTGAGGGGCTCGGAGTAGAGCCGCTGCTCCTCCACGTCAAGAGGAGCAGCTGAGGCTCGGGCGTCTGTTCAGGACGCCTCCTGGCATGTCCCCCCGGGGAAGACCCAGGACCCGCTGGAGGGACTATGTGTCCCGGCTGGCCTGGGAACACCTTGGGGTCCCCCCGGAGGAGCTGGAGGAAGTGTCCGGGGTGAAGGAAGTCTGGGAGTCTCTGTTTAGACTGTTGCCCCGGCGACCCGGCCCCGGATAAGAGGAAGAACATGGATGGATGGACACCAGCGCCTGGACTTTCTTAGGAGATTAGTGTCACTTTTGTATTTTTTCTCAATGGAGATGTTATTGTTTTGCCTGGAATGTTCCACAGTATGGCATTAAACCTTTCTATCTTTATGGAGACCAAACCAAGTTTCAGGTCAGGTCTGTGGAGAGGCCACCCCGCTCACAGTCAGAGTGAATGTTTTTTGTAGATATTTTTGAGCTCTAAATCCACCTGTAAAGTAGAGCTGTTTAAAGTCACACTGTGGAACATTCCAGGCAGAGCAGTGACGTATCCATAGAAACAAACAGGTGACACACCTTCGACCAAAAAGTTACACAGTGCACCTTTAAGGGTGTTTGGAGACAGTTCAATTATTACGCTGACCTGAAGAGCTAGAAGTGACGCTAACTGGAAGCACTGCTCTGTTAGATTGACTTTAATCTGACCTTTACTCTAACACAATCTGACCACAAAGAGCTGATTTGGTTGGAACTACAAAAGGTGAGAAGATTTGTTCCCTCACACATAAAATGAGTCACACGATCGCTCGCATTAGCCAACAAAAGGACCATGAACGATGAAAGTGTGAAATGAAAATGTGCTGCTTATATCCACTTTGTTTTTGTTTTTTCAGACCATCTTAAAACGTATTTGACAGTGTATTTATTTATTTATTTATTTTTATTTATTTGACAAGGACATTGCACAATAAATGTAATAAATAATAATAAAGTAATAAATAATGTAATAAATGTTTTGCAAAGACCAGATTTAGCTACAAGCTCATTTTCATCTGTCGTCCCATTTTATTGTATTGTGAATGTGTGTCTCCATAGTAACTGGGGAACATTCCACCAAACACATATATGGAGAACACCCCCAGCTGGTCACTGCGAGGTATCGATATGTTCATAAGGATTCATCATTACCTTTTGTTTAAGAAACTGAACAGTTGAACTTTTTGGTTTGGCTGAATGCGACGACGCCCCTGAAATGTCCAAAAGGCAAACGCAGAAATGTTAAACCTAAACACTTCTCTGTGTGACTAAACTCTTCAACTGGTCATGTCTAAACTCAAATATTTTTGACGTGATCCACCTTCACTGCTCCACATGTGTGAGGAATTATGGGTTTAGAAGAGAATGTTGTGAAGTCATGTGAACAACAGCGATTAAGACACTAAGACTCTGGAACGGCACAAACTTTTGGAGGATTTTCCGTCAGCTTCAGCCCAAAAGCCACAGATGTTCTTCTGTCGAATGTAGTGACGTAAATGTCAAAAGCAGATACCTAAAATGTATATTTAAGTACAGCACTTTACTACTTTTACTTTGTTCCACCACTGCGATATATCCATATTTCACTATTTTAGCAAAGCCCCAATAATTTAATTTAATTTTATTTTATTTTATTTTATAAGGTCTCATTTGACACCGGTCTACTGCTCTTTTTTGCTATTCCAGCTATTTTTTGTTACCCTCTGTCCATCCATCCATGTTCTTCCTCTTATCTGGGGCCGGGTGGCGGAGGCAACAGTCTAAGCAGGGACTCCCAGACTTCCTTCACCCCGGACACTTCCTCCAGCTCCTCCGGGGGGACCCCAAGGCGTTCCCAGGCCAGCCGGGAGACATAGTCCCTCCAGCGTGTCCTGGGTCTTCCCCGGGGCCTCCTCCCGGTGGGACATGCCCGGAACACCGCCTGAGGGAGGAGTCCAGGAGACGTCCGGGAGAGACGCCCGAGCCTCAGCTGCTCCTCTCGACGTGGAGGAGCAGCGGCTCTACTCCGAGCTCCTTACCCTATCTCTAAGGAAGCGCCCAGCCACTCTGCGGAGGAAACTCATTTCGGCCTCTTGTATCCGCGATCTCGTCCTTTCGGTCATTAATATATCCATATTTCACTATTCTAGCAAAGCCCCACGTGTGTGTGTGTGTGTGTGTGTGTGTGTGTGTATGTGTGTGTGTGTGTGTGTGTGTGTGTGTGTGTGTGTGTATGTGTGTGTGTATGTGTGTGTGTGTGTGTGTGTGTGTGTGTGTGTGTGTGTGTGTGTGTGTGTGTGTGTGTGTGTGTGTGTGTGTGTGTGTGTGTGTGTGTGTGTGTGTGTGTGTGTGTGTGTACCTTGGGTCTGGTGATCACGTCCACAGAGTCGAGCAGGCGTCTGAACGAGGGGGGCATTTTGTTGATGATCCGGTGCAGAAGAAACTCCTGAGCTCCTCTGAACATCAGACCTCCTCCCACCACCAGGATGGAGCTGTACATCTTACGCTTGGTCTCGTCCGACGCTGCAAACAAACATCCCACGGTTCAGTGTTACACAACTCCACAGAGTTAACGACATATTTAAAGAGCCTATATTACATGTTATACTGTTGTATCCTCCTCAAAAACATACATGGAGTTGTGTTTTCATTCACACGTTTGAGTCACACTTTATTATGAGTCTGTCTACATCTCCAAAGCTCAAAACGCTCTGTTCCACCTTGTGATGTCATGATGAAACAGTAGTGTTCAAGTTAACAGCTCCCAGGGCTGAAATCATCCAAATGATTCTTGTGAAGGTTTATGGAGTTTAAAAACACAGTGGGGCATTTCCTGTTTGAGAGAAGAATTCAGCCTAAATATACAGGGTTTGTGTGTTAAACATGTGTGAACTAGAGCTCTCAGTTTAATGCCTTAATTAGATTAATTAATTACACTGCAAATTAACGCGTTATAAAAATTAACGCAATTAATTATGAGCGGCAATTCAATGCACATTTTAAATTTGGCGTGCGGCGAGCAAATCGCTGCCAGGGCCTTTGAACGGCGAGTTTATTTATAAAAAGAACGAAGACGAGATGATCAACAAGAACGCCGTGATTTGGAGCTTTTGAATTTTCCGATCACCGAAGCTGCTCCAGCCTGATGGATCATTTGAGCGACAAACACGTCCGGACAAGTTCCATCGTTACCGGTGATAGAGCGAGCGTGAGCGCACTTCACCAAACCACCAAACCACCAACCCAACAAACCACCAAACCACCAACCCACCAAACCACCAAACCACCAAACCACCAAACCACCAACCCACCAAACCACCAACCCACCAACCCACCAAACCACCAAACCACCAAACCACCAACCCACCAACCCACCAACCCACCAAACCACCAACCCAACAAACCACCAAACCACCAAACCACCAAACTACCAAACCACCAACCCACCAAACCACCAAACCACCAACCCACCAACCCACCAAACCACCAACCCAACAAACCACCAAACCACCAAACCACCAAACCACCAACCCACCAAACCACCAACCCACCAACCCACCAAACCACCAAACCACCAAACCACCAAACCACCAAACCACCAAACCAACAAACCACCAAACCACCAAACCACCAAACCACGCTCGCAGAATTTGGGAAACGAATGAGCAAAGCGACCACAGAAAAACTGACAAACTCAATCGCAAAGTGGGTTTGTCCGTTCGCTCACAATCTCTCTCTCACACACTCTTAAAATGCGATTAATTCGATTAATTTATTACAAATCCTGTAATTAATTAGATTATTTTTTTTAATCGCCTGACAGCACTAGTGTAAATCAAAGAAACCACAATTCCAGGTGTGTTTGTGAGGAAACAACATTCAGAAAAAAGTGTAATATTTGGTTCTAATGAGTAAGAAAAGGTTCTAGGAAAGGCTGATGACTAAAGTGCAGTTGTACCTCACCTTACCAAATTAATTCCTTCCAGAAGTGGTTTTGTAACGTGAATTTTTCCTAAGTTGAGTCGCTATTTCAATGGAAAAAGCCTGATTCATTCCAAGGCCCCGATCCAAGTTTTTTTTATAGTGTAACACTGTGTTCTGCGTCCTGATTGGCTAAGAGACTAGACCAGGACTAAAGTGGAATAAACCAGGTCTAAACCAGGACTGAACCAGGTCTAGAGCAGGATTAAAGCGCCGCGTGCGGGGGAAGGGGAAGGGGGAGGGCGGTGTGTGTGTGCGCGTGGACACGTGTGTGATAGCGCAGCATGACCCGGCGCGGGGCTGCGAGCACGAGACCCGTGCTCAAACCGTGCCTCCTCTAGACCAGGTCTAAACCAGGATTAAACCGGGTCTATTTCCAGGTTTCGTGCTAGCTCTGCCGGTGAACCTCACGAGTCACGGCTGAGGCGGGCGAGCAGCAAGGAGGGGAGGGGATGTGCCTCCCTTCGGGACCGCACGCAGTCCGAGCGCATGAACGAACGCATGAACGAACGCAGGCAAGAGCCGCGGTGGTTTAATCCTGGTTTAGACCTGGTTTAGACCTGGTTTAGACCTGGTCTAGAGGAGGCACGGTTTGAGCACGGGTCTGGTGCTCACAGCCCCGCGCCGGGTCATGCTGCGCTATCACACACGTGTCCACACGCACACTTCTCTGCCCCCCCGCCCCACTATTAATAATTTTGTTGAAAATCTATGAAAGTTTGAGTGTTTAAACAGAGAGAAATGTGAGAAAAGTTTAAATCCAGTCTGAGAAAAGCGTATAATGTGTGTGGCTGAGCGCATTATTTGAATTTTTGCGATTTCGCGTTTCGCAACTTGAATTTTCTTTCGTATTTAGAGACCAAAATTGAACGTGAAGGCGTTTCGTTTCGTTTGTAGGGTCTTTTGTAAGGTGAGGTACCACTGTAGTATGTTTTATAAGCTTTTTTTTAAATTATTATTATTTTGGAGAATTAATTTTCCAGCCCCTAGTTTAGAGGAAGAAGCCAAAAACTAGAGACAAAAGTGGAAGCAGAGCGTGAGATAAAGAGCGTGAGATAAAGAGCGTGAGATAAAGAGCGTGAGATAAAGAGCGTGAGATAAAGAGCGTGAGATAAAGAGCGTGAGATAAAGAGCGTGAGATAAAGAGCGTGAGATAAAGAGTTGCTTTGAGAGGAGGAGGAGGGTGACTGGGAAGTAACTGAATACATGAAGAGAAAATCCATATTCTGGGAAGGGCAGTAGATGCTGCAGGTGCTGGGGTTTAGGTAGTGACCATCCAGATCAGAGGAAGTTTAAGTTTAAAGGTCCTATATTCCACAAAATGGATTCTTGTGAGCTTTAAGCCGTGTTATAATGACACCTGATCAAAAACATTTACACATGTTTAAGTGACCATTCATTATTAATCTGTCTGTTAGTTTAGTAGATATTGGCAATTCCAGGGCTAAAATGATCCAAAAGACTCTAGTGAAAGTGAATGGAGTATAAAAACACAGCGGAGCCCTTTGTGTATTACATTTTGGACTAAATTGTTTTCCGTTTGAGAGAAGAACTCAGCTTTAATATAAAGGGTTTGTGCGAATGAAACAAAACACAACTCCAGGTGTGTTTGTGATGCGGAAACAACATTTTAACATCAGAAAACAGTTTAATATCGGTCCTTTTGTTACCTTTTGTTTAAAGGCAAAGTAACGTTATTTTACAATCTGAGCCTTCTTTCGGCAATAAAACAAGTAGTTTTACTCACCCATAGCATTTTTCTGTCAATTGGAGCAGTATCGCAGAACTTATGTTGAGCCGTTCTGTTCTAGTAATGATCCCGTATCCTTAACATGGGGCTGTATCATATGCTCGGGGCATTACTTTGCGGTGTCCAAATAACACAAACTTTAGCACTTTTCAAATCATAGAAGCCCGATGTCTTAATGAAAAATTTCGTTTGAGTCAAAAGTGGCCTGTAATCCGAGATTTAGCCATAGTTTCGAGTAGATGAGGACGCCAGTGCGCATGTGCGGACTGTGCTCTCAGCTCCCGGGACCCAAACATGAAACGCAAAGCTGAAAACTATGGATAAACCTCGGATTACAGGCCACTTTTGCTTCAAACGAAATTTTTCATTAAGACATCGGGCTTCTATGATTTGAAAAGTGCTAAAGTTTGTGTTATTTGGAGACCGCAAAGTAATGCCTCGAATACAAATGCTAACAAATGCTAACAGAAACGCCACAACGTAACTTTCTTCAAACAGCTCCAAATGACACGAACGTGATATGGGTGAGTCAAACGACTTGTTTTATTACCGAAAGAAGGCTCAGATTGTAAAATAACGTTACTTTTCCTTTAATAAATTGAACAACTGAAGTTTTATTTTTGGTTTGGTTGAATGTGACATGTCCAGAAGGCAAACGCACAAATGTTCTCACTTCTCTTTGTGACTAAACTCTTGAACTGGTCATGTCTAAACTCAAATATTTTTAACCTGATCCACCTTCGCTGCTCAACATGTGTGAAGAATTATAGGTGAATAAGACATTAAGAACTTTGGGGGATTTCATGTTTTTAAATGTCCGGCAGCCACAGATGTTTCCTGAAGACTTAAACCTTTTCTGTAGAATGTAGTGAAGTAAATGCAACAAGCCTCCACTTTAATAAAGTACAGATACCTCAAATGTAAACTTAAGTACAGCACTTTACGGCACGGTGGCTGAGTGGCTAGCACTCATGCTTCACAGCAAGAAGGTTCCGGGTTCGATCCCCGGGTCGCCCGGGCCTTTCTGTGTGGAGTTTGCATGTTCTCCCTGTGTCTGGGTGGGTTTCCTTCGGGCATCAACCCAAAACATGCTCCAGGTAAAATCCTCCTGAGGTCCTGATCAGTGCTCGAGTTGAGCGATCAGCTGTGAGGCCGATCAGCTGTGAGGCCGATCAGCTGTGAGGCCGATCAGCTGTGAGGCCGATCAGCTGTGCGCGAGCCGCGGGATATTTACGCCCCATTTCCAAGAGAAGAAGAATCCTTAACTTGCTACGTTAATGCTACGTAAGAAGGAACTCTCGTCTCGGGATAAGTTCGGGATATGTCCTTTTCTCCGGAGCTCCGGATTATTAAAGACCGTGACACGTGCAGACATGGATACGAGTGACCGCGTTTTTATGGGTGAGTCATATCAGATTATTTCTGCATCTATTTCAGCACTAAACCAAGACTAAACCAGAACTAAACCAGGACTAAACCAGAACTAAACCAGGACTAAACCAGAACTAAACCAGGACTAAACCAGGTCTAAACCAGGACTAAACCAGGTCTAAACCAGGACTAAACCAGAACTAAACCAGGACTAAACCAGGACTAAACCAGGTCTAAACCAGGACTAAACCAGGACTAAACCAGGACCAAACCAGAACTAAACCAGGACTAAACCAGGACTAAACCAGGACTAAACCAGGACTAAACCAAGACTAAACCAGGACTAAACCAGGTCTAAACCAGGTCTAAACCAGAACTAAACCAGGACTAAACCAGGTCTAAACCAGGACTAAACCAGGACTAAACCAAGACTAAACCAGGACTAAACCAGAACTAAACCAGGACTAAACCAGAACTAAACCAGGACTAAACCAGGTCTAAACCAGGACTAAACCAGGACTAAACCAGGACTAAACCAGAACTAAACCAGGACTAAACCAGGTCTAAACCAGGACTAATCCAGGACTAAACCAAGACTAAACCAGGACTAAACCAGGACTAAACCAGAACTAAACCAGGACTAAACCAGGACTAAACCAGGTCTAAACCAGGACTAAACCAGGACTAAACCAGGACTAAACCAGGTCTAAACCAGGACTAAACCAGGACTAAACCAGGTCTAAACCAGGACTAAACCAAGACTAAACCAGGTCTAAACCAGGACTAAGCCAAGACTAAACCAGGACTAAACCAGGACTAAACCAGGACTAAACCAGAACTAAACCAGGACTAAACCAGGACTAAACCAGGACTAAACCAAGACTAAACCAGGTCTAAACCAGGACTAAACCAGGTCTAAACCAGGACTAAACCAGAACTAAACCAGGACTAAACCAGAACTAAACCAGGACTAAACCAGGACTAAACCAGGACTAAACCAGGACTAAACCAGGACTAAATGCAGAATTTGGGAAACAAATGAGAAAAGCGACCACAGAAAAACTGATAAACTCAATCGTAAAGTGGGTTCGCTCGCTCGATCATTCGATCGCTCACTCACAATCTCGCTCTATCTCTCCCTCTCTCACACTCTTAAAATGTGATTAATTAGATTAATTAATTACAAATCCTGTAACTAATTAGATTAATTTTTTTAATCGCCTCACAGTACTTTAAATCAACTCGACTTGAGACTCATGTGACGCTCATTCTGTGCTCTGATTGGTCACCCCAGGACGGCGCCCTCACCACAGCAGTCGATGCTGTGCAGAATGGCCTTGTCCAGCCCCAGGGCTTTGCTCTCAAACTGGTTGATGATGGCCGTCTTCCTGGAGAGGTGAGCGGACAGGGGCTCCTCCATGTCGGCGCTCCCCAGCAGACCCTCTCCCTGCGCGGGGCCCATCTCCAGCTCGCCCTGGGCCCCTGAAGCCCCGCCCGCTCCACAGGCCCTGGGCAGCTCGGACAGGTCGGCGCTGCCCCCCGGAGCGCTCACGTCCCCCTCGGCTCCCCCAGGCCGAGACAGGGACTTACGGTCTGCTGCTGATTTGGAGGACTGTGAAATAAGATCAGAAAAAATTACATTTGAATTCTCTGATATAAAAACAAGGAAAGGTCTGTTAAAGGGCCCATATGACAGTATTTTCTGTTATCATGTTTCCTCATCAAAAACATGCCTGGAGTATTGTTCTTCTTCTTTCAAACTGAAAATGCTGTTTCACCTTCATAATAACACAGGAAGTGTTCCACTGTGTTTTTAAACTCTATACACCTTCACTAGAATAATCTGGATACATTGGAATTGCCACTCTACTGAACAACAAGTAAAAGTTAGCCGGTAACTTCAAAACTACAGCGTCATGACATCACAAGGTGGAACAGATCATTTTGAGCTTTGGAGATGTAAACAGACTAATAATAAAAGAGTTACACTCCAGGTTTGTTTTTGATAACGACATTCTAACATGGCTAAAAGCACAACATAGGACCTTTAAATCCACAAGGATCATTTGCATAAACTTAGCTGAATGGACAGGAGGTAGCGAGGGGGCGGGGCTAACCTGGTCTAAGTCTAAGGCTGCGTCCCATTTCTCTGTCTTACCCCTTCGTCTTACCCCTACCCCTTGGTTTTGTGTGTTCATGTGAGGACAAGGGGTGTCCCGATTCTGATTTTGATCACGGACTCGGGCCACGACCTCGGGCTACATACCCCTTGAAACGAAGTAAGCTCTCGACCAGACTTGAAACGAAGGGGTACGCCTCTGTTCTGACCGTGAGAGTGAGCAGACGTCTCTCTTTTTCCTCTCTTATCTATTGCTCTGCTGTCTGCGTGCCTCTCTTGTTTTTGTCATTTTCTCGCTTTTTGGAGCAGATTTTCCAAATTCCAAAAATATGGATGTGATCAGCTGGACCCTCAGCGCTATTGATACTCTTTTTTCACGGAGGAGTGCCGCTCCGGGAGAAGCGGTGTGTCCGGATGGTACTTTTGCTGCTGGATATGCGAGGGACTCGTATCGTGCGTGGCAAGTCGTATGTTTGGCACCAATGTACCTGGAGGATGTGGAGGATATTTACGTATTTGGATTTCTGATAGCTGGACATCTGTTAATTGGCCTGGGATTGTCCATGATCTATCGCATAATTTGTAAACTGGCAGCTTGTAAAGAGTCCCCTAAGCTGTCTGCCGAAATTTCGAGCCATTGTGAAGGGGTTGGAGATCTTGTGAAAGGATTACATCAGAAAGTGGGACAGGTTGAGGTCCTTTTGGAAGGATTTCAACCGAAGGAAACATCTCGACGTTTGGATATCATCACGGGGATGGTGACAGAACTGTGTAAAGCCAACGCAGCGCAGTCTGTGCGCCAAGAGGAACTAATGAGATCTCTCATGAATCTTCATGGCGATATGAAGATGGGGGTCTGGCACCCGAGCTCAGTCTAAATTATTTACCTGGGTCTCTAAAAATGTATTCTATTATTCTCTCCTGTGAAAATCGGTCCCAAACAGTTATCTGTGTTTTGACTTCGCCTCCTGCATAAACAAGGCCAAGGCCACAGATGTGGTTTGTTATCTGGACTCTACATAAACATAGCACACACTCTTACACTGTCACTGGAAACAGAAACAATAGTAGAATTTCTGTCTTTAGAAAGGTCTGATCTCTGCTCTCGGTTCAATCAACTTCATTGATTTCCAATCTGACCCCTTCCTTATGTAACCAACAAAAAAGATCACCTTATGTTATATCTCCAATTGTTTTTCTGTCATTACATGTTGTTAAATTGTCACTGATACTTGTATTGCATCTTTTCTGTTCTGCATCTCCCAGTCGGCGGCGCGCGCAAGTGCAGCGGCCCCTCCCCTACCCACTCTATCACTGTCCTGCCTGGTTAGTGGGGAAACGATATTTCGAATTCATTCTATGTACATGTACATGATTGTTTTTCGACAATAAAGCAAACTATGACTATGACTATGAAGCTCAGGCAGGTTTTGGGATCAGGATGGCAGCGTCACATGGACCAGCCGAGGAGTCTCATAAATGTATTTTCAGCAGTTGTAATTATCGATTAACAGTTTAGCAGGTTTACAATTATGACGCTTATGTTCTGCGTTACTTTTAGTGAACTGTTGTTGCCGTTTTAATTGTAGTGACGTCTGTTTAGCCGACGTTATTGTTTTCATCGAACTTTCATGTATAAACAAGCTCGTTTTTTTGTGGAGCTGAGGTACCCGATAATTTGTTTACGTTTGTTTGCGTCAGTCGTTGTCGCCTCTGTAGATGTAGCAGCTCAGGTAGAGGCGAGGGACGATGACGCGAACGGGAATCGAGTGGCGTCCCATTTCTTAGGGGAACATTCGTACCCCAAGCCCTCTCAGCTCGGTATCAAGGGGCAAGACAAAGACGTAGATAAAGGAGTAGGGGAGAGACGGAGTAATGGGGCGCAGCCTAACTTTAAGAGGGGGCCTGGCTTACCTGGTCCTGCTTGTTCTGAGTGGACAGGAGGTAGTGCTCGTCATAGGGATCCTCGGCGTCTCCCTGGGAACGGTGCTGCAGTGAAGTCATCTTCTGCCCCACGATCCCAAAGGTGCTGGGGTAGAACAGCCCCATGGGTGCCTGGAGAACCACACATACATTTAGGACGAGGGATGAACGTGCAACAAAAAGCTAGGGGGGTCCGGAGCTACTGCCCTGATTATTAAAAATATTAAAAATCTCAAAAATCAAAGCATCAGCACCTGGAGCTTCTCGTCCCCGAGGCGGATCTGGTAGAGCAGAGCTGGAGCGTCTGGAAACCTCGTCTGAAACTCGTGATCCATCAGACCACAGATGTCCTGCACAGAGAAGGTCCAACAAAAATGGAAATAAGAATCGAATCATGACAAAACAGAATGGTCCCAGCTCTAGTGAACAGTGTAATAAAAAAAGGGCTTTCAACTCAGGGGACAGAGAGGAGCAGAAAAGGGTCCAGAGAGAGCTTCAGTGGAGGACCAGACGGGCTAAGAAGGACTATGGGAGGAGGATGGAGGAGCAGCTGGCCCAAAACAACGCACGGGGCGTGTGGAGAGGACTGAGGAGCATGTCTGGTTTTGGACAGAGTGGCAGAGGGACAGCTGATGGTGATCAGTGCTGGGCGGACAAATTAAACTGTTATTTTAACAGGTTTGACTCGCCCCCCACCCCACCTGCCCCTCTGCCGACTCCCCCCTCCTCCTCTTCACACCTTCCCGGGCCAGTAGCCATACCCCCCTCCCCCTTCATACGGACTCAACCCAGCACCAGCCCCCCTCCACCCCCCACCACCACCACCCCCCGCAGTCCACCCCAGTCCCCCCCCCTCTCCCCCCTCTCCATCACACCGGACGAGGTGAGGAGGGAGCTTAGGCGTCTCAGGCAGAGGAAATCCGCAGGACCCGACGGTATCTGCCCCAGGCTGCTGAGAACCTGTGCAGACCAGCTCTGTGAGGTTCTCTGCTACATGTTCAACCTGAGCCTCAGCCTGGAGAAGGTCCCCGTCCTGTGGAAGACCTCCTGTGTGGTCCCGGTTCCCAAAACAACAAACGCCAGGGAACCGGCCCACTACAGACCAGTCGCCTTGACCTCCCACCTCATGAAGACCATGGAGAGGGTGATCCTCAGCCACCTCCGCTCTGTGGTGAGCCCCACCCTGGACCCGCTGCAGTTTGCCTACAAGCCAAACGTAGGAGTAGAGGACGCCGTCATCTACTTTCTGCAGGGGGCGCTCACCCACCTTGAGACCGCCGGGAGTGCTGTGAGAGTCATGTTCTTTGACTTCTCCAGCGCCTTCAACACCATCAGGCCGGCGCTGCTGCGGGGGAAGCTGGAGGTCGCGGGAGTGGATGGACATCTCACTGCCTGGACCATCGACTCAGTGAGTCAGAGGTGGTAGTCTGCAGCACTGGGGCCCCCCAGGGAACTGTCCTCTCACCCTTCCTCTTCACCATACAGTGCCGTGAAAAAGTATTTGCCCCCTTCCTGATTTCTGTGTTTTTTGCATATTTATCACTCAAAACATTGTCAGATCATCAAACCAATTTTAATATCACACAGAAACAACCCAAGGAAAGACAAAATTCAGTTTTTGAATGATGATTCCATTTATTAGTGCACAAAAAAAATCTAAACCTATCTGGCCCTATGTGAAAAAGTAATTGCCCCCTTAATCTAATAGCCAGTTGAGCCTCCTTTGACAGCAATAACTGTAACCAAACGTTTGCGATAATTGGTGATGAGTCTTTCACACCGCTGGGGAGGGATTTTGGCCCACTCTTCTATGCAGAATTGTTTCAATTCTGCCATATTGGAGGGTTTTCTTGTATGAACTGCCCGTTTAAGGTCACACCACAGCATCTCAATCGGATTTAAATCCGGACTTTGACTTGGCCACTCCAAAACCTTAATTTTGTTTTCTTTGAGCCATTCAGAGGTGGACTTGCTGGTGTGTTTTGGATCATTGTCCTGTTGCATGATCCAAGAGCGCTTGAGTTTGAGGGCACGAACTGATGGCCGGACATTCTCCTTCAGGATCTTCTGGTAAACAGCAGAATTCATTTTTCCGTCAATCACAGCAAGTTGTCCTGGTCCTGAGGCAGCAAAGCAGGCCCAGACCATCACACTGCCACCACCATGCTTTACTGTGGGCACCATGTTCTTTTTATCAAATGCTGTGCCATTTTTACGCCAGATGAAACGGGCTGCAGACCTTCCAAAAGTTCAATTTTAGACTCATCGGTCCACAAAATGTTTCTCCAAAAGTCTTGAGGGTCATCAAGGTGCTTTTTGGCAAAGGTGAGACGAGCCTTTGTGTTCTTTTGTGAAAGCAGTGGTTTTCTCCTGGGAACTCTTCCATGGATGCCATTTTTGGCCAGTGTTTTTCTAATGGTGGAGTCATGAACACTGACCTTAACTGAGGCCAACGAGGCCTGTAGTTCTTTCGATGTGCGTCTAGGTTCTTTTGTGACTTCCTGAATGAGCCGTCGTCGCACTCTTGGAGTAATCTTAGTTGGTCGACCACTCCTGGGAAGGGTTGCAACTGTTCCCAGTTTCCTCCATTTTTGAATAATGGCTCTGACAGTGGTTCGCTGGAGCCCCAGAGCTTTGGGAATGGCTTTGTAACCTTTTCCTGAATTATAGACTTCTATCACTTTTTTTCTCATTTGTTCTTGAATTTCTTTGGATCGTGGCATGATGTGTTTGTTCTTGAGATGTTGTAGCCAACTTCACTTTGTTTGACAGGAACTATTTAAGTGATTTCTTGATTCAACACAGGTGGTGACAATCAGGTGTGGGTGTGGCATGTAGAACTGAACTAAGTTTTCTCAAAACTGTGGTTAGTCACAGTTAGTTTGTGATTTAACAAGGGGGGGCAATTACTTTTTCACATAGGGCCAGATAGGTTTAGATTTTTTTTGTGCACTAATAAATGGAATCATCATTCAAAAACTGAATTTTGTCTTTCCTTGGGTTGTTTCTGTGTGATATTAAAATTGGTTTGATGATCTGACAATGTTTTGAGTGATAAATATGCAAAAAACACAGAAATCAGGAAGGGGGCAAATACTTTTTCACGGCACTGTATATACCTCGGACTTCACATACAACACGGACAGCTGCCATCTCCAGAAGTTCTCCGACAACTCGGCCATTGTGGGCTGTGTGTCTGAGGGGAACGAGCTGGAGTACCGCTCGGTCATCAGTGACTTTGTGGACTCGTGTGGGCGCAACCACCTGAGCCTGAACACCAGTAAGACAAAGGAGCTGGTGATGGACTTCAGGAGGAGACCACTACCTCACTCACCGGTGAACATCCAGGGGCAGGACATAGAGACTGTGGACAGTTTCAAGTACCTGGGTGTTCACCTCAACAATAAACTGGACTGATCCCACAACACTGACGCCCTGTACAAGAAGGGCCAAAGTCGCCTCCACCTCCTGAGGAGACTGAGGTCCTTTGGAGTGTGCAGGCCTCTGCTCAAGACTTTTTATGACTCTGTGGTGGCCTCTGCTCTCCTCTACGCTGTCGTCTGCTGGGCCCCGAGCAGCACAGAGCGGGACAGGAAGAGACTTAATAAGCTGGTCAGGAGGGCCAGCTCTGTCCTGGGCTGTCCTCTGGACTCTGTAGAGGAGGTGGCTGAGAGGAGGGTACTGGACAAACTTACGTCCATCATGGACGACACCTCTCACCCTCTGCACCGGACTGTAGAGGAGCTGAGCAGCTCCTTCAGCAGCCGACTGAGGCACCCCCAGTGCAAGAAGGAGCACTACCGCAGATCCTTCATCCCCACCGCCATCAGACTGTATAATTCTAACATATAGGCCAGACGTGCAATATCCTCTTTTTCATGTTGATGCTTGTTGTTACTATTATCATTATTACTATTTTCCATTATTATTATTATTACGTATTACTATTTGTACTATTTATTACTTACTTTATCCCCTCCCTGCCTGCATGCACTTTTTTTCCCTCTTGTCCAAATGTCCTGGAGCTACTGTGGCGAGTAAATTTCTCCTGTGTGAGATCAATAAAGGCTTATCTTATCTTATCTTAACTTAATAGTGTAGAATAAATAGTTTTAGTATTTCTGGGTTTCACAACAGGGCAATAATATTTCATACAGACGGGGGCAGCTAAAACTATTATTTCTTTGCTGTAACACAGTAAGTTCTTGGGTTTACTCACAAATGTAAATGATCAGGTTCAACATTTGGGAATTTACTTTTTAGATATTTATAAAGAAAACAAAATGTAATCAAAGGGGAAAACTGGCTCCCGCCCTTCCCCCATCTGAGAGTATAACATCGTCACATTCGAGAATCTAAAACCCACTAATTGCCGGGTTTCAGATGACGGCACAGCATTCTGGGAAGCTAAAAGAAACACTGGTAAAATTCCCAGTCTGTGTTGTAATACAGTGAGTTCTTATGACAAGCCGTTTTAACATTTAAACACTAAAGCCCTTTTCAGAAGGGCTTTAGAAGGGCTTACCAGGGAATTTAGTCCTGTCTGAACGCGCCATGTCCGTAAACATAACGGAGTATGTCTGTGAAATTTACAGCGAGTTTCACCTTCTGTAAAACGGTCTGGAGGAATTACCTTAGGGAATATTAATCCCGTGTGAATGTGACCCTTGGTAAAGATGTAATATTTCGTCACATCCATTTAAAGCAGGGCTCTCAAGTTTTGAAGATTGGTAGGAGTGAGATTTCCGAGGAGCGGGGGGCGAGCGACAGCCGCGGCTCCATCCCGCGGCTCCATCCCGCGGCTCCATGCCGCGGCTCCATCCCGCGCCCGTAGCCCCGGTGTACGCCGTGTCGCGCACCCCGCCCCAGGATACGACTCCCCTCGCGCGTTCGGCGCTGTATTGAGCCGTGTCTCCCCCCACGCTTCACTAGCGCGGGGGGGTGGACACTTTTTTTCGCTGAAACCGCGCGGTGCCTGCATTAACTTACCGATTTTCTGGGCACAGAAGCGCTGTGAACAGTGGCTACAGTTTTGAATTGCTTTAAAAAATTTCAGCGTGAGAAATACCATGTGTGGCGTGTGTGGCACGTTGAATTGCGTGTGTCACACTCTCAAAGTGTGAGACTTGAGAGCCCTGCTTTAAAGAAATAATTTCCCGCAATTTTCCATCATAAAGGAGCTTGAAGCGCTTTGTTTTTCTGGCAAGCAAAAGGATCTACCGGTACTCCCAAACAAACGCACACATCGACCAATGAAAAAGCCCAAGAGGTATAAATGAGTCGTCAGAGGTGTGAAACTTCTGCTTGTTTTAGGTCATGTATTGTGCACGGTGATGAATACATGACGGCAGAGTGTAAACAAACTCCTCCCATGTCAAATAAATATTACGGACATTTCTTGTCCTGTGTGAATGGCTCATTTATATTACAGAGGTCCTGTGATAAACCCACATTACTCTACATCCCCCTGTAAAACGAATCCCGTCCGAATAGGGCTTTAGGCGCTTTGTGTTACTTTTTTTTGTATGAAAAGCGCTTTATAAATAATGTTTGACTAATTGATTGAAGAAAACAAAATGTAATCAACTGGCTCCCGCCTCCCCATCTGAGAGTATAACATCGTCACATTTGAGAATCTAAAAACCACTAATTACCGGGTTTCAGATGACGGCATTCAGGGAAGCTAAAAGAAACACTGGTAAAATTCCCAGTCTGTGTTGTAATACAGTGAGTTCTTATGGCAAGCCGTTTTAACATTTAAGCACTAAGTTTGACTATCCGGAATTAACATTGTACATATCAACAACGTCTTTCCAACTAGGCGTAATTTAATTTTGGATAGTGGGAACTGTCAGTTGAGAAATCTGTAATGTAATTTTGACTGAACGAAATGACCATTAGAGAGATCGAAATGACCATTAGAGAGATCTGCTATTCGCTTTTGACCAGGGAAAATGGAATTACAAAAATCTGCAATTACATCATTGAAAAGGACACAACATCATAAATGACAACTGCAGATTTCTGTTATTCAGTTTTGACGAGGCAGATTGAAAGTTAAAGATCTCAAATGCCATTAGAGCTGGACCTAGAACCATATATTTTTGAAATGATAAAAGCATGTAACTTCCATGCTGCGCGGGTGTGCGTGTGGTCACGAAACAAGGCAAAGAGCCGCAATTCTGGTTTAGACCTGGTCTAGTCCTGGGCAGGGCACACCGCGCTCATTCAACGGCACTGCCATGACCCGGGACGCGACGTGCACCAACCCCTTGGAGAAGTGTGCGACACGTGCACCACCGGCGCGAGGTGATGCGTACACCTCGTGTGAGCACGAGATCGATCCGCGGCGCCCGGACCGTGTACTCTAAGCCCGAGCCACAAACCAGCCACACGAAACCAGCAAAGAGCGGCACGTGGTGGTTTAATCCCGGTTTAGTCCAGGTCTAGACCTGGTCCAGTCCTGGTTTAGTCCAGGTCCAGTCCAGGTTTAGACCTGGTTTAGTTCTGGTCTAGACCTGGTTTAGTACACGTTTAGTCCTGGTCTAGTCTCTTAGCCAATCAGGACGCAGAACACAATGTTACACTATAAAAAAAATGTTACACTATAAAAAAAAAATTTAATAAAAAAAAAAGATCTGTGAACCACGATAGAGCGAGGGATTACTGTATTTTGTTATTCAGCATCAATACATTTGTCTGCTTTTTACTAAGGAATAATTAACTGAGGAATATACAATATAATAATACTATGATATATTTATGACTCAGTGTTATGTTACTATAGCTTATATTCTTATATTCTTATATTCTTCCTATTGAAACACTCAAATTCAGGTGAAAAACGCTGCTTATCATTTAATCGTAAGTCGATCGATAAGGTCAATCAACTATAGATGAATGAATTGATAATTTGCATCCCTAGTGTGTGACCTGGTCCAGGTGGCAGAAGGTCTCCTTGAGCTGGTACAGGAGCACACAGTCCAGTGTGTTGGTCAGATCACAGTCTCTGTAAGGGAAAGCCGCTCTCTGCAGCAGCCACAGCAGAGTCCTGGTCACATCAGAGCCTCCGTACCCCAGACACAACCTGAAACACCAGTTATTCACAGAACGCTCATTTATACAATTACACCTTATTTTACACGTCTTTAGCAAATTCTGATACTTATTTAGAATTTATGGCATTAAGACACAGAAAAGGTCAAAAACAACTCACTCTTATGTACAGATAAACCCTTGTATATAGCTGATATATATTTTTATTACTTTATTTCATTTTATTATTAACTAATTATTAATTAACTAACTAACTAACTATTAATTAACTTATTTTAACATTTATATAATTACGCCTTATTTGACACCAGTCTTTTGCTATTTCTGCCATTTATTTAGAACTTATTACAGTATGACATAGAAAAGGTCGAAAACAACTCACTCTTATGTACAGATAACCCTTTTTATTACTTTCTTTCAATATTTTAATTTATTTTAAGTTGTACATATACATTTATATAATTACGCATCATTTGACACCAGTCTATTGCTATTTCTGCTCCTTATTTAGAATTTATCATTACCATTTATATTTTTTCTCTTCTCTTGATGTGTGGGCTACTGTGTCCGAATAATTTCCCTTGTGGATCAATAGTTTGTCTAACTCCAAGTCAAATGCCGCTGTGGTTTTGATGAGGAAACAACAGTATAACATAGGTCAGAAAATATGGGTCCTATAATCCAAAGGAGGTCAAAAACATGATCAGATTTGTCTCTAAATGAAACAAATACTAAAATATTTCCAAACAGATTAATGGTAGTGGTTTTGGCACCTGGAGTTGCGGTGAGACACTCCGTCCTCCACGCAGCACAGGCTGGTCTTCTGGTCTCCCACATCCACCACACAGGCACTGCTCAGCCCCGAGCCGAACGTGGCGCACACAGACTCCTGGTGCACGATGATCCCTGCGGAAAGACTCGCTGATTAAAGTGCCCATCGATAGAAGATCGATAGAACTGTAGATATCCAAACAATACTCCGATCAGACAGAGAAGACGGACACTTGAATGGATTTGTGAAGATTTAATGTTACAACTGTACAATAACTCACCCTTATGTCACAGACAACCCTAACCTTATTTATGACTTATTTTTCTATTTTATTTTGACTTGTACATACACATTTATAAAATTATGCCTTATATGACACCTGTCTCTTGCTATCTTTTTTGCTACTTATTTAGAATGTATTATTACCATTTATATTGTTTACTCTTTGTTATTATAATATTGTGACGTGTGAAGCTGCTGTGTCCAAATAATTTCCCTTGGATCAATAAAATTTGTCCAAGTCTAAGTCTTGTATCTTTTCATCTGTCTGATTATCTATAAGAACATTTAAATCATAAAAATCATAAATTACTATCTGAAACGAGAGTGACAGCTCACACATAGAATCAGCATGTTAAAAACTATGTAAATTAATCAAGTTAATAAAATTAATTCGTGTCAGAATATTAGATAACAATTAAAGAAACAATTACATATTTACAAACCCACCTCTATCATAGATTTTAATGGGAAGGTAATGAACTAAAGCTACAGCAGATAGACGAGAAAGAACAGCGTTACCATGGCACCAGGAACAGTGTTATCGTGGCACCGGGAACAGCGTTACCATGTTACCGAAACCAGCGTTACCATGTTACCGGAACCAGCGTTATCGTGGCACTGGGAACAGCGTTATCGTGGCACTGGGAACAGCGTTACCGTGGCACCGGGAACAGCAGACCAGGAACAGCGTTGCCATAGTACCAGGAACAGCGTACCAGGAACAGCATTACCGTGGTACCAGGAACAGCGTTACCATGGCACCAGAAACAGCGTTACCATGGCACCAGGAACAGCATTACCATTGCACCAGGAACAGCGTTACTGCGGTACCAGGAACAGCGTTACCGCGGTACCAGGAACAGCGTTACCGTGGTACCAGGAACAGCGTTACCGTGGCACCAGGAACAGCATTACCGTGGTACCAGGAACAGCGTTACCGTGGTACCAGGAACAGCGTTATCGTGGCACCGGGAACAGCATTATCGTGGCACCGGGAACAGCGTTACTGAGGCACCGGGAACAGCATACCAGGAACAGCGTTGCCGTAGTACCAGGAACAGCATTACAGTGGCACCAAGAACAGCGTTACCATGGCACCAAGAACAGCGGTACCATGGCACCAACAACAGCGGTACCATGGCACCAGGAACAGCGTTACCGCGGCGCCAGGAACAGCGTTACCATGGCACCAGGAACAGCGTTACCATGGCACCAGGAACAGCGTGCCAGGAACAGCGTTACCGTGGTACCAGGAACAGCATAACAGTTGCACCAGGAACAGCGTTACTGAGGCACCGGGAACAGCATTTTTTTTTTTTTTTCTCTCCCCTGGCGGCACGGTGGCTGAGTGGCTAGCACTCATGCTTCACAGCAAGAAGGTTCGGGTTGCCCGGGCCTTTCTGTGTGGAGACTGCATGTTCTCCCCGTGTTTGGGTGGGTTTCCTCCGGGCACTCCGGTTTCCCCCACCAACCTAAACATGCGCCATAGGTAAAATCCAGCTTAGGGCCTGACCAAAGCATAAATAACAAAACAAAATCATGGGGATGGTCCCCGAGTCAAATATAGAAACAACTTCTCCTGTGCGAGATCAATAAAGGTCAATCTTCTAATCCTTGACCACTGTAAGGCGCTTTGTGCTACAATTTTGTATGAAAAGCGCCTTATAAATGTTTGATTGATTGATTGATTGACTATGTTACCGGGAACAGCGTTACCATGGCACCGGGAACAGCGTTATCATGTTACCGGGAACAGCGTTATCGTGGCACCGGGAACAGCGTTACCATGGCACCAGGAACAGCATTACCATGGCACCAGGAACAGCATTACCATGGCACCAGGAAAAGCGTTACCGTGGTACCAGGAACAGCGTTACCGTGGTACCAGGAACAGCGTTATCGTGGCACTGGGAACAGTGTTACTGTGTTACCGGGAACAGCGTTACCATGGCACCGGGAACAGCGTTATCATGTTACCGGGAACAGCGTTATCGTGGCACCGGGAACAGCATTATCGTGGCACCGGGAACAGCGTTACTGAGGCACTGGGAACAGCATACCAGGAACAGCGTTGCCGTAGTACCAGGAACAGCATTACCGTGGCACCAGGAACAGCGTTACCGTGGCACCAGGAACAGCGTTACCGTGGCACCAGGAACAGCGTTACCGTGGCACCAGGAACAGCGTTACCGCGGTACAAGGAACAGCGTTACCGTGGTACCAGGAACAGCGTTACTGCGGTACCAGGAACAGCGTTACCGTGGCACCAGGAACAGCGTACCAGGAACAGCGTTACCGTGGCACCAGGAACAGCGTACCAGGAACAGCGTTACCGTGGTACCAGGAACAGCATTACAGTTGCACCAGGAACAGCGTTACCGTGGCACCGGAAACAGCGTTACCGTGGCACCGGGAACAGCATTATCGCGGCACCGGGAACAGCGTTACTGAGGCACCAGGAACAGCATACCAGGAACAGCGTCGCCGTAGTACCAGGAACAGCGTTACCGTGGCACCAAGAACAGCATTACCATGGCACCAGGAACAGCGTTGCCGCGGCGCCAGGAACAGCGTTACCGCAGTACCAGGAATAGCGTTACCATTGCACTAGGAACAGCGTTACTGCGGTACCAGGAACAGCGTTACCGCGGCACTAGGAACAGCGTTACCGTGGCACCGGGAACAGCGTTACCGTGGCACCGGGAACAGCGTTACCGTGGCACCGGGAACAGCATTATCGTGGCACCGGGAACAGCATTATCATGGCACCGGGAACAGCGTTACCGCGGCACCAGGAACAGCGTTACCATTGCACCAGGAACAGCGTTACTGCGGTACCAGGAACAGCGTTACCGTGGCACCAGGAACAGCGTACCAGGAACAGCGTTACCGTGGCACCGGGAACAGCGTTACCATGGCACCAAGAACAGCGGTACCATGGCACCAGGAACAGCGTTACCGCGGCGCCAGGAACAGCGTTACTGCGGTACCAGGAACAGCGTTACCATTGCACCAGGAACAGCGTTACTGCGGTACCAGGAACAGCGTACCAGGAACAGCGTTACCGTGGCACCGGGAACAGCGTTATCGTGGCACCGGGAACAGCATTATCATGGCACCGGGAACAGCATTATCATGGCACCGGGAACAGCGTTACTGAGGCACCGGGAACAGCATACCAGGAACAGCGTCGCCGTAGTACCAGGAACAGCGTTACCGTGGCACCGGGAACAGCGTTACCATGGCACCAGGAACAGCGTTACCGTGGTACCAGGAAAAGTGTTATCGTGGCACCGGGAAGAGTGTTACTATGTTACCGGGAACAGCGTTACCATGGCACCGGGAACAGCGTTATCATGTTACCGGGAACAGCGTTATCGCGGCACTGGGAACAGCGTTACCGTGGCACCGGGAACAGCGTTACCATGGTACCGGGAACAGCGTTACCGTGGTACCAGGAACAGCGTTACCGTGGTACCAGGAACAGCGTTACCGTGGCACCAGGAACCGCGTTACAGCGGTACAAGGAACAGCGTTACTGCGGTACCAGGAACAGCGTTACCGTGGCACCAGGAACAGCGTACCAGTAACAGCGTTACCGTGGTACCAGGAACAGCATTACAGTTGCACCAGGAAAAGCGTTACCGTGGCACCGGGAAAAGCGTTACCGTGGCACCGGGAACAGCATTATTGTGGCACCGGGAACAGCGTTACTGAGGCACCAGGAACAGCGTTACTGAGGCACCGGGAACAGCATACCAGGAACAGCGTCGCCGTAGTACCAGGAACAGCGTTACCGTGGCACCAGGAACAGCGTTACCGTGGTACCAGGAACAGCGTTACCGTGGCACCAGGAACAGCGTTACTGCGGTACCAGGAACAGCATCACCGTGGCACCAGGAACAGCGTTACCGTGGCACCAGGAAGAGCGTTACAGTTGCACCGGGAACATCGTTACCGTGGTACCAGGAACAGCGTTACCGTGGTACCAGGAACAGCATTACTGTGGCACCAGGAACAGCGTTACAGTGGTACCAGGAACAGTGGTACCAGGAACAGCGTTACCGTGGTACCAGGAACAGCATTACTGTGGCACCAGGAACAGCGTTACAGTGGTACCAGGAACAGCGTCACCGTGGTACCAGGAACAGCGTTACCGTGGTACCAGGAACAGCGTTACCGTGGTACCAGGAAGAGCGTTACCTTGGTGCCAGGAACAGCATTACTGTGGCACCAGGAACAGCGTTACCGTGGTACCAGGAACAGCGTCACCGTGGTACCAGGAACAGCGTTACCGTGGTACCAGGAAGAGCGTTACCTTGGTACCAGGAACAGCATTACTGTGGCACCAGGAACAGCGTTACCGTGGTACCAGGAACAGCGTCACCGTGGTACCAGGAACAGCGTTACCGTGGTACCAGGAAGAGCGTTACCTTGGTACCAGGAACAGCGTTACAGTGGTACCAGGAACAGCGTTACCGTGGTACCAGGAACAGCATTACTGTGGCACCAGGAACAGCGTTACAGTGGTACCAGGAACAGCGTCACCGTGGTACCAGGAACAGCGTTACCGTGGTACCAGGAAGAGCGTTACCTTGGTACCAGGAACAGCATTACTGTGGCACCAGGAACAGCGTTACCGTGGCACCAGGAACAGCGTTACCATGGTGCTCATAAGGACCCCGAGCTGCCTAAGAATGCCTGAGCTAAATAACTAAACTATCGGTTATACTAGGGAATTTATAACAGTGTCTTTAACCAACTGGACAGCACATTTCACTAAAATACAGGTAAGATCATTATTTTTTAAGTTTTTTAGATTTAGAAAGTTACTTCCTGGGCGGAAATCATGACACTTCACTTAATGAGGAAACATCATCAGAAAATAGCGTTTAATCGTGTGAACAGCAGTTTATCTGTTGCTATGAAGCAGGATGTTTTTGTTTTTTTTATCTTCTATGTTTTTATGCCACACACAGTTTGGCAGTTTCACACTCCGCAGGCACAGAGGGGCTGATGAGTTATTGTCTTCAAAACACTGATCTGAACACGTGATAAAGAGAAAACTCACACAGGAAGCAGACGTCTTATCAAACTGTAGCCCTGCTCTATCTGATTTAGGGATGCAGTTATACAGTTTTCCCACGTTCAATACGTGTTCCAATACATGGGTCACAATCACAATTTGATTTCAATATATTTTAATACACTTTTTTCCGCTGATGAGCATAATGTAATCACTTAAACGCTGATATTATTGAAACGTCACATTTTAATACATTACAGCACAACCACTGTAAAGTAGTCTATGTTTTAGGTCATTTGGTTCAATGATTTGTAGCTCAGAATCTTTATTCAGTGAAAATAAGAATTGTGCTTTTAAAGGAGAACACATTTGTATAATATGAATAGAGACTGCTACACTGTCAGACTTTTCCTTTTTTGATGATGGTTCCATGATTTATTTATTACAGTTTGTCTTTTAAAAGTGGTTTTAGCGTATTTAAAAGTCAATACCTTTGTCATTTGTGGGTCTATTAACGTAAAATAAAATTTGACTTAAAGCCCCAGTGTGTAGGATTCGTGGCGCATAGGTGGATAGCAGTGTTGTATAGTAATGAAGTAATAATACTTCACTACTGTACTTAAGTACATTTTGGGAGACTTTGTACTTTACTTGAGTTTTTTAGAAAATGATAACTTTTACTTTTACTTCACTACATTTCTGAATTTAATTGCATACTTTTACTCCAATACATTTTCAATGTGCCGTTTAGTTACTCGTTACAAAAAAAACCTCTACTGACTGAAGGAAGTCAGAACGTGCCTGGGCTTGTTCGCTACTTGCTCATGACAATCAGCCTACACCTGTTGGTTTCATGCAGCTCGTTTAATCAATCAGCATCCCTGATGGAAGAGGAGACAGCATCCACGTCGGCTACAAATGAAGGGGGACCTGACGATGAGCCTCCCTGGCCGTACTTAAACACAATGTTCTCTTACGCTGATATGAAGGATTCGTCCTATCGAATGAAGTGCCTCTTGTGCCTTCCAAGAAACGTGGAAATCCTATTTTACAGAAACTCCCCGTCCAACCTCAAGAAACACATCGAGGTAAGTTCTAGATTCATGAAATTGTTAGCGTCTATATTCCAATTTCAGTAACCATAGCATGGACATTCTAGACACCGTTGTGAAACCTTGAGCATAACATGTAGAAACTTTGTGTGACATTGTTTCGGTTACACAAAGCGTTGTTTGACAATGTTGGAGCTAACAGGCTACCTAGCTTTTTAGTGTAACGAATGAGAAAGGGCACACGAGCTCAAAAGGACAAAAAATAACATTAACATGTGCCTACTTTTAAAAATGTAAACAAGTGCTGTGTGTCTGTGCGATCTAAGTAACAAAGCGAGGGTTAGCTTCAGACTGCCTTTGCTTCATACTTTTACTTGTACTTTTAATGACATTACTTGAGTACATTTATTTTTACATTACTTGTCATACTTAAGTACAAGAAGTTCCAGATACTTTAAGACTTTTACTCAAGTAACATTTCAGTGACTTCGACTTTTACCAAAGTCATTTTTGGGAGGGGAACCTGTACTTTTACTTGAGTTTGATTTTCCACTACTTTATACAACACTGGTGGGTAGTCGCTATTGCACTTCCTGTTTTAGCTACGGCAGACCTCGAGGGTCACCCGGGCGCGCAGTAGCGTGGACAGCTTGCGTACCGGCACAAGAACCGCGCGCCACTACTGTATACATAAAACGCGGTCCCGTTCACTTTTTTTTTTCTTTTCTCATGAAAACACACATTCCCGATCATGTACCATGACACTCTACACATCAAATGAAACCTTACAGTCTCCTCTTTTTGACTATGCAATTCATTTCCCGGCACAACAATCACTCCCCGAGCACATGGGGCTTTTATACGGAAAAGCACAAAACGAGGTTAGCTTACCTTAGAATGCTTTGCACAGGTCAAACTCTGTATTTCACCATAAACTTGGTCTGAAATCTGTCCGTAAGGATCCAGCGAATAAAATCCAGTAAAACAATTTAGTCCAAAACACGTGTTAGATCCATTACGACGTCTGATCCGGCAGCATGCTTGTGTTGTTTACCCAAAACCACGAGCCTTGCCGAAGGCGAAGGCGGAGCCCAAATGTCCTTCTGCGGCTCTCGTATTCAAAATGGCTGCCTCTGCATGGGGAAGATCCCCCTTTTATGTGACTATATCTAAGTCCAAAAGAATACTTTGATTTCATGATGGAAGTGAAAAGGCTTGGAAAACAATGTATTTTTGAATGGGTATCTTCAATTTCAGTAATTAACGGGTAAAAATCTTACACACTGTCCCTTTAAAGATAATATCTAAGCCTGTATGGAGCCGTTTTCTTGCTGCATCTGTGGAGGACGCCACGTCAACCGTTTCCCTTTTGGACCAAATAAATGACAACACAGCGTGCATGGAGGGACACGTGTATCTGTGAGCACACGGTGTGAAAGTTCATACCTGAGAAGCCCATGTGGAGGAGCAGCACGTTCACCAGCTCCTTTATGTGCTGACGGTTGTAGATGTCCGGGACCAGCAGGATACACCTGTAATACTGACGCACAAACAGAAAAACACACACATACACACAGACACACAACAGACACGGGCACACAAACACACACATACACACACACACACACACACACACACAGACATACACACACACACACACACAAACACACACTTGTGTTTAGATCAGAGCTGCACAAAATGTTACAAAAATATAAAGAGTCCAAACTTTTCCTCTGAGCCACAGAAACATTTGAAGTGGACGACCTCAGGTCAAAGGTCAGTACCAGGGAAGAGCTGATGCAGTTTTGTCTGTTCCAACACTGATGTTGATACTTTACCTTAAGTATTTGTCAGAATAATTATAAATGTGTAATCATCGCTTCATGTATTTTGATCACATTTAATTGGAATATTGTATGTCAGTGTTGTGGGAGATGAAGGGAGTCAGGAGGTCTGGAGTTTTGAAAGAAGGGACACTGTGACCTGCAGCTGCAAATGGCAAGGTTGTGGAGTTTATGGGAAAGTTGAGTTTTTGGGAAAAGACGTCATGTTGTTTTATCCTGTGAAATTTACATATTTGTGTACACCCATTTGTGAATTAATAGAAGTTGCAAGAAAGAAGAGCCCAGCGGAGAAGGCTGCTGACTGCTCTGTTGGAGTCTGGAGTCTCTTGCAAGAGGAAATTTAAATACGTCTTGTGTTTTCAGAGAAGGTGATTTTCCTGGCAGTATTTATTTTAGCTTTATTAAAGGAGAATTAACGTTTTTTACACTCTGAGCCTTATTTCAGTAATAAAACAAGTTGTTTTACTCACCCATAGCACTTTGGTGTCATATGGAGCACTTCCAGAGATGTTTATATCCGTAACGCGAGTTCTCAGGGCATATAATATATTCCCCGAGCGGTCTCCAAATAACACAAACTTTAGCACTTTTCAAATTACAGACACTGAATGTCTTAGTCTACACTTTCGTTTGGTCAAAAGTGGCCTGTAATCTGAGATTTATCCATAGTTTACAGCTTTGTGTTTCATGTTTGGGTCCCGAGAGCTGAGAGCGAAATAAACTGTGACTCCGCACATGCGCACTGTCCTCCTCATCTACTCCAAACTATGATAACAGGAGAAGTTAAATTTGTCAACTGGACAAAGTTTGTTTGGTTGAAAACGTTTGGCCGCTCATCCGAGAGGCTTCGTCAGCTCTAATAAGAATACTGGTAAGACACTTGCTTATATCTTGCTGTAGGGAGGAGCTACCTAGCTAACTACTTTCCGGAACTATCTCATTGGTTTCGGTCTTTTGTTCCTCTGGCGTCTAGCTGACGGTCCCTATTCATCCCTACACGCCTGTTTTTCACACCTCTGGCCCTGACCTGGCTAACCCTATTGTTTCCCTGTTTGTTTGATCTAGGCTTAATAATGGAATTGTAGATGGGATGCAAATTATGTCTTACTCCACCATTTCTGTTCAGAGAAGGATTCTCTTTTTTGACAAAAATAGCCTCTTTAACTCCCCTCTCAAACCAATTCTTTTCCCTGGCTAAGATCTGAACCTCACTGTCCTCAAATGAATGACCCGTGGCTTCTAGGTGAAGATATACGGCAGATGACGGTCCACTCTGGCACGCCCGCCTGTGTTGGTACATCCTCTTGTGAAGTGGCTGCTTGGTTTCTCCAGTGTAGCGCTCACTGCAGTCTTCACTACACTGAATGGAGTAGACCACATTGCTTTGTTTGTGGCTCGGTGTTTTGTCCTTTGGGTGGACGAGTTTTTGTCTTAAAGTGTTTGTGGGTTTGAAATAAACTGGGATTTCATATTGTCTGAAAATCCTCTGTAGTTTTTCCGACACGCCGGCCAGGTACGGAATCGCTACCCCTTTCCTCCTGGGTTCGGATTCTCTATTATCTTGTTTCTTGCCCTTGTCTCTCTTGGTTTTGTTAACAGCCCATTTGGGATAACCACAAACAGAGGGCTTCCTGCACATGTTGTTCTTCTTTTTCCTTACCCTCTGTGCTTGTGGGAACCACTTGGGCCCTGTGTTGTAATGTCCGAATAACACCCAGTTTGTGCTGCAGTGGGTGGTGTGAATCAAAAAGCAGGTATTGGTCTGTGTGTGTGGGCTTCCTGAAGACTTCTACTTGGAGTCCCCGGTCTCCTCCTATCGTTACTGCACAATCTAAGAACGCCAATGTGTTATCCTTGGCATCTTCACGGGTGAATTTGATATTAGGATCTACAGAATTGATATGTGCAGTAAAAGGTTCCAAATCTTGAATTTTGATTTTTGTAAAATTATCATCAACATAACGAAACCAGTGTGTGGGCGGAGAGCCTGGATATGAAGCTAAGGCACTCTGTTCAAATTGTTCCATGTATAAATTAGCCATGATAGGGGAGACCGGTGAGCCCATCGCACAGCCATGAATTTGCCTGTAAAAGTTCCCTCTGAACTGGAAATAGGTGGTATTTAGACAAATTTCCAGCAGTTGGCAGATTTGGTCAGGAGAAAGTTTGGTTCTCTCTTCTAGCTTGGAATCCTGTAGTAAACTCCTTCTCGCTGCATCTTGGCTCCATTGGTGGGCAACACGGAGCACCACATTGAGAACACAGCCGAATTTGTAAACAAAGTTAAGTCTCTCCAGTTTGGTCAGGATGAGACAATGGTTTCCTTTGATGTAACCTCTCTTTTCACTTGTATCCCCACAGCTGTAGCGGTCGAAGCAGCGAGAAGGAGTTTACTACAGGATTCCAAGCTAGAAGAGAGAACCAAACTTTCTCCTGACCAAATCTGCCAACTGCTGGAAATTTGTCTAAATACCACCTATTTCCAGTTCAGAGGGAACTTCTACAGGCAGATCCACGGCTGTGCGATGGGCTCACCGGTCTCCCCTATCATGGCTAATTTATACATGGAACAATTTGAACAGAGTGCCTTAGCCTCATATCCAGGCACTCCTCCCACACACTGGTTTCGTTATGTTGATGATAATTTTACAAAAATCAAAATTCAAGATTTGGAACCTTTTACTGCACATATCAATTCTGTAGATCCTAATATCAAATTCACCCGTGAAGATGCCAAGGATAACACATTGGCGTTCTTAGATGGAGATGGTCCCCGGGCGCCCTAATGTGTGCTGCCCACTGCTCCTAATATATGTATATATATATAGGATGGGTTAAAATGCAGAGAAGAATTTCTCCAGTGTAAGATCAATAAAGTTCACTTCTTCTTCTTCTTCTAGATTGTGCAGTAACGATAGGAGGAGACCGGCGACTCCAAGTAGAAGTCTTCAGGAAGCCCACACACACAGACCAATACCTGCTTTTTGACTCACACCACCCACTGCAGCACAAACTGGGTGTTATTCGGACATTACAACACAGGGCCCAAGTGGTTCCCACAAGCACAGAGGGTAAGGAAAAAGAAGAACAACATGTGCAGGAAGCCCTCTCTGTTTGTGGTTATCCCAAATGGGCTGTTAACAAAACC
Organism: Paratrypauchen microcephalus; assembly: GCA_036785185.1. Lineage (NCBI taxonomy): Eukaryota > Metazoa > Chordata > Actinopteri > Gobiiformes > Gobiidae > Paratrypauchen > Paratrypauchen microcephalus. Next base: position 2,171,336 of record JAVJIX010000140.1, read on the forward strand.
AAGAGAGACAAGGGCAAGAAACAAGATAATAGAAAATCCGAACCCAGGAGGAAAGGGGTAGCGATTCCGTACCTGGCCGGCGTGTCGGAAAAACTACAGAGGATTTTCAGACAATATGAAATCCCAGTTTATTTCAAACCCACAAACACTTTAAGACAAAAACTCGTCCACCCAAAGGACAAAACACCGAGCCACAAACAAAGCAATGTGGTCTACTCCATTCAGTGTAGTGAAGACTGCAGTGAGCGCTACACTGGAGAAACCAAGCAGCCACTTCACAAGAGGATGTACCAACACAGACGGGCGTGCCAGAGTGGACCGTCTTCTGCCGTATATCTTCACCTAGAAGCCACGGGTCATTCATTTGAGGACAGTGAGGTTCAGATCTTAGCCAGGGAAAAGAATTGGTTTGAGAGGGGAGTTAAAGAGGCTATTTTTGTCAAAAAAGAGAATCCTTCTCTGAACAGAAATGGTGGAGTAAGACATAATTTGTCTCCCATCTACAATTCCATTATTAAGCCTAGATCAAACAAACAGGGAAACAATAGGGTTAGCCAGGTCAGGGCCAGAGGTGTGAAAAACAGGCGTGTAGGGATGAATAGGGACTGTCAGCTAGACGCCAGAGAAACAAAAGACCGAAACCAATGAGATAGTTCCGGAAAGTAGTTAGCTAGGTAGCTCCTCCCTACAGCAAGATATAAGCAAGTGTCTTACCAGTATTCTTATTAGAGCTGACGAAGCCTCGCGGATGAGCGGCGAAACGTTTTCAACCAAACAAACTTTGTCCAGTTGACAAATTGAACTTCTCCTGTTATCATGGATTCTACCTGGACGACTGAGGGACTTTTCACGCATACTCCAAACTATGGATAAATCTCGGATTACAGGCCACTTTTGACCAAACGAAAGTGTCGACTAAGACATTGAGCTTCTATGATTTGAAAAGTGCTAAAGTTTGTGTTATTTGGAGACCGCAAACATGTGCCCCGAGAACTCACGTTACAGATATCGCTAAACTAAAACATCTCTGGAAACAGAGATAATAAAACAACTTGTTTTATTACGGAAATAAGGCTCAGATTGTAAAAAACGTGAATTCTCCATTAAGTATCTATTTTAGTAAATATCAACAGAGACCAGCACAGAGACTGAAAATATGGCGTACTGGAAAATGGTCCAGATGTTTTGTAATCATTTAATAATTACTGAACAGTTTTGTAAACTGTGTTCTAGACGTGCCCGATTTATCGATTAAATTGATTAATTCAAATTTACAGTTGAGGACGATGTGTTTTTATGAAAATCGATTTTTAAATTATTTTTTAAATGCGAGCGGAACTGATGCGCCGCCACGTTCTACACGGGTAAGTTAGCGGGGCGCACCCAAACATTGTACAAGCGAACATGGCAGCGACTGAGCTAAAGCCGGAGCTTGTACCAAAGAAAAGTGTCGCTACATCTGTTATATAGAAGTGGGTCGGTTTTCTTGCGTCAGACTTAGAACAAACGAGTGCTCACTGTGAGGTCTGTTCCAAAGCTGTTGCAACCAAAGGAAGCAGCGCGACAAATTCTAGCGCCTAAAGCAGAGGTAGCGGAGTGGGAGAAGTGCAGGTCCCACAGCGCGAACACATATCATAAAAGACATGGTGCCCATATAAACTGTGGAAAAACCCGGATTCATTAACATGGTGAAAGATTTGGACCCGAAGTATGTGCTACCAAGACACAAATAGTTTTCTTGTGTTGCCACAGCTGTACACAGGCTGCACAGTGCTGTAGGTGAGGGTCTTCAAGTGATATATTTTTAAAAACAATAACAGCTTAATTGATGCAGGTGTAATGTATTTGTTTTATAAAAGAACGATGCATCATTTTGAGCCATTTGTTTGAGATATTATTTTTAGGCCATATCGCCCAGCTCTACTGTGTTCTCAGACAACATTGTCCAGTAAGTTGAATAAGGCTGGGAGAGATCACAACATTACTCAAACATACATGGAAGTTTGATGAGGGAACGTTATAACGCGGTGTTATAATGGTCATAATACTCCCTCTTCAAACCCCAGTGTACAAAAACCAAGAGCAGGACAAAACCAGACACATTTAAATCTATAAACCAACTCTTGCTCCTAGAGATTTGGACTTTAAATCCTAAAATAAAGGTTTGTAGAGTACCTTTAAGTCTTTGAGAGGTATATCCAGGTGTTTGTGGATGGCGTGGCTCCAGATGGTCTGTAGATCGGCCAGCACAGCAGACAGTGACCCCCCTGGACCTGAGTGGACGTTGAGCTGTCCTCTGCGGATGGGCCAGTGCACGCTGTAACAGTCAGACGGGTTCACGTACAGGGCCTAAAGAGGAAAAGACGTCAGAAGAGACAAAGACAGTGATAATATAGAAATGTCTTTTAACGCACTTCACAAAGCTGGGCAAACACACACAACTGCACAGTGAAAAAAAACATTTCTTTTTACACATTTAAGGTAAGGCTTTTTGGGCACATGAATAAATGGGAGGTTTAAACACCAATCTGAACTCATAAACAAACATAACTAGGTTCCCCCACCTCTTCCTCTTCCCACTTTTAGCTCTACAAACTGGCATATGCACTGCTTTTATTTCCAGAGTTGTTATTATTCTAAACCTGGGTTTGTTCGAACTCTAGGGGTTCGGTGAGTCTCAGGGGTTCAAACACGCACTCATACGATTCGTGATGTTACAACATATCTTTGTGAGCAATCCTTTTCGAGGATGCCGGACATAAAAACGGAGAAAAGGAACAGACTTTGCTGTGAAAATGACGAGAGTGGCACTTCTGAACTCGTCCCTCAAAGACAACAGCAGAAGTCACTGATTTGCAGTAAATATTCATTATTATTGTAGCCTGATGGAAATTAGGTGATGGGGGTGTGATAAAATGTTAAAAATAATAAATAGCATAAATACAATTAGTTCATTATTGGAATTTTTTTATTTATTTTTTATTTAACCTTTATTTAACCAGGAAAGTCCCATTGAGATTAATAATCTCTTTTTCAAGGGAGTCCTGGCCAAGACAGCGGCACAGATCAATACAATTACAAAACCATTTCAAAAACAATTTAAGCAATTACAAGCAATAACATGTTTCAGAATTAAAAACATTTACAAACTATAGATTTCAATTCCAAACCTTTGAGCAAGATTTTAAACTGTCCTATAGAGTCCAGTTCCTTTAGTTTCCCGTCTTTTTGTAGATTGTTCCAAGTTGTGGGAGCAGAATACTTTACCATACTTCACCAGCTTCTGTGCGAACACAGAGCTTCCTGAGAGCGTAAAGAATAATGTCCAGTTGCTCTTGGTTGAAGATATTCACACAGATCTGAGGGGAGCAGGCGCTGAATACATAAGGTTAAAAATTAAAACCATTTCAGTGGTAGTGTTAAAAAAAGGTCTGTCATTTGTTGTGAGTTCATGCACTGTACTGGTTTTGTTCTTTGAACACAGTGATGTTAATGCACGGTTCATTTTGAGCACCAGTAAAACATTTACCCATGTCTTGAATTAAAAAAAAAAAAAAAAAAAAAATCATATTTTATTTTTCAATAAAAAAGGGTTCGGTGAATGTGTAAATGAAACCGGTGGGGTTCACTACCTCCAACAAGGTTAAGAACCACTCATCTAAATGTTGAGTTGATCCCTCCAATAAACTGTTCTATGGATTATTCTACACAACTGAAACCTCACACTCTTACTCCTACACTCTTACTCCTACACTCTTACTCCTACACTCTTACACTCTTACTCTTACACTCTTACTCCTACACTCTTACTCCTACACTCTTACTCCTACACTCTTACTCTTACACTCTTACTCTTACACTCTTACTCCTACACTCTTACTCCTACACTCTTACTCCTACACTCTTACTCCTACACTCTTACTCCTACACTCTTACTCCTACACTCTTACTCCTACACTCTTACACTCTTACTCCTACACTCTTACTCTTACACTCTTACTCTTACACTCTTACTCTTACACTCTTACACTCTTACTCTTACACTCTTACTCTTACACTCTTACTCCTACACTCTTTCTCCTACACTCTTACTCCTACACTCTTTCTCCTACACTCTTACTCCTACACTCTTACACTCTTACTCTTACACTCTTACTCCTACACTTACTCCTACACTCTTACTCCTACACTCTTACTCCTACACTCTTACTCCTACACTCTTACTCCTACACTCTTACTCCTACACTCTTACACTCTTACTCCTACACTCTTACTCCTACACTCTTACTCCTACACTCTTACTCCTACACTCTTACTCCTACACTCTTACACTCTTACTCCTACACTCTTACACTCTTACTCCTACACTCTTACACTCTTACTCCTACACTCTTACACTCTTACTCCTACACTCTTACACTCTTACTCCTACACTCTTACTCCTACACTCTTACTCCTACACTCTTACTCCTACACTCTTACACTCTTACTCCTACACTCTTACTCCTACACTCTTACACTCTTACTCCTACGCTCTTACACTCTTACTCCTACACTCTTACACTCTTACTCCTACACTCTTACTCCTACACTCTTACACTCTTACTCCTACTCTTACTCCTACACTCTTACTCTTACACTCTTACTCTTACACTCTTACTCTTAGACTCTTACTCTTACACTCTTACTCTTACACTCTTACTCCTACACTCCTACACTCTTACTCCTACACTCTTACTCCTACACTCTTACACTCTTACTCCTACTCTTACTCCTACACTCTTACTCTTTCACTCTTACTCTTACACTCTTACTCTTACACTCTTACTCCTACACTCTTACTCCTACACTCTTACTCCTACACTCTTACTCCTACACTCTTACTCCTACACTCTTACTCCTACACTCTTACTCTTACACTCTTACTCCTACACTCTTACTCCTACACTCTTACTCCTACACTCTTACACTCTTACTCCTACACTCTTACTCCTACACTCTTACTCCTACACTCTTACACTCTTACTCCTACACTCTTACTCCTACACTCTTACTCCTACACTCTTACACTCTTACTCCTACACTCTTACTCCTACACTCTTACTCCTACACTCTTACTCTTACTCCTACACTCTTACTCCTACACTCTTACTCTCTTACTCCTACACTCTTACTCCTACACTCTTACTCCTACACTCTTACTCCTACACTCTTACTCCTACACTCTTACTCCTACACTCTTACTCCTACACTCCTACACTCTTACTCCTACACTCCTACACTCTTACTCCTACACTCTTACTCCTACACTCTTACTCCTACACTCTTACTCCTACACTCTTACTCCTACACTCTTACTCTCTTACTCCTACACTCTTACTCCTACACTCTTACTCCTACACTCTTACTCCTACACTCTTACTCCTACACTCTTACTCCTACACTCCTACTCCTACACTCTTACTCCTACACTCTTACTCCTACACTCTTACACTCTTACTCCTACACTCTTACTCCTACACTCTTACTCCTACACTCTTACTCCTACACTCTTACTCCTACACTCCTACACTCTTACTCCTACACTCTTACTCCTACACTCTTACACTCTTACTCCTACACTCTTACTCCTACACTCTTACTCCTACACTCTTACTCCTACACTCCTACACCTACACTCTTACACTCTTACTCCTACACTCTTACTCCTACACTCTTACTCCTACACTCTTACTCCTACACTCTTACTCCTACACTCCTACACTCTTACTCCTACACTCCTACACTCTTACTCCTACACTCTTACTCCTACACTCCTACATTCTTACTCCTACACTCTTACTCCTACACTCTTACACTCTTACTCCTACACTCTTACTCCTACACTCCTACACTCTTACTCCTACACTCTTACTCCTACACTCTTACACTCTTACTCCTACACTCTTACTCCTACACTCTTACTCCTACACTCTTACACTCTTACTCCTACACTCTTACTCCTACACTCCTACACTCTTACTCCTACACTCCTACACTCTTACTCCTACACTCCTACACTCTTACTCTTACACTCCTACACTCTTACTCCTACACTCTTACTCCTACACTCTTACACTCTTACTCCTACACTCTTACTCCTACACTCTTACTCCTACACTCTTACTCCTACACTCTTACTCCTACACTCTTACTCCTACACTCCTACACTCTTACTCCTACACTCTTACTCCTACACTCTTACACTCTTACTCCTACACTCTTACTCCTACACTCCTACACCTACACTCTTACTCCTACACTCTTACACTCTTACTCCTACACTCTTACACTCTTACTCCTACACTCTTACTCCTACACTCTTACTCCTACACTCTTACTCCTACACTCCTACACTCTTACTCCTACACTCCTACACTCTTACTCCTACACTCCTACACTCTTACTCCTACACTCTTACTCCTACACTCTTACTCCTACACTCCTACACTCTTACTCCTACACTCTTTCTCCTACACTCTTACACTCTTACTCCTACACTCTTACACTCTTACTCTTACACTCTTACTCTTACACTCTTTCTCTTTCACTCTTACTCTTTCTCTCTTTCTCTTTCACTCTTTCTCCTACACTCTTACTCCTACACTCTTACTCCTACACTCTTACTCCTACACTCTTACTCCTACCCTCTTCCACTCTTACTCCTACACTCTTACTCCTACACTCTTACACTCTTCCTCCTACACTCTTACTCCTACACTCTTACTCCTACACTCCTACACTCTTACTCCTACACTCTTACACTCTTACTCCTACACTCTTACTCCTACACTCCTACACCTACACTCTTACTCCTACACTCTTACACTCTTACTCCTACACTCTTACTCCTACACTCTTACTCCTACACTCTTACTCCTACACTCTTACTCCTACACTCCTACACTCTTACTCCTACACTCCTACACTCTTACTCCTACACTCTTACTCCTACACTCTTACTCCTACACTCTTACACTCTTACTCCTACACTCTTACTCCTACACTCTTACTCCTACACTCTTACACTCTTACTCCTACACTCTTACTCCTACACTCTTACTCCTACACTCTTACTCCTATCCTCTTACACTCTTACTCCTACACTCTTACTCCTACACTCTTACACTCTTACTCCTACACTCTTACACTCTTACTCCTACACTCTTACTCCTACACTCTTACTCCTACACTCCTACACTCTTACTCCTACACTCTTACTCCTACACTCTTACTCCTACACTCTTACACTCTTACTCCTACACTCTTACTCCTACACTCTTACACTCTTACTCCTACACTCTTACTCCTACACTCTTACTCCTACACTCTTACTCCTACACTCTTACTCCTACACTCTTACTCCTACACTCTTACACTCTTACTCCTACACTCTTACTCCTACACTCTTACTCCTACACTCTTACTCTCTTACTCATACACTCTTACTCCTACACTCTTACACTCTTACTCCTACACTCTTACTCTCTTACTCCTACACTCTTACTCCTACACTCTTACACTCTTACTCCTACACTCTTACTCCTACACTCTTACTCCTACACTCTTACTCCTACACTCCTACACTCTTACTCCTACACTCTTACTCCTACACTCTTACACTCTTACTCCTACACTCTTACTCCTACACTCTTACTCCTACACTCTTACTCCTACACTCCTACACTCTTACTCCTACACTCCTACACTCTTACTCCTACACTCCTACACTCTTACTCCTACACTCCTACTCCTACACTCTTACTCCTACACTCTTACTCCTACACTCTTACTCCTACACTTACACTCTTACTCCTACACTCTTACTCCTACACTCTTACTCCTACACTCTTACACTCTTACTCCTACACTCTTACTCCTACACTCTTACTCCTACACTCTTACACTCTTACTCCTACACTCTTACACTCTTACTCCTACACTCTTACTCCTACACTCCTACACTCTTACTCCTACACTCCTACACTCTTACTCCTACACTCTTACTCCTACACTCTTACTCCTACACTCTTACTCCCTACACTCTTACACTCTTACTCCTACACTCTTACTCCTACACTCTTACTCCTACACTCTTACTCCTACACTCCTACACTCTTACTCCTACACTCCTACACTCTTACTCCTACACTCCTACACTCTTACTCCTACACTCCTACTCCTACACTCTTACTCCTACACTCTTACTCCTACACTCTTACTCCTACACTTACACTCTTACTCCTACACTCTTACTCCTACACTCTTACTCCTACACTCTTACACTCTTACTCCTACACTCTTACTCCTACACTCTTACTCCTACACTCTTACACTCTTACTCCTACACTCTTACACTCTTACTCCTACACTCTTACTCCTACACTCCTACACTCTTACTCCTACACTCCTACACTCTTACTCCTACACTCTTACTCCTACACTCTTACTCCTACACTCTTACTCCTACACTCTTACACTCTTACTCCTACACTCCTACACTCTTACTCCTACACTCTTACTCCTACACTCTTACACTCTTACTCCTACACTCTTACTCCTACACTCTTACACTCTTACTCCTACACTCTTACTCCTACACTCTTACTCCTACACTCTTACTCCTACACTCTTACACTCTTACTCTTACACTCTTACTCCTACACTCTTACTCCTACACTCTTACTCCTACACTCTTACTCCTACACTCTTACTCCTATCCTCTTACACTCTTACTCCTACACTCTTACTCCTACACTCTTACACTCTTACTCCTACACTCTTACACTCTTACTCCTACACTCTTACTCCTACACTCTTACTCCTACACTCCTACACTCTTACTCCTACACTCTTACTCCTACACTCTTACTCCTACACTCTTACACTCTTACTCCTACACTCTTACTCCTACACTCTTACACTCTTACTCCTACACTCCTACTCCTACACTCTTTCTCCTACACTCTTCCTCCTACCCTCTTCCTTCTACACTCTTACTCCTACACTCTTACACTCTTACTCCTACTCTCTTACTCATACACTCTTACTCCTACACTCTTACACTCTTACTCCTACACTCTTACTCCTACACTCTTACACTCTTACTCCTACACTCTTACACTCTTACTCCTACACTCTTACTCCTACACTCTTACTCCTACACTCTTACTCCTACACTCCTACACTCTTACTCCTACACTCTTACTCCTACACTCTTACACTCTTACTCCTACACTCTTACTCCTACACTCTTACTCCTACACTCTTACTCCTACACTCCTACACTCTTACTCCTACACTCCTACAGTCTTACTCCTACACTCCTACACTCCTACTCCTACACTCCTACTCCTACCCCCTTACTCCTACACTCCTACTCTTACACTCTTCCTTCTACACTCTTACTCCTACACTCTTACTCCTACACTTACACTCTTACTCCTACACTCTTACTCCTACACTCTTACTCCTACACTCTTACACTCTTACTCCTACACTCTTACACTCTTACTCCTACACTCTTACTCCTACACTCCTACACTCTTACTCCTACCTCCTACACTCTTACTCCTACACTCTTACTCCTACACTCTTACTCCTACACTCTTACTCCTACACTCTTACACTCTTACTCCTACACTCCTACACTCTTACTCCTACACTCTTACTCCTACACTCTTACACTCTTACTCCTACACTCTTACTCCTACACTCTTACACTCTTACTCCTACCTCTTACTCCTACCTCTTACTCCTACACTCTTACTCCTACACTCTTACACTCTTACTCTTACACTCTTACTCCTACACTCTCTCCTACACTCTTACTCCTACACTCTTACTCCTCCTACACTCTCCTACACTCCTACACTCTTACTCCTACACTCTTACTCCTACACTCTTACTCCTCCTACACTCTTACTCCTACACTCTTACTCCTACAGTCTTACTCCTACACTCTTACTCCTACACTCTTACTCTTACTCCTACACTCTTACTCTTACACTCTTACTCTTACACTCTTACTCTTACACTCTTACTCCTACACTCTTACTCCTACACTCTTACACTCTTACTCCTACACTCTTACTCCTACACTCTTACATACATTCATACACACACATTTGTATTGTACTGTTACGTATTGTACTTAGTGTATTGTTCTGTCTAATGTCTGTATGCTGGTTGTATGTTGCAAATTAAATAATAATTATTTTTAAAAGATAATATATACAGTGGTACCTCACCTTACGAAATTAATTCGTTCCAGAAGTGGTTTCGTAACGTGAATTTTTCGTAAGTTGAGTAGCTATTTCAATGGAAAAGGCCTGATTCATTCCAAGTTTGTTTTTTTTAATAGTGTAACATTTTTTATAGTGTAACACTGTGTCCTGCGTAGAGACTGTAGACCCAGGACTAAACGTGGACTATACCAGGTCTAGAGCAAGGTCTAAACCTGGACTGGACCAGGACTAAACCAGGACTAGACCAGGTGGATTAAAGCGCCGCGCGCGGGTCTATTTCCTGGTTTTGTTTCGAGTCACGGCTGAGGCGAGCAGCGAGGGGGACCGCACACAGTCTGAGCGCATGAACGAACACATGCAAGAGCCGCGGTGGTCCAATCCTGGTTCAGACCTGGTTTAGACCTGGCACGGTTTGAGCACGGTCTCGTGCTGGCAGCCCCGCGCCGGGTCATGCTGCGCTATCACACACATGTCCGCGCGCACACACACTGCCCTCCCCCTTCCCCCCACACTTCACTATTAATAATTTTGTTGAAAATCTATGAAAGTTTGAGTGTTTAAACGAGAGACAAATGTGAGAAAAGTTTAAATCCAGTCTGAGAAAAGCGTATAATGTGTGTGGCTGAGCGCGCATTATTTGAATTTTTGAGATTTCGCGTTTCGTAACTTGAATTTTCCTTCGTATCTAGAGACCAAAATTTAACTTGAAATTTTCGTTTGTTGGGTCTTTCGTAAGGTGAGGTACCACTGTAATGGGTTTTTGTAGACAATTACAAAATAAAATGATCAAAAAGCTTATTAAAAAGAAAATGCTAGCAAAAACGGTGTTGAAAGTTGAAATAAAGATAGATAAACAGAAGGGCTCTTTGTTCAGTGGAGGATGTGGCTGTTGGGTTAGTCACGGGTGTGTGAACAGCGGCTCAGAGGGACTGTGACAGCGACAGTTTAATAAACCGCTGATGTGAACACACGATAAGAGGCAGGAAAAGTCACACAGGAAACATACAGCGGCATTTAATAACTGCTGATGTGAGGCAAAAACCTTCACGTGAGATGGATTCTGTGATATCGGTGAACTCACAAACTCACGAGAATCCTTCTTGGCGCACGCTTTACGGTTAACAGGGCTGGTGGCCAAACACAGCACTGAGACTGAGCACGAAACCAACCAAAACAAACAGGAAGACAGAGACACATGGACTTCAGGGGTCTTTGTTTGTAAAAAGCGTGCAGAAGTTTAATTTGTGCATTAGTGGACAGAGAAGATGTCTGTGCCTTTCTCTCGACTGCATTTAACAAAAGTTTTTTTGCCTTGTTCCACTGTTGTGATGTTTCAGCCAATCAGATTCAAATAATCGCCATGCTGTTGCCATTTCAGATTGATAAATGTGAAGAAGTCACAGTGACACACGTATGAATCTGGTGTGAGCAGGTTTGAGAGGAAACACCAAGAGATCAGGGATGTCAAGACTATACGGTTTAAGACCTAAAAACATAATAACCATTTGAATTTTAGAGGCAAAACTAAGTCAAGTAAGTAAGTATAGTAAATAATAAGTAAGTAAATAATAAATCAAAACTTAAAGAAGCTGTAACTGAACAAAATAAACAGAAAAACAGAACTTGTTCATTTTAAACAGTTGCAGTGGGTCAGTCTTATGCCTCACTCACCTTGCGCATTCAGAACATCCTAATTATTCACCGTGACGACATTATAAGCTGTACTGGAGACATAGTTTGCTGAAGTACACGGCTAAAATCAGGCACGGCCCTTTAAACGGTGACTGTTCTTTTGCAGTGGCCGGTCCAAAACTCTGGAACTCTTTGCCCACTGAGTTACGTTCCATCACTGACCTCCCTCTGTTCAAAGCCAAACTTAAAACCTACGTATTTAGAATGGCCCTGTGACACTTTCTTTATTTTAATGTGCTTTTTTGACCTATTTGTATGATGTTTATTGTTTTTTATCTTGTTTTTAATGTCGTACAGCACTTTGCTATAGAAATAAAGTTTGATTGATTGATAAAAAGCACAGAGTCATTACCTCCTCCCCCACCAGGTACTGGGGCTGATGACTCGTGTTGGTCCACTTGACTCTGGAGCTGCTGTCCAACACGGCAGGACGCACCTGACAGTTGTAGGCCCGCGCCTGTCAGCACCACACACAACAAAAGCACTGTGATCAACTTGTGTGTTTTCTGCCTATTTCTGTCATGATACAAGATGCTCTTGTGTATTTACCGTTAAAGGGCCTATATTAGTACATTATTTTATGCTCTATGTCCGGGCAAGTTTGTTCCAAAATACTGCCAGACGACGACGTGAAGACAACGTGAATTGTCACAGTGTGCGCACATGTCTGTAGACAATTTGTTCTGTTTTCCCTCCATCTCCAGCTTTAAATTAAAAAAAATAAATAACATAAAATGTTTTCAAATTGTAATCCTGCTAAATAATCCCCATTTTCACTAAATGTACCTGTAATCTGAGAACATCTTCTTTCCTTGTAACTAGTGGAACATTTACCTTTTTTTGTATCCTTTTACTTAACGCCATTCCTCGTATTCCTGGTTCCTGTTTCAATAACAACTGATCATCTTTTTTTAAATATTGTATTTTTTTAAAAGTGCATTCATAAACGATTTTTGCAGCAGCAACGTATTTCCAACTTCAGACTAACTGAGACTTTTAATAATAATAATAATAATTCATTGCATTTATATAGCGCCTTTCATGACACCCAAAGTGCTTTACACTTCATTGTTCATTCACTCCACACTTGGTGGTGGTGATACTTTCTGTAGCCACAGCTGCCCTGGGGCAGACTGACGGAAGCAAGGCTGCCAATCTGCGCCATCGGCCCCTCCGACCACCTCCAACACTCACGCACACTCCACTTTCATACTAGGCAAAATGTGGGTGAAGTGTCTTGCCTAAGGACACAGCAACAGTTTTTTTGCAACTGGCGCCCCCCTGTGGCTCCTGGAATTCCCAGTGGTCTCCCATCCAAGTACTAACCAGGCCCTGCCTTGCTGAGCTTCTGAGATCTGATGGGATCAGGCTTTGACAGGCAGGTATGGCAGGTAACATCACTGAACATCAGTAGGTCTGTCCAAATCAACAGGCTTAACATTTGTTATCGGTGCCAAAACTACCGCTGATGACACCTGATGGCTGAAATCGTGCAGAATGCTTTTCTGTGATTGCAAATCATCAACTTCCTTTAAAAAAACTCAACTGGCTTGTTCACTAAATCCACGTGCTTTGTGAGTTTTCATGGTCTTATGTTCTCAGTCACAAACACCTCTTTACAGAACACACATTGTGGCAGAGGTGCAGTCTCCAAACCCGACCGGGCGAAACCAAACTTTAAATCATCAGGATCATATTTCCTACGGTTTTTGCTGGGTCCTATCTCCTCCCTTGCTCCCGATTTCTGTTGATGGAATCAGAAAACGATGCATTTTACAGCTAATACACGCACGCACAATTACCCATATCAATACTGCTGCAGATGTGGACAGATGTGGACAGATGTGGACAGATGTGGACAGATGTGGACAGATGTGGACAGATGTGGACCGTTATTTTGTCTTTGCGCCCCCAGGGGAGGCGGGCCTCACCTATTGAAAACTGCTGCTATAATGTTATAATGTAGTTTCTTCATCACAGACAGACCTGGAGGTGTGTTTTGTTTCATTCTCACATCGCCGGCTGTAAACTACGACTACATGACATCACAAGGTGCAACAGAGCATTTTGAGCTTTGGAGATGGAGACTAATAAACCAGGATTACTCAAACATGTGTGAATGAAACAAAACACAACTCCAGGTCTGTTTTTGAGGACGTCACAACATTAGAACATGGCTTAAAGCTCACAGGAATCCATTTTCTTCATAAAATAGGACGTTGAATGTACGGCCATGTGTAACGCTTTTATCATGAGTGGAGTCTGAGACTTATGGGGATCCTTAAAAGTGCACTGTGTAACTTTTTGGGTAGAGACTTCATGTAGATGTTATTGTTTTTTCCTGGAATGTTCTACAGTATGGCATTTCATATAAATATCGCCATGGAGACAAAGAGCCACAACAGCAGGCTAAGTTACATGTCAGATCTGTAGAGAAGTGGGTCCACTCACAGTAATAATCCATGTTTTTGTGGTCGTTTTGAGAAATAAAACTCTTATAATTGAGTAAACGTGAGATATGCTGTTACACCTCTGAGAAAGCACTGGGCACAGAAACTCCACACTTTTAATAAACTTTATGGACTAATTTGGGTGCTTTGTATATTTTTTGTATCCATTTTTTCTTTTTAGCTACGGACCGAATAATATTTGTGTCTAAAATGAAGAATAAATACAGTAAATAAATATATTTGTTTAATGCCATACTGTGGAACATCCCAGGCAAAGCAATAACAGCAGACCCTCCATGAGAAACGTTACACAGAGCACCTTTAAATAAACAAATTTAAAAAACTAACAAATTTCAATACACCATCACCACACCACCATGGATGTACTCGGTTATGTCAAAGTTCAGACCTGTTCGGCAGACACAGGCGTCCTCCTCACTCCGTTGGACATTTTCTTGGACCAAATGGCCTGGTCCACCATTTTGAGTCCATTCAGCTTCTGCTCACTGCTCTCCGGCTTCTATCAAACACAAACATAAAAACTTAGATGAACTTTATTGATCCACAAGGGAATTTATTTGGACACAGTAGTTCACACATCACAATAATATGTAAACCAGACACAAGTCGTTCCGGAGGCGTTTTGAGTTATTCGCAGATTCTGAAAGTGTAGATTCTAAGCTTTCCAACGATGCCTTACACATGGAAATCTGAGAACATTTGAAGAATTTGTGGCCATTTGAAAGCAGCACATGTGAAACTGACGAGCTGAGAAAAAACGTGTTAAAGATCCTCTTGTCCAGGCCTTCAGAACTCATTTACACGACATTAAGCTAAGCCCTCCCCATCACTGACATCACTGTGGTGTGATGTTTACATTCAGGAAAGGTCAGAATTAGAAGGTACTTTGTAAAAATGGAAATGCTTTTATAACAAAAAGTCCATATAATCATTGAGTAATCAATAATACACAAGATATGTTAAGATAAAAATCACCTGTAATGTCAATTTAATAAAGTACAAAATAGTTTTGAACACCACACACACACACACACACACACACACACACACATCTAAGTCCTGGTTTAGTCCTGGTTTTAGCCCTGATTTAGTCCTGGTTTAGCCCTGGTTTAGTCCTGGTTTAGTCCTGGTTTAGCCCTGGTTTAGCCCTGGTTTAGCCTTGGTTTAGTCCTGGTTTAGTCCTGGTTTAGTCCTGGTTTAGTCCTGGTTTAGTCCTGGTTTAACCCTGGTTTAACCCTGATTTAGTCCTGGTTTAGACCTGGTTTAGCCTTGGTTTAGTCCTGGTTTAGTCCTGGTTTAGTCCTGGTTTAGTCCTGGTTTAGTCCTGGTTTAGCCTTGGTTTAGCCTTGGTTTAGTCCTGGTTTTAGCCCTAGTTTAGTCCTGGTTTAATCCTGGTTTAACCCTGGTTTAGTCCTGGTTTAGTCGTGTTTTTAGCCCTGGTTTAGTCCTGGTTTAGCCCTGGTTTAACCCTGATTTAGTCCTGGTTTAGTCCTGGTTTAGTCCTGGTTTAGTCCTGGTTTAGCCTTGGTTTAGTCCTGGTTTTAGCCCTAGTTTAGTCCTGGTTTAATCCTGGTTTAACCCTGGTTTAGTCCTGGTTTAGTCCTGTTTTTAGCCCTGGTTTAGTACCGGTTTAGCCTTGGTTTAGTCCTGGTTTAGTCCTGGTTTTAGCTCTGGTTTTAGCCCTGGTTTTAGCCCTGGTTTAGTCCTGGTTTAACCCTGGTTTAACCCTGGTTTAGTCCTGGTTTAATCCTGGTTTAATCCTGGTTTAGTCCTGGTTTTAGCCCTGGGTTAGTTCTGGTTTTAGCCCTGGTTTTAGCCCTGGTTTAGTCCTGGTTTAGTCCCGGCTTAGTCCTGGCTTAGTCCTGGTTTAGACCTGGTTTAGACCTGGTTTAGTCCTGGCTTAGTCTTGGTTTAGACCTGGTTTAGTTTTGGTTTAGTCCTGGTTTAGTCCCGGTTTAGTCCCGGTTTAGACCCGGTTTAGACCCGGTTTAGATCTGGTATAGTCTTGGCTTAGTCCTGGTTTTAGCCCTGGTTTAGTTCTGGTTTTAGCCCTGGTTTAGTCCTGGTTTAGTCCTGGTTTAGTCCTGGTTTAGTCCTGGTTTGGTCCTGGTTTAGTCCTGGTTTAGTCCTGGTTTAGTCCTGGTTTAGTCCTGGTTTAGTCCCGGTTTAGTCCCGGTTTAGACCCGGTTTAGATCTGGTATAGTCTTGGCTTAGTCCTGGTTTTAGCCCTGGTTTAGTTCTGGTTTTAGCCCTGGTTTAACCCTGGTTTAGTCCTGGTTTAGTCCTGGTTTAGTCCTGGTTTGGTCCTGGTTTAGTCCTGGTTTAGTCCTGGTTTAGTCCTGGTTTGGTCCTGGTTTAGTCCTGGTTTAGTCCTGGTTTGGTCCTGTACAAACACGTACACACGCTGATATGTGAACTAAAAAGTGAAATGCATAAAAAACAAGAGAAATTACATTAAACTGTTTGAAAATAAATGTTAAACTGTTTGAAATGAAATACCATCCATCCATCCATTTTCTTCCGCTTATCTGGGGCCGGGTCGCGGGGGCAACAGTCTAAGCAGGGACGCCCAGACCTCCTTCACCCCGGACACTTCCTCCAGCTCCTCCGGGGGGACCCCAAGGCGTTCCCAGGCCAGCCGGGAGACATAGTCCCTCCAGCGGGTCCTGGGTCTTCCCCGGGGCCTCCTCCCGGTGGGACATGCCCGGAACACCTCCCGAGGAAGGCGTCCAGGAGGCATCCGAAACAGACGCCCGAGCCACCTCAGCTGCTCCTCTCCACGTGGAGGAGCGGCGGCTCTACTCCGAGCTCCTCCCGTGTGACTGAGCTCCTCACCCTATCTCTAAGGGAGCACCCAGCCACCCTACGGAGGAAACTCATTTCGGCCGCTTGTATCCGCGATCTCGTCCTTTCGGTCATTACCCAAAGCTCATGACCATAGGTGAGGGGAGGAACGTAGATCGACGGTAAATTGAGAGCTTCGCCTTTCAGCTCAGCTCCCTCTTCACCACAATGGTCCGGTACAACGACCGCATCATTGCCGACGCTGCACCGATCCACCTGTCAATCTCACGCTCCATCCTCCCCTCACTCGTGAACAAGACCCCCGAGATACTTGAACTCCTCCACTTGAGGCAAGGACTCCCCACCCACCCAGAGAGGGCAAGGCACCTTTTTCCGGTCGAGAACCATGGCCTCGGATTTGGAGATTTGATTTGATCCTCATCCCAGCCGCTTCACACTCGGCTGCGAACCGCCCCAGTGCACATTGGAGGTCCCGGTTCGATGAAGCCATCAGGACAACATCATCTGCAAACAGCAGAGATGAGATCCTGTGGTTCCCAAACCGGATCCCCTCCGGCCCCTGACTGCGCCTAGAAATTCTGTCCATAAATATAATGAACAAAACCGGTGACAAAGGGCAGCCCTGGCGGAGTCCAACATGCACCGGAAACAGGTCCGACTTACTACCGGCAATGTGAACAAAGCTCCTGCTCCGGTCATACAGGGACCGAACAGCCCTTAGCAAAGGGCCCCGGACCCCGTAATCCCAGAGCACTCTCCACAGGACCCCATGAGGGACACGGTCGAATGCCTTCTCCAGATCCACAAAGCACATGTGGACTGGTTGGGCAAACTCCCATGCACCCTCGAGCACCCGATGGAGAGTATAGAGCTGGTCCAGTGTTCCCCGGCCGGGACAAAAACCACACTGCTCCTCCTGAATCCGAGGTTCAACTATCGGTCGAATTCTCCTCTCCAGCACCCTGGAATAGACCTTACCGGGAAGGCTGAGGAGTGTGATTCCTCGATAATTGGAACACACCCTCCGGTCCCCCTTCTTAAACAGAGGGACCACCACCCCGGTCTGCCAGTCCAGAGGTACTGTCCCCGACCGCCACGCGATGTTGCAGAGACGTGTCAGCCAAGACAGCCCTACAACATCCAGCGACTTGAGATACTCAGGACGGATCTCATCCACCCCCGGGGCCTTGCCACCGAGGAGCTTTCCAACCACCTCAGTGACTTCGGCCAGGGTGATGAACGAGTCCGCCTCCAAGTCTCCAGCCTCTGCTTCCTCCTCGGAAGACGTGACGGCGGGATTGAGGAGATCCTCAAAGTATTCCTTCCACCGTCCGATAACATCCCCAGTCGAGGTCAACAGCTCTCCACCCGCACTGTAAACAGTGTTGGTGAAGCACTGCTTCCCCCTCCTGAGGCACCGAACGGTTTGCCAGAATTTCTTTGAGGCCGTCCGATAGTCCTCCTCCATGGCCTCTCCGAACTCCTCCCAAACCCGAGTTTTTGCCTCTGCGACCACCCGGGCTGCAGCACGCTTAGCCCGCCGGTACCTGTCAGCTGCCTCAGGAGTCCCATGAGCCAACAAGGCCCGATAGGACTCCTTCTTCAGCCTGACGGCATCCCTTACTTCCGGTGTCCACCACCGGGTTCGGGGATTGCCGCCGCGACAGGCACCACAGACCTTACGACCACAGCTACGAAATGAAATACATGAATGTGAACTCATGAATGAGAACTGAGCACTGGAGGGAGAATGGAGCGGAACACTGTAGGAAGGAACTAAATCGCCAACCAACAGTTTCTGCATTGATCAGCAGATACGACCTATTTGTATCTCAAAGAATTGGAAATGTTTGATGCCAAAAAGGCGTATCTGATTTTTGACATATTTTTAGATTTTACAATATTTTAGAATATGTTCATTGTGTTAATATGCCATAATATTTTTACTTACGTACTAACTCATACAAGTATGTATGTGGTTGCAATGTTGTGGTTAAAGGTTGAAATGTGGTCAAAATGCTCTTTTGGCTCTCCTGTAAAGTTTGTCAAATGCCACTTACGCCCCTCTGGTTCCAAGCCCTCAATATAATAACAAAGCGTAAACAAAAGTAAAATAATAAAAAAGTGTTATGAATAAAGCAGACCTACTCTGCAAAATCCACTTTTCAGAGCTTTTATTCATGTTATAGATGTTTCACCTCATCATTTACTTACCCAAAGTTGTATTTGGAGTGATTTATGCATGTCTGAGCAATATTTAAAGGTGCATTCTGTCATTTTTCTGGTAGAGGGCCGGTCAAATGCTTGTCTCCATGGAGATGTTATTGGTTTGTCTGGAATATTTGGTATGGTATTAAACCTTTCTATATTCATGGAGACCAAAGCAGTGTCCATGGGCGAATAAAAGTCTATGTGCTCTTATACTTGTTTCATTTTTAGTATCAATTAGTATCTGATTTTCGATACTTTTGACAACTCAGCCAGAACCACAGGCTTTAAGAAAACTTTACAAAGACGAGTGGATCTAGAGCTGGATTATGTCTCCCTGATTTCAGAGGGAGTCATTGACAGGACTAAGAAATAGTGCGGATTTTTACAGAATCAACAATCGACGCATCAAACTATTACTTATCTCAAGTAAAAGAAGTGATACATTCTGTTCCGAATGTTGCGCGAATTTTGTTGATTAGATGTCGTCTGCATTTGAGAAACACATGGTCCAGTTCCAGGTCCTTATGGATCCGAACAGAATGTGAAAGGGACTGGCTGTTCAGCAGGGGTGTGCAAAAGTACTGAAATATTAATATTGGTGGCAAAAGGAGAAATTCAATTTGTCAACTGGACAAAAGTTTATTTGGTGGAATACATTTTCGCAGCTGCGTTTTGAATTTCTCTTTTTGTCATGGATTCTACCTGGACCACAGAGAGATTCTACACGATATATCATATTTTCTAATGTGATCATATAGTATCGATATGTGGGCTGCTGTATCGAGTATTTTTTGGTTTATTTTACTAAATTATTTTGTTACAGAGCTACAGTTTTGTTGCTTGTTCAGAGGAAGGAAATTGGTTTATGCAACACATTTGACATTTTCACTGTTTTGATGATTAAAATGGGTGTGTTTCATATGAAATTTGCACAAGAAGTGGTTTAACAAAACTTTTAGGGCCAATTCCAGTTCTAATTTCTACCCTTACCCCTTGAAACTAAGGCTACGTCCACACGACGACGCTTCCGGATTTTTTTTTTTTGTACGGGTAGAGAAAAATTTGCGCCCACACACGTGTCGGATCAGTAAATATTCACGTCCAGAGGAAAACGTAGCGCTGAGTGAAAACGATGTAATACATATGTCACGCCGATATGTGCCGCTGTAAACAGGAAACAGCCAGAGCCACCGGAAACGCAACACTACAAAAAGCGCATGTGCATAAAGTCCTTGCTCTTCCGCAAACAAGCATCGTGACGTCATTGTTTTCCAAAAGCTGCGTTTTGCTCGTCCACATGACAACGCGTCCTCGGCGTTCTCAGATTTCTCCACTGGAACCTGATTTAAAAAAACACCCTTTTTGCCCCCCTAAAACAGCAGCCCCGTGTGGACAAAAGGCCAAAACGAATACAAACTTCTCAGTTTCCACCAAAAAACGTTGTTGTGTGGACGGGCCCTGAGCAACAAGGGGTAGGGGTTAAAGGTCCCATGGCATGAAATTTTCACTTTCTGAGGTTTTTGAACGTTAATGTGAGCTCCCCTACCCTGTTTACCCCCCCCCCCATTGTTAAAAGTTGCCAAATGTCTAAACTGAGCATTTGCGATCCTTTTCTGCGTTTGAAAAAAACACAGCTCAAATGGGCGATTCTGGACAAGGCACCTTATTGACGTCAGATCGAAAAAAGAAATGCAAATTCACTTCCACCACCGTCTGGATCTCCACCCCCTGTCTCTGGAAATCACACCCAGAGAGTTTGGACTGCGGAGGAGCTACGCAATGCGAAATGCGTTTTTTTATTTGCCTGGAGGCACGTGCGAGTGTTTCTAGACTCTGAAGTCCTTTACCCGACCCTCTGGACCTCTGAAACAGCAGTGGTTTAATTTATTTTTTCTGTGAAAATGTGTTTTTTTTCATTGAAAAGGCTCTCCTTTCCTCCTTCACGCTTACATACGCGGAAGTGGGGCCAGGCACAGCGCACCGCTAACACAAGGAACCAGCGGCGCATTTGCCCCCCCCCACCCACTCCTCTAACCAATCTGTGTTCTTCTCATTTGCATTCAAGCAACAAGGCCCAGTTTACTGTTGCACTGCTGTTTACTACTGTTATTGCACATTTACTACTGGAATTTTTAGTACTGTTGTTTACTCCTGTTGCACTAGAATTACTACTGTTGCACATTTATTTTTATTTATCTTAACTCCAATGCACATTCTACTGCACATGACCAATTCACTGCTGTATCTTCCATTGCACATTTTGATGCACACTGCACACTTTGGAAATCTGTATATAGTATAGGTTATTTGTTATTTATTATGTTGCACTGTTTTAAGATTTTAGACCGTAGACTTTAGTTTTAACTTAGATCTCTGTCTTAGATAGTTTTTGTTGTGTTTTGTCTTCATATTGTATTTTGTACACTGTCTTTTTGCACTTGGCCAGAGAGAAACAAAATTTCGATTCACTGTATGTTGAACACATATGGCAGAATTGACAATAAAGCTGACTTTGAACTTTTTGAACTTTTGAGAATGAGGTGTTCAGACAGAGGGATTATGACTCTGACTGTGTACATGTGTCTTTCTCATGCACTGAGTCTTGATTTTGAAGAAGGATTCATTTACAGTATTAGGGAACCATTAAGGAGCCATATAAAAGCATCAAGAAGTACCATGTCATGGGACCTTTAAAAGTCTATAAACTGGGACACCCCTTCGACAACCACATACGTCATCAGTCGTCTCTGCCAGCTTTTACGTAAGCATATGTGACAAGCTTTTGCAAAAAGTCCTTCTTCTTTTGGTCTCTCTGGTCGTGGTAACAGCCATGTTGCCGGTGATTCGCAAGGCATTCTGGGAAATTGCTCATACCCCTCCGTTTAGAAAAAAATCTTGGTTTGGAAGGGTATATAGACCTACCACTTTCCCCTACCCCTCTGCCATAACGGGACCTGGGACACCCCTACCCCTACAAGAGAACATGCAAAACGGAGGGGTAAGGGAAAGTGGCCAAGGGGTGTAATCGGATTCAGCCTTAGTATCACAGCCATGATTTAGTCTTTATTTTTTATTGAACCGTATCAAATTGATTTGAAATATATCGTACTGAATCACATCAAATCGAAAGCTCGCTGTATGGAGGTATGTATCGCATCAGCAACTTCTGAATGATACCCAGCCCTACTGCTCAGGCAATCAGTACAGTAGATACATTTCTCTTTCCTCGCTTCCTTCTCCTTGATTCCTCTCCTTGATCCTCCATTTTTCAGCTGTCAATCAAATGTGTCAGATTAAGTGGCGTCTCAAAGAAAACCACGGAAGGAATAAACCTGAGGGAGGCTTCAGGAGCAGACAGCAGATAAAATAATCAAACTTTATCGGTCTCAGTGAGGAGTTTAGATCCTCTCTCCTCGCTGTGTCTCCTCTGTGGGCAGGACTTCCTCACCCATTTCCTGCAGAATCGAGGAACCAAGGAGAAGGAAAGAGAAATGAGACGCGTCCTAGGTGTGGACAGAGGAGTGAGGACTTACGTTGAGCCCGTCCCTGAGCAGCCACTTGTCCTCGTAGCGCTCCTGCTCGCTGTGCTTGTGTCTGCGTGCGATCACATGGGGCAGGGCCGAGGGGAGGGTGTCTGTGGCTCGACCGATCCGCAGCGTCCTGGAGCCCGGGTGGATCACCATCACAAAGTTACTCTGGATTTGCTGAAAGGCACAATGGAAATGTTATACCGCTGTTTAGGGCTGAACGATTTTAAGAAAAAATTGAATTGCGATTTTTCTGGCAGATATTGAAATTTCGAATTCATCCACGATTTTTTTCAAATTAAGTTTCAGCGCACATGAACATTTGCAAACATCACAGAAACTTACATCATACCATTCAAACATTCCATATCTGTAATGCAAGAATAAAAACTAAAGTCAATCATGTATTTCAAATGTCGTCCTGTTTATTAAAAAGAAACATGTTGTACACAGGCTACACTGAGCGCTCGAGCGACCACACTTATTCCACCGGAAGAACTAAAAGAGCATCTAAGTAGAGCAAAAAAAGTCTTTTAACTTAAAGGGATAGTGCGGGTTTTTTTATGTGAATCTGTACGGTGTCCCCTTCAACAGTGTTGTCCATTAACACTGACTTACCGATGACAGCGTCGTCTGGGCACAGTTCTGCTCCGGTTCTGGAGCTCAGGAACGTAGGTCCGGTAAGTTTGCGGGAACATTTAATAAAGCTTGTTTTTCTTCTCAAAACATTAGTTATTATTAGCTTACAAACATCCGCTTACAAGTGAACAGGCTAATAATAATAATAATAGGCGCGCAGTGATACGACTCGAGAGAAAAGATCACCATGAAAATGATGTATTTTTCCTATGTTTACTTATGTAAAGAAATGATATTAATATGCCTACACGTACATGTATACATGTAATGTATTATGAAGAAGAGAAGAAGAAGAAGACACACTTTATTCATCCCCGTAGGGAAATTATTTCTCTGCATTTGACCCGTCCTTCAGGAGCAGTGGGCAGCTCGTCTTTCAGGCGCCCGGGTCCATCTCCAGGATCTTCTTGCTTCGGTTTGGTCAGGACCTCAGGAGGATTTTACCTGGTGCATGTTTTGGGTTGGTGGGGGAAACCGGAGTGCCCGGAGGAAACCCACCCAGACACAGGGAGAACATGCAAACTCCACACAGAAAGGCCCGGGCAACTCCCGATTATGTACTGTATATTGACTTTGTGACATACTCAATAAATTCATTCATTCATTTAAAATTAGGCTGCTGAATTTTTCGCGGACAACTGTTTGTGATGCAAATATATAACTTTTTGGACAAATGTTATTTTGAGAATAAAAACAAGCTTTATTAAATGTCCCAGATAACTTGTCGGAACTACGTTCGTGAGGTGCAGAACCGGAGCAGAACTGGGCTCAGAGGACACTGTCAGGGGTAAGTCAGTGTTAATGCACGACACTGCTGAAGGGGGCGCCGTACTGATTCACATAAAAAAAATAAACTATCCATTAAAGTTGTGTAAGGTCAGTCTTTTATGGCTCAAGGGAGCTTGATTGTTGTATTTTATAACAAACGTATAAAATACCACGCAACTTAACTTAAATATAGCGATACTAAATACAGCGACGCTAATCGCGATAGCCTTTCTATAGCGTTTGTAACGTTAAACTAGCCTTATGCTAACAGTCCTAACAGCATACAACATACATGTGTGAAATAGTTGACAAAACAAAACCTGGGTCAGTTAGGAGCACTGCAAAAAAACACAACTTTAACAATCCCAAAATCCTGTTGCCTGAGATCGCGATTTTCGATCTAAAATGACAGATCGTTGAGTAATCCATCAGTAATACGCTGTCTACACCTCCGAAGCTCACAATTCTCTGTTCCACCTTGTGATGTCATGAAGTAGTAGTAGTTTTCAAGTTAACAGCTACATCTCTGACGCATCTCCTCTGAGAACGTCCCGTGATTTAAAACTACTGGAGGAAGATTCACGGGTGCATAAAAAACATCACTCGAAACTCTTCTGAATCCATCCCTCAGCTGGATGTTCGAGTGATCCAAAAATGACCACACGACATCATCAGAATTTATTCAAACTAGTTTTATGATCGGAAAACAAATAATAATGAGACACTGGAAAGACTCAGAGGAGCCAGCGTTCTATGAGCTGAAAGTAAAGTCACCTTTTATGAACGGAACTTTTAATTTGTCTGAACAAACAAAAAAGTGGAAAGCCTACTTGGATGATGTTAATTCTAACAGTGGTGGAGAAAACTGAACTGTGTGGAGTAAATATAATGTCAAATGTAAAGGATTTCAGTGTTTTTCTATTTAATAAAGAAAACTACTGAAATCCTGAAAACAAGATGTACTGTATGAATGTGTAACCCAATTATCTCTATTACTTTTTTATTTTATATATTTTTTTATTTTGTTTTTTCTTATTTATTGTTTTTTTTTTTTTTTCTTATTTATTGATTTTTTAAAATTTCTTGATTTTTTTAAATGCATCTTTACATTGTTATTCATTTTATGTGTGGAAAAAAGTGCAAATATACTGTGACTTAGGTGAAGAAAAAAAAAAGCAATGAATAAATTGCAAATAAAAAAATGAACTGTGTGAAGTGTGGAGTAACTATGTAATGTAAAGGATTTCATTGGTTTTTAATAAAGCAAACTACTGAAAACCTGAAGTCTTGAAAATGATGTACTGTATGAATGTGTAACCCGACTGCCTCTGCCATTTTTTATATTATCATTTTTATTTTATTTTATTTTATTTTTTTATTATTGATTGATTTTTAGATCATGTGTCGTTAGCACATTACATTTTATTGTTTAGAAAATGCTATATTTATTAACATGTTTTATATGTTTCACTTCTCAGTCTCCCCTCTCTTTGCTCTTGGCGCTAAGTCACTCCCCCTTCAGAGCGCCATCACAACACAATCAGCGCACATCCCGCTAATGAAACTCCTGCACATCTCATCAGGTTTGTCAAGTTGTTGTGTGCAGTTTTGTATCATGTTTTTGTGTATTTATGGAGAATTGTTGTGTGGGAGCGTGGGTGATGGAGGTTTGTGGGCGGAGCCTTGTACAGAATCTTACAGCTAATTGTAAATAGGGTCCGGGAGAGATTGCTAGAATACTCAAACATCTAAAACCACTTCAGGCATGTTTTTCAATGAGGGAAAGCCCGACAAAGACTCTACTTCCTGAGGAAGTTGAGGAAGTTTGGTATGAACACCAGCATCCTCACAAACTTCTACAGGTGCACCATGGAGAGCCTGCTGACGGGCTGCATCACAGTGTGGTATGGGAACTGCACCGCTCAGAGCCGCAAAGCACTACAGAGGGTGGTGCGAGCGGCAGAGGACATCACTGGCAGCAGTCTCCCCTCCATCCAGGACATTTACCACAGCAGGGGTCTGCGTAAGGCACACAGCATCACTAAGGACCATACTCATCCGGCACAAGGACTCTTCCGTCTGCTACCCTCTGGTAGACGATACAGGAGTCTACAGCACGCACAAAAAGACTCAAAGACAGATATTACCCCCAAGCTGTCAGACTACTGAACTCTGGGTAATACTCTAAATACTGAACTCTCAATAATACTGCACTAAACTACCTTTCATTATGCATAATTATGTTTACTGCTGCTGCTCTATATGAATATATCATGTTTGTCACTACCTCACTGTAAATTACTGTTACCTGTGCAATAATCAGTGCAATATTTATATCAGACTATGTGCAATACGAAATCCACATGCAACACCTACACCACACCATATTATGTGCAATCTGTGAAATACTTACACCTTATTTGATCTTGATTTAATCCTACCTGCACCTTGTACATTGTACCTTGTTTTTTTTATTACATATTTTATGATATTGTTTATTATATTGTTTATTATATTGTTTACTTCTTTTTTCTTATTTATTGATTTTTTAAAATTTCTTGATTTTTTTAAATGCATCTTTACATTGTTATTCATTTTATGTGTGGAAAAAAGTGCAAATATACAATGACTTAGGTGGAGGGAAAAAAACACTGAATAAATTGCAAATAAAAAAATGAACTGTGTGAAGTGTGGAGTAACTATGTAATGTAAAGGATTTCATTGGTTTTTAATAAAGCAAACTACTGAAAACCTGAAGTCTTGAAAATGATGTACTGTATGAATGTGTAACCCGACTGCCTCTGCCATTTTTTATATTATCATTTTTATTTTATTTTATTTTATTTTTTTATTATTGATTGATTTTTAGATCATGTGTCGTTAGCACATTACATTTTATTGTTTAGAAAATGCTATATTTATTAACATGTTTTATATGTTTCACTTCTCAGTCTCCCCTCTCTTTGCTCTTGGCGCTAAGTCACTCCCCCTTCAGAGCGCCATCACAACACAATCAGCGCACATCCCGCTAATGAAACTCCTGCACATCTCATCAGGTTTGTCAAGTTGTTGTGTGCAGTTTTGTATCATGTTTTTGTGTATTTATGGAGAATTGTTGTGTGGGAGCGTGGGTGATGGAGGTTTGTGGGCGGAGCCTTGTACAGAATCTTACAGCTAATTGTAAATAGGGTCCGGGAGAGATTGCTAGAATACTCAAACATCTAAAACCACTTCAGGCATGTTTTTCAATGAGGGAAAGCCCGACAAAGACTCTACTTCCTGAGGAAGTTGAGGAAGTTTGGTATGAACACCAGCATCCTCACAAACTTCTACAGGTGCACCATGGAGAGCCTGCTGACGGGCTGCATCACAGTGTGGTATGGGAACTGCACCGCTCAGAGCCGCAAAGCACTACAGAGGGTGGTGCGAGCGGCAGAGGACATCACTGGCAGCAGTCTCCCCTCCATCCAGGACATTTACCACAGCAGGGGTCTGCGTAAGGCACACAGCATCACTAAGGACCATACTCATCCGGCACAAGGACTCTTCCGTCTGCTACCCTCTGGTAGACGATACAGGAGTCTACAGCACGCACAAAAAGACTCAAAGACAGATATTACCCCCAAGCTGTCAGACTACTGAACTCTGGGTAATACTCTAAATAATACTGAACTCTCAATAATACTGCACTAAACTACCTTTCATTATGCATAATTATGTTTACTGCTGCTGCTCTATATGAATATATCATGTGTGTCACTACCTCACTGTAAATTACTGTTACCTGTGCAATAACCTATGTGCAATATTTATATCAGACTATGTGCAATACGAAATCCACATGCAACACCTACACCACACCATATTATGTGCAATCTGTGAAATACTTACACCTTATTTGATCTTGATTTAATCCTACCTGCACCTTGTACATTGTACCTTGTTTTTTTTATTACATATTTTATGATATTGTTTATTATATTGTTTATTATATTGTTTACTTCTTTTTTCTTATTTATTGATTTTTTAAAATTTCTTGATTTTTTTAAATGCATCTTTACATTGTTATTCATTTTATGTGTGGAAAAAAGTGCAAATATACTGTGACTTAGGTGAAGAAAAAAAAAAGCAATGAATAAATTGCAAATAAAAAAATGAACTGTGTGAAGTGTGGAGTAACTATGTAATGTAAAGGATTTCATTGGTTTTTAATAAAGCAAACTACTGAAAACCTGAAGTCTTGAAAATGATGTACTGTATGAATGTGTAACCCGACTGCCTCTGCCATTTTTTATATTATCATTTTTATTTTATTTTATTTTATTTTTTTATTATTGATTGATTTTTGTTTATTTAATGCATCTTTACATTTTTATTAAGATTATGTGTGGGGAAAAAAAAGTTAACAGCTACATTTTTACCTTTTTGTACAGAAGAGATGGGCAATTCCAGAGCTGAAATGATCCAAATGACTCTAGTGAAGGTGTGTGGAGTTTAAAAACACAGTGGAGCGTTTCCTGTATTACCACATGACATCACAAGGTGGAAAAGTGTTTTCAATTTGAGAGAAGAACTCTAAACCTAAAAAATGAGCAGGGTTTGTGTGTTAAACATGTCTGACTGAAACAAAACTCCAGGTATGTTTGTGTATGAGGAAACTACATTATAACAAATAACACAGATCAGAAAACAGAGTAATATGCAGTTTAATGTTGAAAGTGCACAGGGTGATGCTCAAACGTGTGACTTGACCCAGCAGCCTGGATGTAAAGCTCCCCGGGGATGTAAACCTCCCCGGGGATGTAAACCTCCCCGGGTGTGTCACTCACCTCCTGCGGGAGATCGGGCACCGCTGCTGGGGCGATGGGTCTCTTCACTCCCCGCTGCTGCTCCTTCTCTTTATCCTTCTCCTTTTCTTTCTCTTTGCCATTTTCTTGGTCCTTTTCCGCCTGAGTCATGGTTTATTTTTGATTCTTTCTGCAAATACGGCCCTTAAAATCACTGGAAATGCAGTTTAAACAGCCCGAACACGAGACGATTCATTCATGCCGCGTAAACAACACAACTACTTCCGCGTTTGTTCACGTGACTCTGAGCGACGGTTTCTATTGGATAAAAAGGGTCAACGCTAAAACGCTGCTTTGCTTTCTTTTCTTTTCTTTTCTTTTTTCTTTTATTATTTATATTTTTTATTTATTTTTTTAATCTATATTTTTTTATTTATTTTTTTATTTATGTTTTATATATATATATATATATATATATATATATATATATATATATATATATATATATATATATATATATATATACACACAGTGGTACCTCACCTTACGAATGACCCAACAAACGAAAATTTCAAGTTACGAAACGCCTTCACGGTAAATTTTGGTCTCTAGATACGAAAGAAAATTCAAGTTACGAAACGCGAAATCTCAAAAATTCAAATAATGCGCGCACAGCCACACACATTATACGCTTTTCTCACACTGGATTTAAACTTTTCTCACATTTGTCTCTCCTTTAAACACTCAAACTTTCATAGATTTTCAACAAAATGTATTAATAGTGAAGTGTGGGGGGAAGGGGGAGGGGGGAGAAGAGTGCGCTCTGACACGTGTGATAGCGCAGCATGACCCGGCGCGGGGCTGACAGCAGGTCTAGACCTGGACTAAACCAGGACTAAACCAGGACTAAACCTGGACTAAACCAGGACTGGACCAGGACTAAACCTGGATTAAACCAGGACTAAACCTGGACTAAACCAGGACTAAACCAGGACTAAACCAGGACTAAACCAGGACTAAACCTGGACTAAACCAGGACTAGACCAGGTGGATTAAAGCGCCGCGCGCAGGTCTAGAGGAGGTCTAGAGGAGGCACGGTTTGAGCACGGGTCTCGTTCATGCGCTCAGACTGTGTGCGGTCCCCCTCGCTGCTCGCCTCAGCCGTGACTCGAAACGAAACCAGGAAATAGACCCGCACGCGGCGCTTTAATCCACCTGGTCTAGTCCAGGTTTAGTCCAGGTTTAGTCCAGGTTTAGTCCAGGTTTAGTCCTGGTTTAGACCTTGGTCTAGACCTGGTTTAGTCCACGTTTAGTCCTGGGTCTACAGTCTCTACGCAGAACACAATGTTACACAATAAAAAAAGTTACACTATAAAAAAAAACTTGGATCGGGGCCTTGGAACGAATCAGGCTTTTTCCATTGAAATAGCTACTCAACTTAGGAAAAATTCACATTACGAAACCACTTCTGGAACAAATTAATTTCGTAAGGTGAGGTACCACTGTAATTTTAAATTTAATTTCATATTATTTTATTTTGGGGCGGCAGTAGCTCAGTTGGTAGAGCGTTTGGTCGCTGATGCAAATGTTGGTGGTTCATATCCCGCTCAGATCACTGGTGGTACGATTACCAGCTCCCACAGATGAGTGCTGCCGTTGTGTCCTTGGGCAAGACTCTTAACCGACCTCCCCCCAGTGTTGGTGCACACTGGTCGAGAGCCCCCATGTCAGTTACATCAAGGCCGGTCAAAGGACGTGGAGCTGTCCTCCCGTGGACCGACCACCCGCAGGAGGATCCATGCGGGCTGGTGCTTGGACTGTTGCCCCCGCGACCCGAATACCGGATAAAGCAGAAGATGATGAATGAAAGAATGATTATTTATATTTTACTTTTATCTTATTTTATTTTATTGTATTGTATTTTTTTCATTTTCTTCCACTCTCTCCATATTTTTGGGTTGTGGGGGCAGCGGTCCAGGTCTGCTGCCCCCCCCCCGCGGGTGGTGGGTCCACGGGAGTTTATGATTGTATTTTATTTTATTTATTTTTATGTTCTTTTTTATTTTATTTTTAATTTAATTTTGTTTTATTTTATTTGTGTCAAATGAGTTTTTTAGATTAAGGATGGGTATTTAAATTCGGTGGGGTTACACATAACATGTAGATCATGTGTCGTTAGCACGTTACATTTTATTGTTTAGAAAATGCTATATTTATTAACATGTTTTATATGTTTCACTTCTCAGTCTCCCCTCTCTTTGCTCTTGGCGCTAAGTCACTCCCCCTTCAGAGCGCCATCACAACACAATCAGCGCACATCCCGCTAATGAAACTCCTGCACATCTCATCAGGTTTGTCAAGTTGTTGTGTGCAGTTTTGTATCATGTTTTTGTGTATTTATGGAGAATTGTTGTGTGGGAGCGTGGGTGATGGAGGTTTGTGGGCGGAGCCTTGTACAGAATCTTACAGCTAATTGTAAATAGGGTCCGGGAGAGATTGCTAGAATACTCAAACATCTAAAACCACTTCAGGCATGTTTTTCAATGAGGGAAAGCCCGACAAAGACTCTACTTCCTGAGGAAGTTGAGGAAGTTTGGTATGAACACCAGCATCCTCACAAACTTCTACAGGTGCACCATGGAGAGCCTGCTGACGGGCTGCATCACAGTGTGGTATGGGAACCACAAAGCACTACAGAGGGTGGTGCGAGCGGCAGAGGACATCACTGGCAGCAGTCTCCCCTCCATCCAGGACATTTACCACAGCAGGGGTCTGCGTAAGGCACACAGCATCACTAAGGACCATACTCATCCGGCACAAGGACTCTTCCGTCTGCTACCCTCTGGTAGACGATACAGGAGCCTGCAGCACGCACAAAAACACTCAAAGACAGATATTACCCCCAAGCTGTCAGACTACTGAACTCTGGGTAATACTCTAAATACTGAACTCTCAATAATACTGCACTAAACTACCTTTCATTATGCATAATTATGTTTACTGCTGCTGCTCTATATGAATATATCATGTTTGTCACTACCTCACTGTAAATTACTGTTACCTGTGCAATAATCAGTGCAATATTTATACCACACTATGTGCAATACGAAATCCACATGCAACACCTACACCACACCATACTATGTGCAATCTGTGAAATACTTACACCTTACTTGATCTTGATTTAATCCTACCTGCACCTTGTACATTGTACCTTGTTTTTTTTATTACATATTTTATTATATTGTTTATTATATTGTTTATTATATTGTTTACCTCTTCCCTTGCACTTTACAACACTTTTTTTACCATGTACTATTATTGCATGTTATTAGTACTTCTTGACTATCTTAGCGAGTCAACGGTTCTTCTGATCCTAAACATTTCATTGCATTGTTGACCTTGTGTTGATTCTGCATATGACAAATAAACAATCTTCAATCTTGAAAAAACAACGTTATAACTAAAGCGAACAAAATAAAGAGCCAAAATATTCCAAAAGCATAATCCAACTTTATTCCAATCCAACTTTATTTCTAATACACTTTAAAAACAACAGATCTGACCAAAGTGCAGTACACAACAATAATTACAAAAAAAGAAGGTAAAAATACCGATGCATAAAACACACTGAACACTATAAACGTCAACATTATGAAACGCTAAAGAAAACAGGTCAGTTCTAAAAGCAGATTTAGCAGATTTTAACATAAGATGCATTCCACAGTTTTGGATGTGCAACAGCGAGTTTCTCCTTCAATTTTGGGACCACTAACAAGCTACATAAGCTGTACATGTCTTATTTTACACATCTGTCAATATATGCATGTTTTATTAATGAATAAAGTTGAGGGTTTCCTGCTCCGTTTGTGGAACTGTTTGGTTAAAGTGGCGATGACAGATAGACTCATACTTAAGATAATAATATTTAAGATTTAAGATAATATTTCACTATTTTTATCCCAGTTTGGCCAATTTGTAGGTTTTAAATGATACTTCCAGGACATCAACATTATTGTTACCTCCCAACCAAGCAATGATGTACTGTACACCAATGCACACAAACATTTTCACTGGACAAATAAATACACAAGAAAACACCTTTATCAAGATTTATCCATAGTTTCGAGTAGATGAGGAGGCCAGTGCGCATGTGTGGAGACACAGCTTATTTCGCTCTCAGCTCTTGGGACCCAAACATGGAACGTAAAGCTGTAAACTATGGCTAAATCTGGGATTACAGGCCACTTTTGACTCAAATGAAATCGCAGACTAAGACATCGAGCTTCTATGATTTGAAAAGTGCTAAAGTTTGTGTTATTTGGAGACCGCACGGGGCATATTACATGCTCGGGGAATATATTATATGCCCCGAGCTATGGCTATAAGTCGTGCTAGGCTAACGCTAAAACATCTCCGGAAATGCTCCATATGACACCAAAGTGCTATGGGTGAGTAAAACAACTTGTTTTATTACCAAAATAAGGCTCAGATTGTAAAAAACGTTACTTCTCCTTTAACAGAAAAAAATGACATGAGATTTTTTTTTTTCGCACCTTGAAACGCATCGAAATTGAATCGACACGTTTATCAAGATATGTATCCAATCATGGGAAAACTATATTGTTGCATCCCTAATGACATCAGCTGCAAAGTATCAATTATCACAAAACCAAATGCGTTACACGTCTTGAAAGGTTCCCACAGCGTCCTGGTCTTTCGCCCCGTGCTGTTCGCTTAACGCCTGGACAGCAGCACGTAGCTTCTCGGCGCTCCCTCCGCTACAGAAGTTCCCACTCAGCAGGAGGTCGGCCAGCCTTACGCCGTCGTTCTGTTTGTGTTTGTGGAGACATCTGCACAGCTTGTTCAGATCCTTCATCAGACGAAATGCTCGACAGGCCCTGAGCTCCGGGGCCAAAGCGGCGCTCTCTCCAAAACGCACAACCCAGAACTTCGCCAGCTCCGAACTGTTCTTAGCCTGACCCGCCACCAGGTTCAGGGCCAGGGGGTACAGGTCCTGGGCTGCTGCGGGGATGCTGGCTCCGGCGATGGGGAGAGGCTGCGGCAGATACAGACAGTAGAACTGTGAGTTTTTAAAGGAAAAGTAGGAAACCTGTTCTCTAAGTTTTTAAAAAGTGCTACAGTCTCAATTGAATTTTAGTGGGCAGCGCCTTAAAGCTGCATTGTGTAACTTTTCCAGTGGAGGGTGTGTGTCAAATGCTTTTGTCCATTTGTCTGGAATGTTTCACAGTATAACATTAAACCTTTCTATCTTCATGAAGACCAAACCAGACCAAGTTACAGGCCAGATGTGTGAAAGGCGACCCCGCTATAAAACCACCTGTAACTGAATAAGTGTAAAGTAGAGCTGTTTAATGTCACACTGTGGAACATTCCAGGCAGAGTGTTAGAATAACCGTAAACGTGTTATCGTTGCTTCATGTGTTTTGATCAACTTAAATTGCAATATTATGTCTCAAGGTTACGGGATCCGGGAAAGGGAGTCAGAAAGAAGCTGTTTTGTAATCTGCAACATTAAATGTGAAGGTTTTGAGTTTCTGGGAAAGAAGGCACGTTGTTTTATCATGTCAAATTGACATGTTTGTGTACGGCGGTCCCTGGTTTATCGCAGTGGTTACGTTCTAAAAATAACCCACGATAAGCTTTATATTTTACAATTATTCTACATGTTTTAATCCAATTCAGTCCAACTTTATTTCTACAGCACATTTTATAAACAGAAACAGTTTCCAAAGTGCTGCACATAAAATCAATAAAACTTAATAAAAACATTACTAAAATAGCAATAAATAAAGTGATGATAATAATAAAATAACTAAAAACAAAAGCAATTATAAAAAACACTATAGTGAGTGTGTGGAGAGGCTGTAAGCGTCTCACCACACACATTCTACACTTTTCTCAGACTGGCATTAACATGTTCTCACATTTCTCTCTTGTTTAAACACTCAAACTTTCATAGATTTTCCACCAAAAAAAATGTATTAATAGTGACTCGTGTATTTCACAGTTCCTCTGACCGTGCCTCTTCGCCCTGGCGCCGCTTCGCCTTGGTGCAGGCGTCTTTTTCCGAGTGCGCTCTTTTTTCTTTTGGGCGTAGAAGATGCCACCTTCAATTATATTTGAGAACGTTTCGTCAACATTGTGGGTTTTGTCGGGGAGAAACAAACATACAGCACTTCAGAGTCACACTATGACCTAACATTTATATAAATCTGGCAAACTGAACGCATCCTGTACAGGAGACACGGAGGACAAATTGGTAAAGGTCTACAGTCCCTTAGCCCAGTGTTTCCCAACCAGGGGTACAAGTACCCCTAGGGGTACTTGGGCACACTGCAGGGGGTACTCGGCAGTGTCGCTGCCAAGCGCAGGGAGAGATTATTTTTTATTTTTTAATTCTAATTTGAGTAAATTTGAGTTAAATAAAAGAGAGAAAATGCCTGAGAATTAAAGCCCCAGTGTGTAGGATTCGTGGTGCATAGGTGGATGGTGCTATTGCACTTTCTGTTTTAGCTACGGCAGACCTCGAGGGTCACCCGGGCACGAGCCGCGCGCCGCTACTGTATACGCGGTCCCGTTTTTTTTGTTTTTTTTTTCTTTTCTCATGAAAACACACATTCCCGATCATGTACCATGACACTCTACACATCAAATGAAACCTTACAGTCTCCTCTTTTTGACTATGCAATTCATTTCCCGGCACAACAAACACTCCCCGAGCACATGGGGCTTTTATACGGAAAAGCACAAAACGAGGTTAGCTTACCTTAGAATGCTTTGCACAGGTCAAACTCTGTATTTCACCATAAACTTGCTCTCAATTTGTCCGTAAGGATCCAGCGAATAAAATCCAGTAAAACAATTTAGTCCAAAACACGTGTTAGATCCATTACGACGTCTGATCCGGCAGCATGCTTGTGTTGTTTACCCAAAACCACGAGCCTTGCCGAAGGCGAAGGCGGAGCCCAAATGTCCTTCTGCGGCTCTCGTATTCAAAATGGCTGCCTCTGCATGGGGAAGATCCCCCTTTTATGTGACTATATCTAAGTCCAAAAGAATACTTTGATTTCATGATGGAAGTGAAAAGGCTCGGAAAACAATGTATTTTTGAA
Organism: Paratrypauchen microcephalus; assembly: GCA_036785185.1. Lineage (NCBI taxonomy): Eukaryota > Metazoa > Chordata > Actinopteri > Gobiiformes > Gobiidae > Paratrypauchen > Paratrypauchen microcephalus. The sequence continues at coordinate 2,207,658 of JAVJIX010000140.1, forward strand.
TGGGTATCTTCAATTTCGGTAATTAACGGGTAAAAATCTTACACACTGTCCCTTTAAATTTTCAAAATAAGGAGATGAAATAAAATGATTTTCATTTAATAATCTGTTGTGTCACGTTCTACTTTTGGAGAATTATCCACACGTGTGAGTGAGGGGGACTCGAGGTGTGACAAAAAGGCTCAGGGGAACACAAGACAAAAAGGTTGGGAAACACTGCCTTAGCCAATCAGGACGCAGAACACAATGCACGCTGATACACGATAAAAAAATTTGAATTAAAAAAAATCTGCGAAACAACGAGGACCGCGAAAGGTGAACGGTGATATAGCGAGGGCCCACTGTGCACCAGTGTTCCCTCTAAGGTGCGCGCGTGCGCAATCGCGCACTGCCCAGACGTTCAGCGCGCACATCAAATCCTTTTCAGCGCATAAAATAAAATCTAACCTGAACTCAGCGCTGGTTTGACACACGGAATCCAGTCTGATAGATTCAGTTTGCACATGTGAATGTGCACATGCTTTAGGGACAAGCCAACTACAAACAGATTCATTTCGATCGCATTTCGCTCGCTTTCTGCAGTAAGACCATAGTTGTCGTGCGCATCGCCGTGGGTCAGAGCGGCGGGTCCGCACCAGCCGACGGGAGCGCCGCCCGCACACACTCCACGTAGGGAAGAACAGAAAAGGAGACAGGTAGAGCCATAATGTAATCCTCGGCTGTTTTCTTTGTTTCTGTCCAAGCCATAGGTTTTTGTGAGCAAAAAGACGAGACTTTCTGTGTGAAGTGTGAATCCTCTCCCCAGAGCGTTAAACCACAGAGCTCTGTCACTCTCACAAAATTACTTAAACTGGGTAATGATTAAAAAGCAAGATATAAACTGATAAAAATGTATACTTATTTTGGAGATCATTATTTTGAGGAAAGACCCATCTTATAGTGTCCTATAGGTCCTACAATCATCCCTAAAAAATCTGCAGCTACATGTAGGCTATATTTATCAAGCTGAAAAAATCTCTCTTCATGTGGTTTTACAGGTTTATACACAGGTATATACACAGGTTATTTTTCAAAATATTGTAATGTTCAACGTTTCACTGACCACAGCAGGACCCTCACACTGACATACAACATGTACAAAGTTCATGAACAGATTTTTGAGAAGTGGACCAAAAAAAATCAGTTATATTAAAAGTAATCTAACAGAAATAACAGCAGTGATTTGATTCATAAGCTATGTAACTTGCCATGATCTCAGGTGTGATACTGGTGTGGCCACAGTGTGCATGTCGGATGTTGCTCACAGGAGTCCAAGGAACGCTCAGGGAGTTAGTGTGTTTGCTCAGACACATGAAAAATTAGGGGGAACATTGCTGTGCACCCATGTGTGAATCAATAAAAGAGGCAAGAAGGAACAGCCCAGCGGAGAAAGGCTGCTGACCGGCTGCTGACCGGCTGCTGACCGGCTGCTGACCGGCTGCTGACCGGCTGCTGACCGGCTGCTGACCCTTCTGCTCGGTGTCTGTCTCCTCTGGCAAGTAAAATTTAAATACATGTTTTGCTGTGGTTCTTTTTGTTTGTTTGTGTTTTCAGAGGTGGTGATTTTTCTGACACAGAGCAATGACATGTCCATAGAAACAAGCAGGTGATGGACCCCCAACCAAAAAGTTACCTAGTGCACCTTTACAGGAACTGTAAGTAAGATTTTAATTTAAAATTCCATAAATGTGAGCTAACAGTGTTCCCAGATATGAGGTACACAGTTTTTAAATTTAAACCAACCAACCACCTGTCAGATGTTCAGAACTGGTTTAAATATGAATTCCAAGCACCAGCTCTCAACCAGGTCTGTAAAGAGTCATTTCGGGTCAAAATTAGATCTAAAAAAAGGCTAGACGACTGCCACAGTTGTTCTAAAGAGTAGCGAGGTCCTACAGAGAACCCAGGACCTTTTGGCTGTGAGGCAGGACTGTTAAAGGGATATGCCACCCCCAGGTCAAACTTGGGCATCTCCCCACAGTCCAGAGACTAAAATAAGTGGTGGAAAGCGTTTTCCTGCTCACCCAGCCATTGTCCAGGTCTGTCAGCACTGACCGCCGCGGTATCTGCAGCTCCTCCGCCTTAGACTGGAGTCTAACGTCGCCAGAGAAAGATTTTGGCCAAAAGGAATTAATTTGCTCGATGCGTTTCCCAATTACTTTCTGTGTAGTGCGCATTCATATCGAGTGCAAATAAATGTGCAAATCAACACGGAGAGCTTGACTTGGTCATTTTGGGTGGGAACTATTTTCCAGTGCGGAAGAATACAGTCGAATCACGCACCACGTTGTGCAACAGGGGAACTCCCTTCCTGGTGCGTAACTGGGATTCCCCTGGCAGCGTGCTGCGTGATTCGGCTGTATTCTTACTGGAAAATAGTTCCCACCCAAAATGACCAAGTCAAGCTCTCCGTGTTGATTTGCACATTTATTTGCACTCGATATGAATGCGCACTACACACAAAGTAATTGGGAAACGCATCGAGCAAATTAATTCCTTTTGGCCAAAATCTTTCTCTGGCGACATTAGACTCCAGTCTAAGGCGGAGGAGCAGCAGATACCGCGGCAGTCAGTGCTGACAGACCTGGACAATGGCTGGGTGAGCAGGAAAACACTTTTCACCACTTATTTTAGTCTCTGGACTGTGGGGAGATGCCCAAATTTGACCTGGGGGTGGCATATCCCTTTAACTGTGCCACATAAGCTTCTTTTCTGTGGCCAGTGACTGTGCACTTTAAATACTCCTTTAAATAAACTTCAGTATTTTGTCTGACGCAGGTGGCCTGTGGTTTGGAGTTCAGACTGGAGGAAACAATGCTGATAACAATGCTCCCGGGACCTGGGAGAGATCACTAGATTATTCAAACATGCATGGATGACTCTAAAACCTCTTCAGGCATGTTTTTGATGAGGGAACTGTGGGATTTCATTATTTAATACATGTCTATTTACATATGTATACTTGAATCTGTCTGTGTACAAGTATATAGGTGACTTTAGTGTACTGTAAGCAGCTACGTGTAACTCAGTACGTTTACATACACAGGCTGTGCTGACTACATCATCTGCTCCCAATCCATCAAATATGGGTAAACTCCTCTCCTGTAATTGGCTGACGTCAGCTATAACTAACTCGTCTGTCATTGGTTAAAGCTTGGAAGCTCCTCTACAGGTCTCCTCACAAGGATGGGGACTATGGGCAGTACATTTAGACATGGTATAGCTACCACTGTATATAGGTGGGCCACAGTGGTGAGTTCTGTGTGATGGGGGCTGAAGAGACACGACATCTGTCTGTGATGATGACAACATGTGACAACTGAAGATGTCTGATGCCACTTACGTTTGTATTCTTCTGCCTAATTCGACATTAAACGCTAATAACCTTAATCTACAGATTTTGCCTTTCTTCCGATCCCTTTCCTAAAACTCACAGAACAACAACATGATAGAAAGATCCAAAAACTGGAATACTAAAAAGAGCCCCCTCCCCCATTCTGCCCCTGGAGGCCTCACCTGTGGAGCCACGATGAGCACGGTGCTCGCCGCCTCCACCTGCTCCAGGAGCCAGCGCATGGGCCCCACTTTGGCCACGCCCCCCTGCTGCCACATGTCCACGGCCACACTGCAGCCTCCGTGCTGCTGCAGGAACTCCGCCAGAGCGCCGACCGCCCACTGGAACTGCCTGCTGCCCGCCGGGTACACCACCAGCACGGGCACGGGCAGAACCCCCGGGCGCACCTTCTTATACTCCAGTGGAAGGTAGGCACCACACACTCTGTCTGCGGGGACATGAAAACCTGGAATAATCAGTTTGAAGGTTCGCCGCGTGTTTGCTTTGCCGGGAATGTTCCACAGTATGGCATTAAACATAAATATCTTCATGGACACAAACAGGTGATGCCACGATTGTCAAGTTTCAGGTAAGATCTGTGGAGTGGCGACACTGCTCGCAGGAATTGCATTGAAAATATCCATAATTTTATGAGAATTTTAAGATTTTTTTCAGTGTATTTGAACAAAATTTCGCCAGTACAGAAATATTATATAAGCTCTGGTACTTTACTGTCTGATAGTCAGGAGGTGTGTGTTAGCATGCTAGGTGTTGTTAGCTGTACAGAGAGTTGGGAAACACATTTATAAACTCCCCATGGTGAATAATTAGGAAAAACTGTGGACGACTGCAAAAATGAACCACTTCTGTTTTTGTTTTTGTTTTTTACATTTCTAAGACACTAAAAATTAGGACAGCACTGTGGAACATTCTAGGCAACCCAATCAACATCTCCATGGAGACGTGCCCATGCTCACATTCTATTCAGAACTAGCGGGTTAGCTATGGGTTTACTATGTGAAAATACATGCCCTTACCGTTTTGTAAATGAAGCACAGTAAAAAGGACAACAAACTTAAGAATCTGAGGTGAAATGAGACCCTTTTGTGAGATGCACTTACATATGACACATCCAAAGAGGAGGAGCAGTACACTGAGTGCCAAACATCCAAAGATGACCAACCAACCAGCAACAGGACTCACAGACGGGTCTACAGGTCCGTCCTCTCCGATGATGTTCTGTTGCACTGCAACACAAGAGCAGACTGTCAGATGGGCCTCAAATGCTTCTGTATTACTCGATGGAGAGTTCAGTACCTGGAGGTGTAGACGGGGCAGGTAGTAAAAATACTAGTAAAAATTAAAAAAACACATTCAGTCATAAAAATACATACACACGTTTTAAAAATTGTAATAATATTGGAAGGAAATTACCTGTAGGCGTCATTGGGGGGTCTGAAAAAGGAAATTTCAAAATTTAATGAAAGGAGGCACCCATATTTCATCTTAATGACCAAATGCTTTTCATGGGTCCAGCTCAGTGTGGCTGCACAGAGATCACTGCTTATTTTTGATCAGCATTTAGGGCCAACACACTGCCATGGTCTTTTAAATGTTATATTATTATTTTATTATTTTATCTTTACATTTAAAGGGATAGGGAAGTCCCTTTGGTTTGGTTTATAGTGAGTGTAATAAGATATACAGACGCTCCTCGACATACGAACAATCGGACTTACGAACAGGGTCGAAAATTAAAAAAAAAAGTTAAATGTTTGGGCAAAAGCGCTGTACATGTACGCAAGTGAGTTTTTGTATTTAGCGCCTATTCCGACTTCCGGGTACAGTACGTAGTGCGTATTTCCGCCGCTGACGCACAGGCAGGTGCTGCGCAGCATCCCCCAAGCGTCACGCCCACTCAGTAGAAGTGTTCAGAACTTCAACTGAGTGGGCGTACTACGGTGTTACTACGTGTTACTACGTGTTACTACGGTGTTACTACGTGTTACTACGGTGTCACTACGTGTTACTACGGTGTTACTACGTGTTACTATGGTGTTACTACGGTGTTACTACGTGTTACTACGTGTTACTACGGTGTTACTACGTGTTACTACGTGTTACTACGGTGTTACTACGGTGTTACTACGGTGTTACTACGTGTTACTACGGTGTTACTACGGTGTTACTACGGTGTTACTACGGTATTACCACGGTGTTACTGCGGTGTTACTGCGGTGTTACTGCGGTGTTACTGCGGTGTTACTGCGTGTTACTACTACGGCGTTACTACGGCGTTACTACGGCGTTACTACGGCGTTACTACGGTGTTACTACGGTGTTACTACGGTGTTACTACGGTGTTACTACGGTGTTACTACGGTGTTACTACGGTGTTACTACGGTGTTACTACGGTGTTACTACATGTTACTACTGCGGTGTTACTGCGGTGTTACTGCGGTGTTACTACGGTGTTACTACGGTGTTACTACGACGTTACTACGGTGTTACTACGTGTTGCTACGGCGTTACTACGGCGTTACTACGGCGTTACTACGGTGTTACTACGTGTTACTACGGTGTTACTACGACGTTACTACGGTGTTACTACGTGTTGCTACGGCGTTACTACGGCGTTACTACGGTGTTACTACGGTGTTACTACGTGTTACTATGGTGTTACTATGGTGTTACTACGGTGTTACTACGGTGTTACTACGGTGTTACTACGGTGTTACTACATGTTACTACGGTGTTACTACGGTGTTACTACGGTGTTACTACGGTGCGGTGTTATGAACTTTGTTGTTTTTCTTGCATGCGTACAGTAATCCAATATGGTTGGTGAAAAGCGAAAAGCTTCTAGTGAAGCTTCTGTGAAAAAGCGGTAAGCCATCTCATTTGAAAAGAAGGTGGCGATAATAAAGAAACTTGATGCTGGTGAAAAGATGGTGAATGTGGCACACGCGTACAACGTGAACCGTTCGACAATTGGTACGATATATAAACAAAAGGAGCGCATTATGGAGCGTGTGAAAAGTGCAGCGGGTATGCAATCCACCATCATATGCAAGAAGAGAGGGAAACTCATCGAAGAGATGGAGAAACTTCTTGGTATTTGGCTCGACAATCAGCGGCAGCGGCGTGTTCCTTTGAGCCTTGTGCTGATCAGTGAGAAGGCCATATCGCTTTTTAATGACCATAAGGCTAAGGCAGGAGAAAGTGCCTTAGCCTCTCTCTCTCTCTCAGCTGACTCCGTTTGCCTCTGTGTCCCTCTCTTCTTTTTATCTCATCAGTTTTCCATATTTTTAAAAAGCATATTAGTGTTATTGTGTTATTAGTGATATTAGTGTTATTTAAATACAGTACAAATCCATATAGATATACAAGCCTTAAACATATAATAACGACTTACGAACAAATTCAACTAACGAACGGGCGTCCGGAACGTAACTCGTTCGTAAGTTGAGGACTGTATGGTTTCCTCATGGGAACACCACATGTAAATGTAGTCTCCACTGTAGTATTATATACATATTGTATATAAGATGGAAGGTGGAAGGTGAAGGCATCAGTGATGCCCGTGGTGATCGGAGCACTCGGACATACTCGGGGCTGTAACCCCCAAACTGGAGGAGTGGCTACAGCAGATCCAGGAGAAACATCAGACATCCAGAAAAAGAAAAGTGCAGTACAGGAAGAGCAAAGATACTGCGCAGAACTCTCAAGCTCCCAGGCCCTGTGCTGGATGGATATGGATATATAATTCGTACCTGGTGTAGTCGGCGAATAGATCGTCACAAATTTCCAGAGCGATTCTTTGTCGTTCATCGCTGGATGAGGAAGGTTGCTGCCTTGGACGAGGAATCTGTGAGTGCAGGATGCGGTTACAGTGTAGTTGAACCAAATCTGAAAGGACAGAGCTTTATCACTATCACTATTCAAACTCAGGCCTGTAGTCCACTAAAGAAACTCTTAGTCGACTTAAAAGTGCATTATGTAACTTTTTGGTTGTTACTTGAATATTGTTTCTATTTCTATTCGACCAAATAAACTTTTGTCCAGTTGACAAATTGAATTTCTCCTTTTGCCACAGTTCTACTTTACATTTATTAAATCACAGATGGTTTTATAGCCCAGAAACACCTACAAAAACAGACATTCTGACTCTCTAACTTGGTCCAGTTTGCTCACCATGACGATAGAAAGGTTTCATACCATACTGGGACTCATTCCAGGCAAAGAAATAACATGTCCATGACGGACCCTCCACCAAAAGTTACACAATGCACCTTTAAAGCATGTCCTGCCGATCGGTTAGTTCACTAAAGAGAAGCGTGAGGGAGGAGGAGGAGGGGCGGGGCCTGGAGGACGAACAGGGAGACGACGCTACGAAAACACCACATACACAGATTAGTGTTTAGTTCCACTTTAAATAGACTTCAAGAACATGGGAGTTCATGCAAAAACAACTATTTATGCAAAACAGAACTAGGGAACTGTGTATATTAAAAAACTCTACTAAACTAATAAACATGATTCTTTTTGTTATGATTATGATGATGATGATGATTATTATTATGCAGATATGGAGCCATGTCTTACTGGTGACTTCTGATCCTTTGGGAGCGTGAGGTCTTTCAAAGGCGGATCATATTCACATTTCATCCTTTCCTTTGTCTTGACGATGAGGAGGAGGCCTTCGATGTATTTGAGAGTGCCTGTGAGGAGAAAGAGGAATGAAACCAGATGTGAAACATGTCGATGTGTATTTAAAGGGCTCATATTACGCTATTTTCTGATCTATGTTCTAGGGCTCTGTCCCGCCACCGGTCTTTGCACGAGCACAAACTTAACAAGGGGTTTATTTATTTATTTTATTTATTATCCTTTATTATCCCTGAAGGGAAATTTGTCCTCTGCATTTGACCCATCCTTTTTTTTCAGGAGCAGTGGGCAGCACATGACTGCGCCCGGGACCTTAGGCTTGGACCTCAGCTGGAGGATTTGACCTGTGGAGCATGTTTTTTGGCTTGTGTCCAGGTCGGGCTGTACTTGGCCGCTGGGGATAGAGTGGGACGGTACAGGTACATATATGGTGATGACATCTGAAATCTGTGATCGCTGTGACATTTTAAAGCACTGCCAGTGTAATGTTTGCGATCTTTGCCTCATTACCAGGCCTCAAAGAGGGTGTGGGGGAAAACCAATCCACTCACAGGTGTCCACTGTATTTAGTCCTAAACAGGTCTGCAAATTACAGAATACCTTTATCACCATATGAATGTTTCTGATTTTACTGATTTGTACCGGACATGACGTAAACCATTAACACACGAGGAGGGTGAACACACACCCTGCGCTCGGAGAAGGAGGCGCCGCTCCATGAGCAGTAGCTGCAGACAGGGGAGGAACACACACTTTAGGATAGTGCCGTAAACAGTCTCATGTGAATGAGCAGCTTTGTACACATCATGATCAAACCAAACTGTAGAGCAGCACTTGCCTGGTTTACACCAGACCATATCACAGTGAGATATGGTCTGGAAGCACCTTCGAAATATCTCGTAGCGGAGGTGTGGTTTACGATCGCCAACGGCCGTTTATTGGGCGTTAGGAATGTCTATCATTTGGCGTATACGTAGCCCATAGCCAATCATGTCAGTTGTCAGTTCAAACTACAAGTTTCTGTTTGTCACGTAGTACGAGTCACCGTCTTTCCACCCCTCCCCGCTCTCTGATCCCAGAATCAGGAGGGCTCGCTTGCCATAGTCGCCAGGCTGTCTTTCAGATCGGAACGAACGAAAGCAGCCTGGGATTTCCCAGGTTAGAGCAGCGCTGAGCCGATACAGGAAGTGGCGCCGGGCTGTGCTCTGGATGGCGCGTGAACATCCCAGCATAAGGACATATGAATGTTATGCATGCATCATATATTTAAAAATAAAAAGAAAGCTTTTTATGCCTTGAATATGTCACATGTAATGTTTTTCAGTGAACTAACTTATTTGATTGTGGCAGTTCACTGACCAGTCCACACCACACCCTCAGTCTGCTCCACTGATATTCAGGCCCGGCACACCTCCACCTCCACCTCCACCTCCACCTCCACCTCCACGCTTCACGCTTCACGCTTCACGCTTCAGTTCACGCAAAGTCCAGAGCCAAGATAGGGCCCCTAATGTTATTCTGATGCGGACTTGTGTTTTGTTTCATTGACACGCAAAGCCTGCATATTTAGGCTGAGTCATTCAGCCCTGGAATTGTTAACCTTCACGGAACAAAAGCTAAAAGGAGCTGTTACCTTGATAACTACCACCACATGACATCACAAGGTGGAACAGAGCATTGTGAGCCTTGTCAATACACAGTATTTCACAAAAGTGAGTACGCCCCTCACACTTCTGCAAACACAGCCAGCTCAACTGGTAAGTCACTTGACTTTCACCTGGGGGACCTGGGTTCAAATCCCTGGCAATGAACAAGCCAGTGTGGGTCCTTGGGCAAGACCCTTCATGGTGCTGCCCCCCGGGCGCAGGAAAGACGAGCTGCCCATTGCAGCCCACATGGGTCAAATGCAGAAGTGAATTTCTCCTGTGTCACTGTGTGTGAGTCAATAAAGTCTTAATCTTGTATAACAGTGTAAATTTAGGGCCTGTTTACACGAGAACGCTTACAGGTAAAAATAACTAAATATTTTATCGGAAGTGCCTTTCGTTTAGACGGTGACGGCGTTTTGGGGGCTTAAAAACGCAAAAAACTGAAACCGCCTCCAAAGTGGAAAACTTGAACACGCTCCGCCGTAGAGTTACACTGCCCAAGACGCAAAACTCTGGTCAAATCTGCTGACGTCACATACGTGTTTACGTCACATACGCGTTTACGTCACATACGTGTTTACATCGCGTACGTGTTTACGTCACATACGTGTTTACGTCACATACGTGTTTACGTCACATACCTTGTTTACGTCGCGTACGTGTTTACGTCACATACGCGTTTACGTCACATACGTGTTTACGTCACATACGTGTTTACGTCGCGTACCTTGTTTACCTCACATACGTGTTTACGTCACATACCTTGTTTACGTCACATACGTGTTTACGTCACATACGTGTTTACGTCACATACCTTGTTTACGTCACATACCTTGTTTACGTCACATACGTGTTTACGTCACATACGTGTTTACGTCACATACCTTGTTTACGTCGCGTACGTGTTTACATCACGTACGTGTTTACGTCACATACGTGTTTACGTCACATACGCGTTTACGTCACATACGTGTTTACGTCACATACGTGTTTACATCGCGTACGTGTTTACGTCACATACGCGTTTACGTCACATACGCGTTTACGTCACATACGTGTTTACATCGCGTACGTGTTTACGTCACATACGTGTTTACGTCACATACGTGTTTACGTCACATACCTTGTTTACGTCACATACGTGTTTACGTCACATACATGTTTACGTCGCGTACGCGTTTACGTCACATACGCGTTTACGTCACATACGTGTTTACGTCACATACGTGTTTACGTCACATACGTGTTTACGTCACATACCTTGTTTATGTCCACACCTCGTTGCGCCTTCTTTGCTTTGTACTCTAACGTGGTCTGAAGCAACAGTTGAACTGACCACACGTAAAAAAAATTCTACCATGTTTTGTTTTGCTTTTCACGGCGCAGATGAGAAGAAGGAAGATTCTACACATGCGCACGGACATAATGATAATGTATCACAGCGCCACCTAGCCGCCTGGCATGCATATCGAATTCCACACACTTTTGCATCACTGTACGCACGCAGATTTCCTCCTGAAAATGCTCGTCTAAACGCTTGTCTAAAAAGTGAAGACGCGACGCCACTTTTGCGTTTTCTGTTCAGACCATCATCATATAAACGTAGCCTTACTGTCCCCTAAAAATAACTCGACATACAGCCATTAATGTCTAATCCGCTGGCAACAAAAGTGAGTACACCCCGCGATTTTCTCCTGTTCGCTATGAGTGTGGCGGGTTTTGCCGTGGCCAGTCACATATGTGTGTATCTGCGCTGTATGTGTATGGAACAAGGTCATAAATATCTCTCATCATTATTATAAAGTAAAAAACAAAGTGGTGTTAGAATGGCAGGATGGCATACCACATTTAGTTATAAATATTGAATGGGGGGGGGGGTAAATAAGCATTTTTACTTCTTCTCACTCTCTTTCGAGCAAGCTGTGTATTTTCTTTTCTTTTGTAACTAATAATATTTGTTATAATACATATATGTGAACTGAAAATCAATCACTCTGAAAACCGGCGATATTAAAATGTATTAAAATGGTGTCTTACTGTCTACTGTAATGGCCCAGCTGATGTTCAGCACACAGCGCCCTTGGTCCCGTGTCACTGTGGCCTTCACCTCGGACAGCTCAGAGGGGGGGGTGGTGTCACTCTCTGGGATTTGCGCTGAAACAAGAGTCTGGTGTCAGTGTGGGGCAGGACTACAACAAGCACCACTAAAGACAAATGAAAAAACACTGCAAAACCTACCAGTAAAATGATTACAGGTCACACGCTGAAACACAGAAAACAACTGTTAATGCAAAAGTTTGACTTAAAGGGCCAATCTTACACTATTTTCAGGGTTATAATCTTGTTTCCTCATCACAAACAGACCTGGACTTGTGTGTAACAACATTATAACACGGCTTACAGTTTTTCTCAATCGCTTCGGCACTTTTATTGACCTTGGGAGACCGAGCCTTTGCTAGGGCCACTCCCACCCTCTGGAACTCCCCCTTCACATCAGAAACTCACAAAACACCTTCAAAAAAACTGCAGAAAACACAGCTCTTCCTCACAGCCTACAGCCCCACACATGACTGCTCCTCAGTGCGCTTTTATCTGTCCTTGTTTTAGTGTTAATTTACTGTCAGGCGTCTTTGTGTTGCCATGAAAAGCTCTATATCAAACCAATGTATTTTTATTATTAGGCCCGAGCGCTAAAGCGTAGGGCCTATTGTTATTGTTCTGTTTTTTCTTATTCTTATTTATTCTTATTATTTTCCTTTACACTTTTTTCAGGTTTCAGGTACTTCCCACTGACAAAAACTCACGAAATTTTGCACAAAATTCAAGAATGCCAAAAAAGAAATTTAAAAATAATCTGTATTTAAAAAATCTTTAAAAATGACTCGACAGCGCCACCTGGAAAATCAAAATACATTGCGCCTATGGCTATACCCGTGTTGCCATGGCAACAGGCCAAACCAATGGGAGGCCCGGCAAAAACTTTGTCGTAGCCAAACCAAATTTGGTACACAGATGCATCATGGGAATAGGAACAAAAAGTATATTACACCGTTGCTAGGCGACGAAGGCAGCCATATTGGACCGAGCACGTGACCCGGCGCCGAAGGCAAATTTTCCTGTCCTCGTATTTTAACGAACTCCTCCCCGGGTTTTTGACCCAGACTCACCAGAATCGTGCTGTATCATCAGTTGTTAAAAGCGTTCTAAAAGAGTGAACGGTGTTTCCGTGACAACGCCACAAATTTCAGGTTCGTTTTTGCAGCTCGCCATCAAATTTCGACGAGTGATAATCCGTGCATACTTTGGCCAATTTCAGTCAAACTTTAATCAAAAATAAACTTTAAATGAAAATAACAGAACAGTGCAGGAAATGCTTATGAGTGACCCCCCCCCCCCCAAGCGAGGGCCAATCAACACCGCTTGCGGCTATATTTATTATTATTATTATTATTATTATTATTATTATTGACATTTGCAAAGCTCACACAATATCCTAAGCAGAATTTCCAAAATATTTAATCTCAACAAAATGCAGTTTTTCATTCAAAACTCCAAAAGCAAAACCTCTGGTCATGTGTTTTTCTTAGACTTAGACCAACTTTATTGATCCACAAGGGAAATTGTTTTGGATACAGTCGCTCACTCATCAAATATAAAATATAACAGAGGGTAACAAAAAATAGATGGAATAGCAAAAAAGAGCAATAGACCAGTGTCAGATGAGACATTATAATTAAATAAAAACAATTATATTAAATGTATATGTACAAATCAGAATTAAATAGAAAATATCAAATAAGATGTCCAATCACAGCTGTGTACAGTTGTAGGGAGTATTATCTGTTCCATAAGGTGAGTTGTTGTACAGTTGTAGGGAGTATTATCTGTTCCATAAGGTGAGTTGTTGTACAGTTGTAGGGAGTATTATCTGTTCCATAAGGTGAGTTGTTGTACAGTTGTAGGGAGTATTATCTGTTCCATAAGGTGAGTTGTTGTACAGTTGTAGGGAGTATTATCTGTTCCATAAGGTGAGTTGTTGTATGGAGTATGGTATGAATGTCGTCCTGTATCTCTCACTTTTCTGTGCTCTTTCGTTCATTTGACACTGCAGCTCAGAGGTTTTTAGTCCTCTCAGTGACTATAGAAAATCAGTGGATCACTGGGGTTCACACTTTACACAGATTCCAGACTCTTCCTGACCTTCACCGGGAATGGACGCATTTTCCTCTCTCCCTTATCTGCTGCTCTGATCCTAAATTATGGAATTGATAAGATGGTCCCTCAACGCAATTGGCACGCTTTTTACAAAGAAATGTGGGTTTGGGAGAGCCGACTTGTCCGGACGGAACTATTTACTTATTGGATTTTTGATTGCAGGACATCTGATGATTGGCCTGGGGATGTTTCTGATCCATCGGAGAATTGGAATGCCGACAGCGACACTGGCATCGGCATTCTACACCACAGGAGCTGCTGCGAATTAGGGAAGGACTACATCAGAAGGTGACACAGATTGAGGAACTGTACCATCTCCAATCAGTGGGTACCCCCCTGACGCTCGGATACCATCACGAATATGTTGTGGAACTGATTAATTGATTGATTGATTGATTTATGCATTTATATAGCGCCCTTCACGACACCCAAAGCACTTTACAGTTCAGTATTCATTCAGTCCACACTTGGTGGTAGTAAGCTACTATTGTAGCCACAACTGCCCTGGGACAGACTGATGGAAGCGAGACTGCCAGTCTGCGCCATCGGCTCCTCTGACCACCACCAACACTCACACACCACTTTCATACTAGGCATTGTGAGTGAAGTGTCTTGCCTAAGGACACAATGACAGTTTTTGTGACTGGCGCCCCCCTGTGGCTCCTGGAATTCCCAGCGGTCTCCCATCCAAGTACTAACCAGGCCCGGCCTGTTTAGCTTCTGAGATCTGACGAAAGCCGGTATGGTCACTGTGCGAGACAGACGGGTCAGTCCACAATCACGCGCCAGGAGGGAGGACTGCCAAGTCTCAACGGCCTGGCTTGGTGACATGAAGTTGGGGACTTTGCAGTACCAGATTTCAGACCAATTTTCCGTTCACCTGAGTCCTAAAGTGTGTTTGATTACGCGCATCTTCCCCTTTGGCGAATTGCAACTCTTCCAGAAAATCTGCAATAAACAAACTGCTGTATTTTGTCTATCTCTGTTGCACTGGACATTCCCGAGGACACAGCTCACCATGAAATCAAAAGGACATGATGACACGATATTTATAAAGCACTCTGCCGCCTCAGCCCCCCCCCCCGTAATGTTTTCCAAACAAATAGAGACCTCATGTAAACTGTTCCACTGTATTATGTCGTATGTGTTGTGACTGTTCTGTTTATATCTGCAGTTTCCATTGTGTTAAGGCGGCGCTGCTTCCCTCACCTCCAAGTCAAGTTTCTCCCTTGTGGAGACTAATAAAGAAACCTTTCACCTTGAATTCTGGACAGGAAAAGCTGTTCTTTTTTTGTCCAAAACCTGTTTGTATTGCAATATGTAAAAATATAAAAGTGCATAACCAATTGCAAAGTAGATTTTACAGTATTTGATCCACAAGAATGAGAACTTCACACTTCACTTTCTTCAAGAGGAGCAGCCCCAGAACATAATCCCACACTCTGTCTTACTTGCAAAATGTACGATTTATGAAGACGCACAATGTTGTGGCACGAGGCCTTCATCAGGCAAAATAGAGTGAGAGCTAAAGATGGCCGTCTTAAATAGGGTGTGGCAAGCACCCAAGGGTGACAGGTCGTAAAAGAACAGTGTACCTAAAATGATAACAGGAGAAGTTCAATTTGTCAACTGGACAAAGTTTGTTTGGTTGAAAACGTTTTGCCGCTCATCCGAGAGGCTTCGTCAGCTCTAATAAGAATACTGGTAAGACACTTGCTTATATCTTGCTGTAGGGAGGAGCTACCTAGCTAACTACTTTCCGGAACTATCTCATTGGTTTCCGTCTTTTGTTTCTCTGGCGTCTAGCTTAACGATCCCTATTCATCCCTACACGCCTGTTTTTCACACCTCTGGCCCTGACCTGGCTAACCCTATTGTTTCCCTGTTTGTTTGATCTAGGCTTAATAATGGAATTGTAGATGGGATGCAAATTATGTCTGACTCCACCATTTCTGTTCAGAGAAGGATTCTCTTTTTTGACAAAAATAGCCTCTTTAACTCCCCTCTCAAACCAATTCTTTTCCCTGGCTAAGATCTGAACCTCACTGTCCTCAAAAGAATGGCCCGTGGCTTCTAGGTGAAGATATACGGCAGAAGACGGTCCACTCTGGCACGCCCGTCTGTGTTGGTACATCCTCTTGTGAAGTGGCTGCTTGGTTTCTCCAATATAGCGCTCACTGCAGTCTTCACTACACTGAATGGAGTAGACCACATTGCTTTGTTTGTGGCTCGGTGTTTTGTCCTTTGGGTGGACGAGTTTTTGTCTTAAAGTGTTTGTGGGTTTGAAATAAACTGGGATTTCATATTGTCTGAAAATCCTCTGTAGTTTTTCCGACACGCCGGCCAGGTACGGAATCGCTACCCCTTTCCTCCTGGGTTCGGATTCTCTATTATCTCCTATTGAATCTGGGTGAATCTGATATCACCCGTGAAGATGCCAAGGATAACACATTGGCGTTCTTAGATTGTGCAGTAACGATAGGAGGAGACCGGGGACTCCAAGTAGAAGTCTTCAGGAAGCCCACACACACAGACCAATACCTGCTTTTTGATTCACACCACCCACTGCAGCACAAACTGGGTGTTATTCGGACATTACAACACAGGGCCCAAGTGGTTCCCACAAGCACAGAGGGTAAGGAAAAAGAAGAACAACATGTGCAGGAAGCCCTCTCTGTTTGTGGTTATCCCAAATGGGCTTGTTAACAAATGTTAACAAAACCAAGAGAGACAAGGGCAAGAAACAAGATAATAGAGAATCCGAACCCAGGAGGAAAGGGGTAGCGATTCCGTACCTGGCCGGCGTGTCGGAAAAACTACAGAGGATTTTCAGACAATATGAAATCCCAGTTTATTTCAAACCCACAAACACTTTAAGACAAAAACTCGTCCACCCAAAGGACAAAACACTGAGCCACAAACAAAGCAATGTGGTCTACTCCATTCAGTGTAGTGAAGACTGCAGTGAGCGCTATATTGGAGAAACCAAGCAGCCACTTCACAAGAGGATGTACCAACACAGGTGGGCGTGCCAGAGTGGACTGTCTTCTGCCGTATATCTTCACCTAGAAGCCATGGGTCATTCATTTGAGGACAGTGAGGTTCAGATCTTAGCCAGGGAAAAGAATTGGTTTGAGAGGGGAGTTAAAGAGGCTATTTTTGTCAAAAAAGAGAATCCTTCTCTGAACAGAAATGGTGGAGTCAGACATAATTTGCATCCCATCTACAATTCCATTATTAAGCCTAGATCAAACAAACAGGGAAACAATAGGGTTAGCCAGGTCAGGGCCAGAGGTGTGAAAAACAGGCGTGTAGGGATGAATAGGGATCGTCAGCTAGACGCCAGAGAAACAAAAGACAGAAAACCAATGAGATAGTTCCGGAAAGTAGTTAGCTAGGTAGCTCCTCCCTACAGCAAGATATAAGCAAGTGTCTTACCAGTATTCTTATTAGAGCTGACGAAGCCTCTCGGATGAGCGGCGAAACGTTTTCAACCAAACAAACTTTGTCCAGTTGACAAATTGAACTTCTCCTGTTATCATGGATTCTACCTGGACGACTGAGGGACTTTTCACGAGTGTACCTAAAACAACATCATTCAAAACCCAAAGGCAATCAACCCTTTTTAAATTTATTTAACCTTTGTTTAAGCAGGAAAGTCCCAGTGAGTTTACTCCTCTCTTTTTGAAGGGAGTGCTGGCCCAGAGCAGCACTTACATTTACACACAGACATCTGAACACATCACAAAATGGATTCTTAAAGGTAAATTACAAATCAGTTGAGAACCGGTTCCGTGTGTTTCAATTCCACAGAATCGATTAGCAGTTTAACGATCTAACGATTCTCTTAACGATTCCAGCAGCACGAATTACGCACACGGTGGTGTGTCCACAGGAGGACGGCTCACGTCACAACGGGCCTGATGTTTCTTCTGCCATGGGGGCGACAGTGTCCACAGACACTGGGGGCGAGGTGGGGTTAAGTGTCTTGCCCAAGGACACAACGGCAGCGCTCATCTGTGGGAGCTGGGATCACATGCGGTACTACATACTACATATACTACATATACTACACATACTACATATACTACATATACTACACATACTACATATACTACATATACTACATATAATACACTTACTACATATAATACATATAATACATATACTACACATACTACACATACTACACATACTACATATACTACATATACTACATATACTACATATACTACATATAATACATATAATACATATACTACACAGACTACACAGACTACACATACTACACATACTACACAGACTACACATACTACACATACTACACATACTACACATACTACACATACTACATATACTACACATACTACACATACTACATATACTACATATACTACATATACTACATATACTACACATACTACACATACTACATATACTACATATACTACATATACTACATATAATACATATACTACACATACTACACATACTACATATACTACATATACTACATATACTACATATACTACATATAATACATATACTACACATACTACACAGACTACACATACTACATATAATACATATACTACACATACTACATATACTACATATACTACACTTACTACATATAATACATATACTACACATACTACACATACTACATATACTACACATACTACATATAATACATATACTACACATACTACACAGACTACACAGACTACACATACTACACATACTACACAGACTACACATACTACACAGACTACACATACTACACATACTACACATACTACACAGACTACACATACTACATATACTACACATACTACACATACTACACAGACTACACATACTACATATACTACACATACTAGACATACTACACATACTAGACATACTACACACACTACACATACTACACATACTACACATACTACATATACTACACATACTACACATACTACACAGACTACACATACTACATATACTACACATACTACACAGACTACACAGACTACACATACTACACATACTACATATACTACACATACTACACATACTACACATACTACACAGACTACACATACTACACATACTACACAGACTACACATACTACATATACTACACATACTACACAGACTACACATACTACACATACTACACATACTACACATACTACACATACTACACATACTACACAGACTACACATACTACATATACTACACATACTACACAGACTACACATACTACACACACTACACACACTACACATACTACACATACACATACTACACATACTACACATACTACACAGACTACACATACTACACATACTACACATACTACACATACTACACACACTACACATACTACACATACATATACTACACATACTACACATACTACACAGACTACATATACTACACATACTACACAAACTACACATACTACATATACTACACATACTACACAGACTACACATACTACACATACTACACATACTACACATACTACATATACTACACATACTACACATACTACACATACTACATATACTACATATACTACATATACTACACAGACTACACATACTACACATACTACACATACTACATATACTACACATACTACACATACTACACATACTACACATACTACACAGACTACACATACTACATATACTACATATACTACACAGACTACACAGACTACACAGACTACACAGACTACATATACTACATATAATACATATACTACACATACTACACAGACTACACATACTACACAGACTACACAGACTACACATACTACACAGACTACACATACTACACATACTACACATACTACACATACTACACATACTACACATACTACATATACTACACAGACTACACATACTACACACACTACACATACGCATACTACACATACTACACATACTACATATACTACACATACTACACATACTACACAGACTACACATACTACATATACTACACATAATACATATACTACACAGACTACACAGACTACACATACTACACATACTACACATACTACACATACTACACAGACTACACATACTACACATACTACACATACTACACATACTACATATACTACATATACTACACACACTACACATACTACACATACTACACATACTAGACATACTACACACACTACACATACTACACATACACAGACTACACATACTACACATACTACATATACTACACATACTACACATACTACACAGACTACACATACTACATATACTACACATACTACACATACTACACAAACTACACATACTACATATACTACACATACTACACATACTACATATACCACACATACTACACACACTACACATACTACACATACTACACATACTAGACATACTACACACACTCCACATACTACACATACACATACTACACATACTACACAGACTACACATACTACACACACTACACATACTACACATACACATACTACACATACTACACAGACTACACATACTACACACACTACACATACACATACTACACACACTACACATACTACACATACTACACATACTAGACATACTACACACACTACACATACTACACATACACATACTACACATACTACACAGACTACACATACTACACACACTACACATACACATACTACACATACTACACATACTACATATACAGGGCTCTCAAGGCTCACGCATTGAGAGTGTGACACACGCAATTCGACGTATTCACACGCTCACACGCCACACATGGCATTTCTCACGCTGATTAGTGTTTTTTATTTTATTTTATTTTTTTTGTGCCCAGAAAATCGGTCTGTGTGGTAGTTTATGCAGGCTCCGCGCGTTTTCAGCGCCGCCCCCTCCCCCTGCTCGCCCGAGCAGGGGGAACAGGGGGAGGGGGGGACGGCGCGTCTGCTCGCTGTCCCCCGGGCACGTCCTGAGCCTCAGTCCCGGTGCCACGTCTCCTCTGAGACGCACCGACTCCGGTCCCCGTGTCTCCGTCTGTGCGTAACGTGTCCCCCCCGACGGCTTACGCGCGGAATACGCGCGGCCCAGAGCCGAACTGCCCATGGTGAGACGCGGTGAGACGCGGTGAGACGCGGGCCCGGTGCATTAACCAGACTCTTACATGAATCCGTTAAAAATGTCCCGCTCCCCCCGCCCCGGTCCCTCCTCCCCGCCCCTCTCAGCGCGCACTGACAAAGTGCGGTGATGATAAAACAAACTGAGAACCATCAGGTAATAAGTTCATTTATAGAACTCTCATTAGTTGCTTTGTAGTTTAAGTTTGCTCTTTAGACAAACAGGGCTCTCAACACGCAATTCGACGTGTTCACACGCTCACACGGCATTTCTCACGCAATTCAAGCGCCAAAAATTGTTCACCCCCCCGGTCCTCGGAAATTACAGTCACACGCACGACCCCGCTCAAAACTTGAGAGCCCTGTACATATACTACACATACTATACACACTACACATACTACACATACTACACATACACATACTACACATACACATACTACACATACTACACATACTACACACACTACACATACTACACATACATATACTACACATACTACACATACTACACAGACTACATATACTACACATACTACATATACGTGAAAAGTCCCTCAGTCGTCCAGGTAGAATCCATGATAACAGGAGAAGTTCAATTTGTCAACTGGACCAAGTTTGTTTGGTTCTGAGCTGACGAAGCCTCTCGGATGAGCGGCGAAACGTTTTCAACCAAACAAACTTGGTCCAGTTGACAAATTGAACTTCTCCTGTTATCATACTACATATACTACACATACTACACATACTACATATACTATATTTCTGTCATGTATATTTCAGACACAGAGACAGGAAAACGTGTACAGTACATATTTTATTTCTTGAAATGTATTTAATTTATAACAAATAAATCAGACTTACTGTTTCGTTCACAGAGACTCCAGATGTGAGTGATCCACAGAACACAATCACCCAAACACCCCACATCATCTCCATGTTACCTGCAAGGGCAAAACAAGGGAAAAATCTACAAAAACTCTACTGATTCTGATCAGAAACACAATCAATAAGTGTCCTCGTGCTCAGCTCTCGCGGCAGTGCAGCGCATCCTCCCGGGGCCCGGTTTAAAGTGCCTCTGCCAGACTCCGCCCCGGACACAGAGATCCGCCCCCGGAGCCTCACGGAAGCCCTCCGGAGCCCCGCGCGGAGGACCGGAGCCCCGCGCGGAGGACCCGGAGCCCCGGAGCCCCGCTGCGGAGGACCCGGAGCCCCCCGCGGAGGACCCGGAGCCCCGGAGCCCCGCTGCGGAGGACCCGGAGCCCCGCTGCGGAGGACCCGGAGCCCCGCGCGGAGGACCGGAGCCCCCCGCGGAGGACCGGAGGGTTTCCGTGAGGCTCCGGGGGCGGATCGCTGTGTCCGGGCGGAGTCTGGCACCGGCGCCGGTCTGAGGCGCGCTCTGGCTCTTTCACCAAACACGCACCTGATTGATCAGAATTAACGATTAAAAAACTTTACAAACTAAAAAACTAAAAAAAAAGAAGAAAAAAAGAAAGAAAAAAAAGAAAAACAAAAGAAAAACAACTGAAGGATTTTGAGCTGAGAAAAATATTTATGATCTAAAAATATGTACATTTTTGAAAGCTGTAGGTGCCGTGATCAGCTGATTGATCAGCTGATTGATTACACTGATTAAATCTATGATTTGTATTTGTTTTGTGACGTGTTCAAATGTCTGTGGAACTGTGAGATTTGTGGGACTTTCCCGCTTCTAAAATAAACAAAATAAATTGATTACATTGATCACACTGATGTCAGGGTCCGTTAGATGAGTTTGTCTTGTTACTTCCTGTTTTATTTTGTTAAGGTTCTGTTTTGTTCTCTTACTTCCTGTCTAGTTTTCCCTCTCCCCATTACGCTAATGTGCCTCACCTGTTTGTCATTGTCTCCTCCTCCCCAGCCTATATTAGCCTTACCTTTTTCCCCTCCTGTTGCCAGTTCGTCTTGTCTGTTTTCAGAAAGCGTTCCAGCGTTCTTTTCCCAGTTTGACCTTCGTGTTTTGATTCCTTGCCTTATTCCTTGGACTGTTGTTTTTTGCCTGCCGATTTGGATACCTCTGCTTGCCCTCTGAATGATTTCCTGGAATTTTGGACGTTTTGTAATAAACCCTCTTCTACTGCTCGCCTGCCTCTCGCCTCTGCATTGTTGGGTCCTCCTGTTCTGTTTTTGACAGTACGAACTGGCCAAAACATGGACCCCGCAGGGCCTGATCAGGTATGTGCGGTCCTGATGGCACAAGGACAGAAGCTCCAGCAGCAGGAAGATCAGCTGATCAGCATGCGCCAGGAGATGACCGCAGCGGCACGACAGACCGAGGCTGCCTGCGTCGCCTTGATGGCCCGGATGGACCACGTTGCCAGCCGTATCCAGGGTCTCGAACAGTCCACTCAGCCCCTCGACTCCGTTACCGCTCCGCCGGCCGAGGCTTCCGTTTCCACGGCGCTTCTCCCTACGGCTCCGGAGACCACGATGCTCCGTTTATCCAGCCCTGAACGTTTTTCCGGTGAGTCAGGTGACTGTCGCCCTTTTTTGGCCCAATGTGGGCTACATTTTGAATTCCAGGCGGCTGCCTTCCCTTCTGACAGAGCCAAAGTAGCCTACATAATCTCCTACCTGTCCGGCCGGGCTAAGGCTTGGGCTACAGCGGAATGGAGTCGCCGTTCCGCCGTTTGTGACTCCCTGCCACAGTTTTTAGACACATTTAAGACTGTTTTTCAGTCCGCCATCCCTGGTCGAGAGGCTGCCAAAGCCTTGGTAGCTCTCAAACAAGGCAGGAGAACGGTCATCGACTATGCTATTGAGTTCCGCACGCTAGCCGCCGACAGCGGGTGGAACCAGCCGGCGTTGGTAGACGCTTTCCACAACGGATTGACGGAGAGCATCAAGGACCACCTGGCGCCGCTGGACCTGCCATCCGATTTGGACACCTTCGTCGCGCTGGCTTCCAGGATCGACAAACGACTGACGGAGCACCAGCGTTCCGTTCCCCCCTTCTCCCGACGCTATCCAGGACAGCGCTACACTCCGCCACAGATTCCCCCACCCCCCGGTCTCCCGTTCCCAGCATTGGAGGGGCCCCCGCCGCAGGACGCACCGATTCCCATGCAGATCGGTCACACTTGCCTGTCCCCGGCTGAGCGCCAGCGACGACGCAATGCGGGGAGGTGCCTCTATTGCTCTCAGTTGGGTCATTTCATCGCCACCTGTCCCCTGAGATCAGCTCTCCCCAGCGATCCTGCTCAGCCAAGGGTGAGTCCATCCAATTCATCCCGTGTTACCAAGAGACAGTTATCCCACGTAACGTTAAATACTGATAAATTGACTCTTATCCACCCTGTGCTAGTGGACTCAGGGGCAGATGCTAATCTGATGAGCTACATATTAGCAGAACGGCTTCAGCTAGGTCACGAGCCGGTATCCCAGCCACTGTTTGCAACAGCCCTAGACGGCCGGCTCATGTGCTTGGTAACCCAGCAAACCACCCCGGTCAATGTAACTTTCAAAGATGGCCACACAGAGAAGGTGACATTTTTTCTGTATCACTCTATTCACCACCCTCTCATTTTAGGCTTCCCTTGGCTGAGACGACATAACCCTCACATTAACTGGGCCACAGGGAAGATACTGGGCTGGGGAAAAGAGTGTGGGAGAGACTGTTTTTCCACGGCCCAGGCTGATAAGACCGACACTAGCCCTGCCAGCAGCCCCGACGTTTTAGAGCTTAAGGACGTCCCTGAATGCTACAGGGACCTATCTGAGGTCTTCAGCAAGGCTAAGGCTACCTCGTTACCTCCTCACAGAAACTATGACTGCTCTATAGATTTATTACCAGGGGCCCCCATTCCTAAGGGGAGATTATACTCCCTTTCCTGACCTGAACAGCAGGCCATGGAAGATTACATCACCACCTCCCTCAAGGCGGGCATCATCAGACCCTCCTCCTCTCCTGCAGGTGCAGGATTCTTTTTTGTAGACAAAAAGGATGGATCTCTCCGGCCGTGCATTGACTACACAGGCTTAAATAACATTACTGTTAAGAACAGGTACCCCCTTCCCCTAATGTCCACCGCTTTTGACCAATTGCAAGGGGCTAAGGTATTCACTAAGCTTGACCTAAGAAATGCTTATCACTTAGTTAGGATAAGGGAAGGAGACGAGTGGAAGACCGCCTTTAATTCTCCTATAGGCCATTATGAGTACCTGGTAATGCCTTTTGGCCTGACTAATGCACCAGCCGTTTTTCAAACCATGATTAATGATGTTTTGAGGGACATGTTGAACCGAACGGTGTACGTTTATCTTGATGATATTTTGATCTTTTCCCCCGACTTGCAGTCCCACATACAGAATGTGAGAGATGTACTTCGTCGTCTCCTAGAACACAGACTATATGTTAATGCCAACAAGTGTGAATTTCACCGCTCCTCTGTTTCCTTCCTGGGTTACATTATTTCAGAGGGACAGATACAGATGGACCCCAGGAAGGTCCAGGCAGTCGCTGAATGGCCTACCCCTTCCTCACGTAAGGATGTGCAGCGCTTCCTAGGTTTTGCTAATTTTTATAGGAAATTTGTAAGAGATTTCAGTTCTGTCGCTGCCCCTCTCCATGTTCTCACCTCCTCTAAGGTCTCCTTTTCATGGACCCCTCTTGCTGATGCCGCCTTCCGATGCCTCAAGTGGCTATTCTCCTCAGCCCCTGTCCTAATGCTCCCAGATCCCTCTCTTCAGTTCATTGTGGAGGTCGACGCCTCAGACGCCGGGGTTGGAGCTATCCTCTCTCAGCGATCAGGCAAGGACAATAAGATTCACCCCTGTGCTTTTTTGTCCAAGAAGCTGTCTCCTGCTGAACGCAACTATGCTGTGGGGGATCGGGAGCTGTTAGCGGTTAAGACGGCCCTGGAGGAATGGAGGCATTGGCTGGAGGGGGCTGAACACCCCTTCCTGGTATGGACTGACCATAAGAATTTAGAATATTTGAAAACTGCTAAGAGACTTAACCCCCGCCAGGCCCGATGGGCCCTATTCTTTTCCCGTTTTAATTTCACTCTGTCCTATCGACCAGGTTCTAAGAACGTCAAGCCTGACATCCTGTCCCGCATCCATACCCCTGAGCTAGATAGGGTTAAGACCACCCCCATACTCCCAGATAAGTGCTTCATTGGTGCTGTCTCATGGGAGGTGGAGGCCAAGGTTAAAGAGGCCAACACCTCTGCCAATGTTCCGGTGGGAGTTCCCCCCAACAGACTGTATGTTCCCCCCGAGATGAGGGGCCCCGTGATTCACTGGGCTCACACCTCCAGAATATCCTGTCATCCTGGGGTCCGAAGAACCATCTTCAGGATCAAGGAGAGATTCTGGTGGCCAGCCATGTGGAAGGAGGTTAAGGAGTACGTGGCAGCATGCGACACCTGTTCTCAGAACAAATCCTCCAATGCTCCTCCTGCGGGTCTTCTCCAGCCCCTCCCTGTGCCACAGCGCCCCTGGTCAGACATCTCCCTGGACTTTGTGACCGGCCTTCCCCCTCCAAAGGTAACACTACCATTCTCACTGTTGTTGATAGATTTTCTAAGATGGTTAAATTCATTGCCCTGCCTAAACTGCCCTCCGCCAAGGAAACGGCGGAGGTGATTCTCACTCATGTTTTTCGAGTCCATGGTTTCCCTAGAGACGTTCTGTCTGACCGGGGGCCCCAGTTCGTGGCCCGTTTTTGGAAAGCCTTCTGCCAGCTGCTAGGAGCCACGGTGAGCCTGACATCGGGCTACCACCCACAATCCAACGGGCAAACTGAGAGACTAAATCAGGAGTTGGAAACCGGGCTCCGCTGCCTCTGCTCCCAGAATCCCTCTTCGTGGTCCAAGATGCTCACCTGGGTTGAGTATGCTCACAACACTCTCCCATCAGCTTCCACTGGGTTAACCCCTTTCCAGTGTGTCTTCGGCTACCAGCCCCCACTGTTTCCTGACCTCGAACAGGAGGTCATGGTTCCCTCAGCTACAGCCATGGTCCGACAATGCCGACGGATGTGGACCCGGGCTAGACAGGCCCTTCTCCGCTCATCGGCCGCATACAAGAAGACGGCAGACGGACGTCGCAGACCAGCGCCAGCCTATAGCCCGGGTCAACGAGTCTGGCTCTCCTCCAAGGACCTCCCCTTACGATTAGAATCCCGTAAGTTGGCACCCAGATTTATTGGTCCTTTCCCTGTGTCAAAGGTTATTAATAGATCTGCTGTGAGACTCAAGCTCCCTAGGTCCACCCGCATCCACCCCACCTTCCACGTCAGCCGGGTGAAGCCGGTCCAAAGGAGCCCTCTGGTCCCTCCCGAAAAGCCCCCTCCACCCCCGCGGTTCATTGATGGCGGCCTTGCTTACACCGTGAAACGACTGTTGGCTGTCAGGCGGCGGGGCAGAGGGCTGCAATACCTGGTGGATTGGGAGGGCTATGGACCAGAGGAACATTCCTGGGTTCCTTCCAGGGACATTATGGACCCTCAACTCATAAAGGACTTCCAGCGGGAGCACCCTAATGATCCTGGGCCGTCGGGTGCCGGCCGTAAGGGGGGGGGGTACTGTCAGGGTCCGTTAGTTGAGTTTGTCTTGTTACTTCCTGTTTTATTTTGTTAAGGGTCTGTTTTGTTCTCTTACTTCCTGTCTAGTTTTCCCTCTCCCCATTACCCTAATGTGCCTCACCTGTTTGTCATTGTCTCCTCCTCCCCAGCCTATATTAGCCTTACCTTTTTCCCCTCCTGTTGCCAGTTCGTCTTGTCTGTTTTCAGAAAGCGTTCCAGCGTTCTTTTCCCAGTTTGACCTTCGTGTTTTGATTCCTTGCCTTATTCCTTGGACTGTTGTTTTTTGCCTGCCGATTTGGATACCTCTGCTTGCCCTCTGAATGATTTCCTGGAATTTTGGACGTTTTGTAATAAACCCTCTTCTACTGCTCGCCTGCCTCTCGCCTCTGCATTGTTGGGTCCTCCTGTTCTGTTTTTGACAACTGATTAGGCTACATTGATTATATTGATTAGATTGATTACATTGATCACATTGATTAGGCAACATTGATTATATTGATTACATTGAATAAATTGATGCCATTGATTACATTGTATGAATTGATTACATTGATTATATTGATTACAGTGAATATATTGATTACATTGATCACATTGATTACTTTGCACTCTATAAGAAAAATCCTTTCTGGGGGGATTTTTCCGCTGTATTTCCAGTGTCACTGCAACAACTGGAGGAATATGCCCCATCCACTTATTTTAATCAATCCATGATGCTTGGCCGCCTCTGAGCACACTACCCACAATGCACCACAACTTCAATGTTTATGAACTTTATTTAAGCAGTAAAATACGTTTTAATACAATAAAATTCATTTTAAGCGTCTGAAATGAAGAATAGATGATGTTAGATGAAGAAGAAATTAAAACATACTATTAAAAAATACATATATTACAGCCATCATTAGTCGCTATTTTGCAGATAAACTGGAGAACGTTGGAAGGAAGAGTGGAGATTTGACGTGACGCAACAGGAGGAAAAGTGATCTACCTTTGAAAAACAGTAAAGTAACAGACTTAAATGCACTATAAGCCGGGTTCATACGACGCACCACACTCGGTGTACGATCATTTCACATTAAACTACGAATTTAAACCATTTCGGGACATAAAAAAACACATTTGAAACCACAAGGTTGAGGTTGTTTCAAACAACAGAATTGAAGGACATTTTGGCTTTAAAATTCTTGAAAAATAAACCTTCACTTTTCTGATTTTCTGCTACATATTCATCAATAATAAGTAATTGATTGATTAGCTCAGCTTACGGATCAATGGTACAATATTTACCACCACTGAGTAACCTGAAAAAAGTGCATTATTGATTTCTTTTCCATTAGGTAAATAAAGTAACATTCTCTCTGAATAACCATTTTATTTCACATATGACTTGATTTAAATTCATTTTAACAACTTTTGAAATCTGTCTCACCCAACTTTGCAATAATGGCATGTTTCACTTGACTAATTTCAGTATTTATTGTATAATATTTACTCTAATACATTTTGCATATGATTGCATAAACTTTTTAAAGGAAAATGGGTCAAACCCTTCTGAGCTGAGAAAGTCATTTAGGATTATTTTCAATTAAAATGATGTGCTAACAGGGTTGAAATTAGGGTAACAGGGTTGCATAAAGTAAGATGGATGACACACTGTAAGAAAAACAATTCAACTTAATTTAGTGTCCCTATTATGAATTGTAACTCATTGATTGAATACAGTTTTATTTATGTGAAGTTTATCAGTTGCATAGTTGCTGCAACCATAATCCATTTGGACTTCCATGAGGAAATAAAAGGAACAAATTCTGAAATGTATTTACTATTTAATGTGTTTACAATATGTAGACTAACTAAATTATATCTCAGATCATGTAAATGTTTGAATTGAATTACAAATAAAGTCTAAAAACCTGAGTAAACTGGAGGAGGTGCAACCCTGTTAATGCAGTGCAACCCTGTTCCTCTAATCACAGTAACAGGGTTGCAGGTAACAGGGTTGCAGGTAACAGGGTTGCAGGTAACAGGGTTGCAGATCCGCACTAATGTTCACTTTATCTCAGGAGTAGAAGCTGTTTATCTGTTACTGCTAATCAAGAGGAAAAACTTATTTATGCAAATAAGTAAAGGAAAATAATAATAATAATTGTCTTATTCTGATCATTTGCATAACGGGGTTCATGAGGCAGAGTGAGACATTCAATCAAGACTAACGAGGTTATAAAAATATGAAAAATAGAAGAGA
>JAVJIX010000140.1:2242500-2247500 GCA_036785185.1 Paratrypauchen microcephalus
GCAGGGGAATCGCAGATGTTTGTGATGTGAAGATGGCGTTTGGAAGTGTTAAATCTGTGCTAAAGGTCGGCTCTAGTGTTACTGACTCATGTCTGCAGCCTTAAACGAACCATGTCACACTATTATCTCATCTACGTTACAGTGTTGTCATAATAAGAAGAATGACTTCATCAGAAACATGTCTGGAGTTGTTTATTGTTTCCCCTGTCCCAGCAGATTTATCCAAAACCACAGATTTCTCCCAGTTTTATACAAGAAATCTCCCAGGTGTCTCTATTTTGGACCAATTTGTTCCCTGAGAGAGTCATAAATTGACACTTGTTAAATAAAATACAGAAAATCATGCTTAAAAATGACTAAAACATAAATAAAACATGACTATACTGACTGGCGTGTTAGTCTGAATAAGTCATGAATGGGCCAAGTGCAATTAAGTGTTACACAATTTTATTATTACCAGAAACCATAAACCAGTTCTTGATTTTGATAATAATCTGGTCACCCTACACATGTTTACACAATCTGTACTGAACTAAAGGTAAAAGCTGTCAACTTGAAAAGTACTGCTTTGTGACATCACAAGGTGGAAAAGAGCATTTTTGAGCTTTGTAGATGTAGACAGACTAATATTAAAGGGTTAATACCGGCTGGTTAGCTCAACTGTGGCTTCCCCTGGCTGCTCATTACCCCCAAGCTGTCAGACTACTGAAGTGTGGATAATACTCCACTATACTCCACAATGTTGCAACACACAGATCAATACTCCAAGTCTAAATAATCCTGAACTCTCAATAATACTGCACTAAACTACTTTTCACTATGCAGAATATGTTTACTGCTGCTGCTCTGTATGAATGTGTCATGTTTGTCACGACCTCACTGTAAACTACTGTTACCTGAGCAATAATCTGTGCAATCATCTGTGCAATCATCTGTGCAATACTCGTACACTAATCCCTGGTTTATCGCGGGGGTTAAGTTCCAGAAATAACCCGCAATAAGAGAAATCCACGAAGTAGAACAACTTTATATTTTACAATTATTCTACATGTTTTAAGGCTGTAAACGCCTCACCACACACATTATACGCTTTTCTCAGACTGGAATTAAAGGGACAGTGTGTAAGATTTGTACCCGTTAATTACTGAAATTGAAGATACCCATTCAAAAATACATTGTTTTCCAAGCCTTTTCACTTCCATCATGAAATCAAAGTATTCTTTTGGACTTAGATATAGTCACATAAAAGGGGGATCTTCCCCATGCAGAGGCAGCCATTTTGAATACGAGAGCCGCAGAAGGACATTTGGGCTCCGCCTTCGGCAAGGCTTGTGGTTTTGGGTAAACAACACAAGCATGCTGCCGGATCAGACGTCGTAATGGATCTAACACGTGTTTTGGACTAAATTGTTTTACTGGATTTTATTCGCTGGATCCTTACGGACAGATTTCAGACCAAGTTTATGGTGAAATACAGAGTTTGACCTGTGCAAAGCATTCTAAGGTAAGCTAACCTCGTTTTGTGCTTTTCTGTATAAAAGCCCCATGTGCTCGGGGAGTGATTGTTGTGCAGGGAAATGAATTGCATAGTCAAAAAGAGGAGACTGTAAGGTTTCATTTGATGTGTAGAGTGTCATGGTACATGATCGGGAATGTGTGTTTTCATGAGAAAAGAAAAGTAAAACAGTGAACGGGAGACCGCGTTTTATTTATACCGTAGTTGTCGGCGAGAGCTCGCACAGCGCCGGGTGTGCGCGGGTACGCGAGCTGTCCGCGTTACGGCGCGCCTGGGTGACCCTCGAGGTCTGCCGTAGCCAAAAGAGGAAGTGCGCCTATGCGCCACCAATCCTACACACTGGACCTTTAACCTTTTCTCACATTTGTCTCTAGTTTAAACACTCAAACTTTCATAGATTTTCAAAAAAATGTATTAATAGTGACGTGTGGGGGGAGACACGGCCCCGGGAGCACCGCTGGACGCGCGAGGAGCACTGCCACGTCCCGGGACGCGACGCGCACCAACCCCTTGGAGAAGTGCGCGACATGTGCACCCCTCATCATGGTCAAATCCATGACAGAGCAGCACGACCGGCGGGAGGCCGCGTGTACGCCGAGGCTGCGAGCACGAGATGGAACCGCGGCGCCCGGACCGCGTCCTCTCAGCCCGAGCCACAAACCAGCTGCACGAAACCAGCAAAGAGCGGCACGTGGTGGTTTAATCCAGGTTTAGACCTGGTCCAGTCCTGGTTTAGTTCTGGTCTAGACCTGGTTTAGTCCACGTTTAGTCCTGGTCTAGTCTCTTAGCCAATCAGGACGCAGAACACAATGTTACACTATAAAAAAAATTGAAAAAAATAAAATAAATAAATCTGCGAAACAGCGAGACCGCGAACAGTGAACGGCGATAGAGCGAGGGACCAGTGTACTGCAATCTGTGAAATACTCGACTTACACCTTATTTAACCCAACTGTACCTTTGTATTTTATTACATTTTATTACATTTTGTTATTATATTGTTTACTTCTCCCCCTGCACTTTTTTGCAACACTTTTTACCATGTACTATTACTGCAGTTATTAGTACTTCTGACTATCTCAGCGAGTCAACGGTTCTTCTGATCCTAAACATTTCATTGCATTGTTGACCTTGTGTTGATTCTGCATATGACAAATAAACAATCTTCAATCTTAAATCTTGAATCTTGAAACATGTGTAATAAATTATAGGACCTTTAACACTGTGCGGAAAAGTAGGTCAGAGCCCTGGGCAGTAGTGGGTAGAGTCACTTCAAAATAAGATGCGTGAAAAGTCCCTCAGTCGTCCAGGTAGAATCCATGATAAAAGGAGAAGTTCAATTTGTCAACTGGACAAAGTTTGTTTGGTTGAAAACGTTTCGCCGCTCATCCGAGAGGCTTCGTCAGCTCTGGTTATTGTACTGGTTAGACCCTGCTTATATCTAGCTGCCGGGAGGCGCGTCCTACACTGACAAAGCTCTGAAAACGATCCCCCCTAATCTGTCTCTTTGTTTTTCAAATTACTCTGGCGACTAGTTTCGACCCCCTATTCAACGTCTAACGACCCTCTCCACCCCTCTGCCCTGGCTCGTCTGCCCTAATGTTTCTTTGTCTGTTTTGACGTGGTTTAAGAATCGAATTATAAATGGGAGACAAGTTGTGTCTAACTCCCCCATTTCTGTTTAACGAAGGATTCTCTTTTTTGACAAAAATAGCCTCTTTAACTCCCCTCTCAAACCAGTTCTTTTCCCTGGCTAAGATCTGAACCTCACTGTCCTCAAAAGAATGGCCCGTGGCTTCTAGGTGGAGATGTACGGCAGATGACGGTCCACTCTGGCACGCCCGTCTGTGTTGGTACATCCTCTTGTGAAGTGGCTGTTTTGTTTCTCCAGTGTAGCGCTCACTGCAGTCTTCACTACACTGAATGGAGTAGACCACATTGCTTTGTTTGTGGCTCGGTGTTTTGTCCTTTGGGTGGACCAGTTTTTGTCTTAAAGTGTTTGTGGTTTGAAATAAACTGGAATTTCATATTGTCTGAAAATCCTCTGTAGTTTTTCCGACACGCCGGCCAGGTACGGAATCGCTACCCCTTTCCTCCTGGGTTCGGATTCTCTGTTGTCTTGTTTATTGTCCTTGTCTCTCTTGGTTTTGTTAACAGCCCATTTAGGATATCCACAAACAGAGAGGGCTTCCTGCACATGTTGTTCTTCTTTCTCCTTACCCTCTGTGCTTGTGGGAACCACTTGGGCCCTGTGTTGTAATGTCCGAATAACTCCCAGTTTGTGCTGCAGTGGGTGGTGTGAATCAAAAAGCAGGTATTGGTCTGTGTGTGTGGGCTTCCTGAAGACTTCTACTTGGAGTCCCCGGTCTCCTCCTATCGTTACTGCACAATCTAAGAACGCCAATGTGTTATCCTTGGCATCTTCACGGGTGAATTTGATGTTCGGATCTACAGAATTGATATGTGCAGTAAAAGGATCCAAATCTTGAATTTTTGTACATTTTTTATTTTTGTAAAATTATCATCAACATAACGAAACCAGTGTGTGGGCGGAGTGCCTGGATATGAAGCTAAGGCACTCTGTTCAAATTGTTCCATGTATAAATTAACCATGATAGGGGAGACCGGTGAGCCCATCGCACAGCCATGAATTTGCCTGTAAAAGTTCCCTCTGAACTGGAAATAGGTGGTATTTAGACAAATTTCCAGCAGTTGGCAGATTTGGTCAAAATAATATATTATTCAAGTGTAAGTACAAGATTCAAGTAAGAAAAAAAAGCAAAAACTGCTACTCTAACATAAAGAATAACCGTCTAGACGTAATATCTGATTTAGATTCAATATTCAAGATTGTTTATTAAGATAGTCAAGTACTAATAGCAGCAATAATAGTACATGGTGTTGCAAAAAGGACAGGGGAAAGGTAAACGATATTCAGACCCTCCAGGAATTTGCCATGTGCCATGCAATTTGCAACTTCAACGCAACTTCAGCCAATCCCCGTGAATTCAGGGCGGTGTTGCAATTTTGACCAATCACCGCAACTTTCCCGCAATTTTTACTAATTTTGACCAATCATCGGCGACGTATTGAACTCCGACCAACTTCCTTCTGCTTTACTTCCGTGTGACAAAACGAAACTGCGGCCGTGTCCCAGTTCCCAGAGCGCACAGCTCGGAGCGCGGCCCGAAGGGGGCTCAGACTGCAGTCAAGGACTCTCAATCTCACGCTTTGAGAGTGTGACACGACGTCTTCACACGCTCACACATGCTATTTCTCACCCTGAAGTTTAGTTACGCAATTCAAGTGCAGCGCACAGCGCTTCTGTTCGGTTCTAATAGGTTAGATAATGCAGGCACCGCGCGTTTTCAGCCGCTCCTCGGGAAAAATTGTTCACCCCCCCCCCCCCTCCTCGGAAATTACGCAGTCTCACACACGACCCCGCTCAAAACCTGAGAGCCCTGTTATTCTTTGTCAGTAACTC
>JAVJIX010000140.1:2252500-2305000 GCA_036785185.1 Paratrypauchen microcephalus
CACAACCCGACACCGCGCAACCAAACAACCCAAACAGCAGCACACGCACACAAACCTTTTTTTTTTTTAATCAAAGGCCTAAACAGGTGAGTCTTGAGCCACTCTTAAAAACATGAGCGTTCTCTTTGGCCCTGAGCTCCTCCGGCAGTTCCACAGACGAGGGCCGTAGTCCTGAAAAGACGCCGCTCCGAGAGTCTGTGTCCGGACTTTGGGAATGACCAGGAGCTGCTGCCGGAGGAGCGCAGGGCTCGTGAAGGTTCAAGAGGGTCTGGCTGCAGACCTCCAGCGTGGGACCTGCTCCAGTGTCAAGCGAACGTTCACCGTGAGGCCGGTTGGGACCGGAAGTGTGCACAACAAACTTTGTAATAAAATCAAGTTAACAAAGAGAAAACTTGGTGCATTTATACATGCAAACACGCCTCGTAAAACTTAATACCACTACACAAATACAAACATAATTGATTTATCAACGCTAAATAATGCACACGACCAGGACTATGACCAGCAAAACAGCGGAGAAGCGAAATAAACTATTTTTTGCCGCTCTTCCCCGCTGGGTTTGCCGGACTCTCACTGGTGGTGCGGTGGTGGTGGTGGTGTTATTTCCGGACCTCACGCTGGAGGTTCGCCTGCACAGGAAGAGCGCTCACGCTGGAGGTCTGCAGCCAGACCCACTCTCACATATTTAGAGTTCTTCTCTCAAGGGAAAAGTCTTTGTTAAATTTCCTATTTTTTCAGAGTTTTCAGATGATTTTAAAACTTTTTTGGTAGTGTTTGATAATGTGTGCACTGTGTCACCATGGTAACTGGTGAACATTCCACCATACACATACATGTGTCAGTAATGTTGTGTCCTTGTGTCCTAACAGTGAATGAAGACACCCCCCTGCATCATGCTGCTGTCTG
Organism: Paratrypauchen microcephalus; assembly: GCA_036785185.1. Classification (NCBI taxonomy): domain Eukaryota; kingdom Metazoa; phylum Chordata; class Actinopteri; order Gobiiformes; family Gobiidae; genus Paratrypauchen; species Paratrypauchen microcephalus. Next base: position 2,253,407 of record JAVJIX010000140.1, read on the forward strand.
TGGCTTCTGTGGTCCGCACTGGCGTGAGACTAGCCCCGCCCACGCACAGGTCACATGTGCTCCGCTGCCTGTTAGGCTCCGCCCACACCCTCTCCTCCGCCCACCGCAGACAGCTCAGTGCCTCAGCCAATCAGACGCCCTCGTACAGCTATGTCATAGTGGGGGCGGGCTCTGCAGGCTGCGTGCTGGCCAATCGTCTCAGTGAAGACTCCCATGAGTCTGTGCTGCTGTTGGAGGCGGGGCCTAAGGACCAGCTCCTGGGCAGTGTGCGTCTGTCCTGGAAGATCCACATGCCGGCGGCGCTCACCTACAACCTCTGTGACGACAAGTAAGTACGTCACATGTAGGCCTGTCACCAGAGAAGTACTAGGGTCGTGCAAAAATATCAGAATATTGATATCGCGATGTTAAATTTGGTGATGCAGTATTGTTATTGTTTCCTGAGCAGCCAGTCTCTTCTGCATTCTGTTTGAATCCTGAAGGGCCTAGAACTGGATCAGAGAGCGGAAAAAATCTTCATCCAAACTTAGGCTGCGTCCCATTCCTCTGTCTTACCCCTTCGTCTTACCCCTACCCCTTGGTTTTGTGCGTTCATGTGAGGACAAGGGGTGTCCCGATTCTAATTTTGATCAAGGGCTCGGGCCACGACCTCGGGCTACATACCCCTTGAAACGAAGTAAGCTCTCGACCAGACTTGGAACGAAGGGGTACGACTACAAGCTCAGGCAGGTTTTGGGATCAGGATGGCAGCGTCACATGGACCAGCCAAGGAGTCTCATAAATGTATTTTCAGCAGTTGTAATTATCGATTAACAGTTTAGCAGGTTTACAATTATGACACTTATGTTCTACGTTACTTTTAGTGAACTGTTGTTGCGGTTTTAATTGTAGTGACGTCTGTTTAGCCGACGTTATCGTTTTCATCGAACCTTCATGCATAAACAAGCTCGTTTTTTGTGGAGCTGAGGTACCCTCAGCCTCAGCCTGGAGAAGGTCCCCGTCCTGTGGAAGACCTCCTGTGTGGTCCCGGTTCCCAAAACAACAAACGCCAGGGAACCGGCCCACTACAGACCAGTCGCCTTGACCTCCCACCTCATGAAGACCATGGAGAGGGTGATCCTCAGTCACCTCCGCTCTGTGGTGAGCCCCACCCTGGACCCGCTGCAGTTTGCCTACAAGCCAAACGTAGGAGTAGAGGACGCCGTCATCTACTTGCTGCAGCGGGCGCTCACCCACCTAGAGACCGCCGGGAGTGCTGTGAGAGTCATGTTCTTTGACTTCTCCAGCGCTTTCAACACCATCAGGCCGGCGCTGCTGCGGGGGAAGCTGGAGGACGTGGGAGTGGATGGACATCTCGCTGCCTGGACCATCGACTACCTCACTGACCGTCCACAGTACGTGCGGCTGCGCGGCTGTGAGTCAGAGGTGGTAGTCTGCAGCACTGGGGTCCCCCAGGGAACTGTCCTCTCACCCTTCCTCTTCACCATCTACCCCTCGGACTTCACATACAACACGGACAGCTGCCATCTCCAGAAGTTCTCCGACGACTCGGCCATTGTGGGCTGTGTGTCTGAGGGGAACGAGCTGGAGTACCGCTCGGTCATCAGAGACTTTGTGGACTGGTGTGGGCACAACCACCTGAGCCTTAACACCAGTAAGACAAAGGAGCTGGTGATGGACTTCAGGAGGAGACCACTACCTCACTCACCGGTGAACATCCAGGGGCCGGACATAGAGACTGTGGACAGTTTCAAGTACCTGGGTGTTCACCTCAACAATAAACTGGACTGGTCCCACAACACCGACGCCCTGTACAAGAAGGGCCAAAGTCGCCTCCACCTCCTGAGGAGACTGAGGTCCTTTGGAGTGAGCAGGCCTCTGCTCAAGACTTTTTATGACTCTGTGGTGGCCTCTGCTCTCCTCTACGCTGTCGTCTGCTGGGCCCCGAGCAGCACAGAGCGGGACAGGAAGAGACTTAATAAGCTGGTCAGGAGGGCCAGCTCTGTCCTGGGCTGTCCTCTGGACTCTGTAGAGGAGGTGGCCGAGAGGAGGTGCTGGAAAAACTCATGTCCATTAAGGACGACACCTCTCACCCTCTGGACTGTAGAGGAGCTGAGCAGCTCCTTCAGCAGCCGACTGAGGCACCCCCAGTGCAAGAAGGAGCGCTACCGCAGATCCTTCATCCCCACCGCCATCAGACTGTATAATTCTACTATATAGTCCTACCGTTCAATATCGTTTTCCCAGTGTGCAATATTGTTGTTTTTTCAATACTCCTATCGTGCAATATCGTTTTTCCAATTTTTCAATACTCTCCCTGTCACTGTTTTCATTATTATTACTACTATTATTATTATTCGATTTATTACTTATCTTTATGCCATTCTTGCTGCATGCACTTGTCGTCTTGTTCAAACTGTCCCTACCTGGAGCTACTGTGACAAGTAAATTTCTCCTGTGTGAGATCAATTAAGTCTTATCTTATCTTATCTTATCTTATAATCCTTGACATTTGTTTCCGTTTGTTTGCGTCAGTTGTCGTCGCCTCTGTAGACGTAGCAGCTCAGGTAGAGGCGAGGGGATGACGCAAACGGTAATCGAGTGGTGTCCCATTTCTTAGTGGAACATTCGTACCCCGAGCCCTCTCAGCTCGGTATCGAGGGGCAAGACAAAGACGTAGATAAAGGGGAAGGGGTAAGACCGAGAAATGGGACGCAGCCATAATCCAACCACAGCTGCTAATTTATTTCACATCTCTCAAATGCGGAAGACATCTCCTTTTGAAAATTCTCATAACATTCAGAAATGTGTAACTTATTTTACCTGAGATAAGTCATAGTTTGGTGCTTTGATTGTTGATTCAATCAAAATCCGCACCGTTTCTCAATCCTTTGTTGTTTTTTCCACTCTCTTACATGTCAGCAGCCATGTTTGTCTTTGATGCTAACGGAGCACGTGTTAATCACACGCTCTGACATCAGCGAGACGGGACACAGCTCGTCTTTGTGAAGTTTTGTCAACACGTGCGGCATAGTTTATTTGATTTATTTGACAGGGACAGGGTACAGGAATAGGATGGATGACTACAACCTCTTCAGGCACGTTTCTGATGAGGGAACATTACCACATGGTAGAATAATAATAATAATAACACCCCCTCTTTAAGGCGGGGGGACAGACGTTTGGCCACAGTATTTTTAAGTGACCAGGTGAGAGTGCTTCATAAACAAAACTGGTCATATAATAACTAGGGCTGTCAGTTTAACACGTACACTGCAAATTAACACGTTATAAAAATTAACGCAATTAATTATGAGCATAATTATGGCAATTGAATGTGCGCGCATTTTTAATTTGGCGTGTGGCGAGCAAATTGAACGGCGAGTTTATTTATAAAAAGAACGAAGACCAAATCAACAAGAACGCCGAGATTTGAAGCTTCAGTCAAAAAATATTTTCCAATCACCAAAGCTGCTTCAGCCATAAACACGTCCGGACAAGTTCCATTGTTACCGGTGATAGAGCGAGCGTGAGCGCACTTCAACAAACCAACAAACCACCAAACCACCAAACCACCAAACCACCAAACCAACAAACCACCAAACCACCAAACCACCAAACCAACAAACCACCAAACCACCAACCACCAAACCACCAAAACCACCAAAACCACCAAAACCACCAAAACCACCAAACCACCAAACCACCAAACCACCAAACCACCAAACCAACAAACCACCAAACCACCAAACCACCAAACCACCAAACCACCAAACCAACAAACCAACAAACCACCAAAGCACCAAAGCACCAAACCACCAAACCACCAAATCACCAAACCACCAAACCAACAAACTACACTCAAAGAATTTGGGAAATGAGCAAAGCGACCACAGAAAAACTGACAAACTCAATCGTAAAGTGGGTTCACTCACTCACAGTCTCTCTCGCTCTCTCTATCGCAGATTAAAATGCGATTAATTTGATTAATTCATTAATTAGATTAATTGTTTTAATCCCCTGACAGCACTAATAAAAACTGCTTCTGTTTGTTTTAGGTATAACTGGTTTTACCACACAGAGCCACAGGCCCACATGGATAACCGGGTGATGTACTGGCCCCGGGGGAGGGTGTGGGGGGGGTCCTCCTCCCTCAACGCCATGGTGTACATCAGGGGCCACGCCGAGGACTACAACCGCTGGGAGCGCGAGGGGGCCGAGGGCTGGGACTACAGCCACTGTCTGCCATACTTCAAGAAGGCCCAGAGTCACGAACTGGGGGAGGACAGGTACAACAGCTTCTTTGTCATCACATCTCCTGGGGGTGTTCTACATGTTCAGCCCTGTAAAAAGACACAAACAAACGTAAACAAATGTCAAGGATTATCGGTTACCTCAGCTCGACAAAAAACTTGCTTGTTTATACATGAAAGTTTGATGAAAACGATTACGTCGGCTAAACAGACATCGCTACAATTAAAACCGCAACAACAGTTCACTAAAATACCATAAGCGTCATAATTGTAAACCTGCTAAACTGTGGAATGATCATTACAAGAGACCACTGCAAAATGATCAGTTTTTCTGATTTTACGACTTACAGGTTTGTGTTTGGGCAAAAGGAACATTTTTGTTTGAGTCTATAAACTACTGACAACATTTCCCCCAAATTCCAAATAAAAATATGATCGTTTAGAGCATTTATTTGTTGAAAATGACAAATGGTCAAAATAACAAAAAAGATCCATGTTTTCAGAGCTCAAACAATGCAAAGAAACAAGATCAAATTCATTTTAAAACAACATAATACTAATGTTTACACTTAACTCCTTGACGCCTGAATTTATTTACAGATCTTAAACAAAATTAATTGTCAGTGTTTTTGCTTTCTAACTGATGCTAAATGAAGTACAGGTTATTCATTTTTCGATAGCACAGATTGTAAGTATAATTTTGGGTTTGTAGCTAATAAGCAACCTCAGGTACTTAGGGTAAAAATATTAAATATATTTAAATTACAAAATGAATGTACAAATACATCAAAACTTCAAATTATACCATTATTATACCATACATTTTAACAATTGACAGGATTTTGGTTTTGTAACACTATAACACCAAATTTGATAAATAATCTCATACCTCACGCTGATTTTGCAGCAGCAGAGCTGGTTGCAGGAAGGGCATCTTTGTCATTTTCATTGGCATCTTCCTCACTGCTGCTGCTGCTGTCATCTCCTGATGTAGGAAAAAATAAATACTTAAAAAAAATTATGTACATAATAAAATCATGTACACATTGGGGATGGGGCTGATCCAGTATCGGTATCGGGTTCCGATACCAATGTAATTCACGGATTGGAAATTCTGATCCAACCTGCGAAAATTTCCGGTCCATGTCTTCCATGATCTGGAATCTGTCCTCCTCATGCTCTCCTCCTTCTCCTCCTCCTCCTCTCTGGACTCTGTTCTCCTCATGCTCTCCTCTTTCTCCTCCTCCTGCTCTCTGGACTCTGTTCCCCTCATGCTCTCCTCCTTCTCCTCCTCCTCCTCTCTGGACTCTGTTCTCCTCATGCTCTCCTCTTTCTCCTCCTCCTGCTCTCTGGACTCTGTTCCCCTCATGCTCTCCTCCTTCTCCTCCTCCTGCTCTCTGGACTCTGTTCTCCTCATGCTCTCCTCCTTCTCCTCCTCCTCCTCTCTGGACTCTGTTCTCCTCATGCTCTCCTCTTTCTCCTCCTCCTGCTCTCTGGACTCTGTTCCCCTCATGCTCTCCTCCTTCTCCTCCTCCTGCTCTCTGGACTCTGTTCTCCTCATGCTCTCCTCCTTCTCCTCCTCCTGCTCTCTGGACTCTGTTCTCCTCCTGCTCTCCTCCTTCTCCTCCTCCTGCTCTCTGGACTCTGTTCCCCTCATGCTCTCCTCCTTCTCCTCCTCCTGCTCTCTGGACTCTGTTCTCCTCATGCTCTCCTCTTTCTCCTCCTCCTGCTCTCTGGACTCTGTTCTCCTCATGCTCTCCTCCTTCTCCTTCTCCTCCTGCTCTCTGGACTCTGTTCTCCTCATGCTCTCCTCTTTCTCCTCCTCCTGCTCTCTGGACTCTGTTCTCCTCATGCTCTCCTCCTTCTCCTCCTCCTGCTCTCTGGACTCTGTTCTCCTCATGCTCTCCTCCTTCTCCTCCTCCTGCTCTCTGGACTCTGTTCTCCTCATGCTCTCCTCCTTCTCCTCCTCCTCCTGCTCTCTGGACTCTGTTCTCCTCATGCTCTCCTCTTTCTCCTCCTCCTGCTCTCTGGACTCTGTTCCCCTCATGCTCTCCTCCTTCTCCTCCTCCTCCTCTCTGGACTCTGTTCTCCTCATGCTCTCCTCTTTCTCCTCCTCCTGCTCTCTGGACTCTGTTCTCCTCGTGCTCTCCTCCTTCTCCTCCTCCTGCTCTCTGGTCTCTGTTCTCCTCATGCTCTCCTCTTTCTCCTCCTCCTGCTCTCTGGACTCTGTTCCCCTCGTGCTCTCCTCCTTCTCCTCCTCCTGCTCTCTGGACTCTGTTCTCCTCATGCTCTCCTCCTTCTCCTCCTCCTGCTCTCTGGACTCTGTTCTCCTCATGCTCTCCTCTTTCTCCTCCTCCTGCTCTCTGGACTCTGTTCTCCTCATGCTCTCCTCCTTCTCCTCTCTGTTCTCCTCATGCTCTCCTCCTTCTCCTCCTCCTGCTCTCTGGACTCTGTTCTCCTCATGCTCTCCTCCTTCTCCTCCTCCTCCTCTCTGGACTCTGTTCTCCTCATGCTCTCCTCCTTCTCCTCCTCCTGCTCCCTGGACTCTGTTCTCCTCATGCTCTCCTCCGTCTCCTCCTCCTGCTCTCTGGACTCTGTTCTCCTCATGCTTTCCTCCTTCTCCTCCTCCTGCTCTCTGGACTCTGTTCTCCTCATGCTCTCCTCCTTCTCCTCCTCCTGCTCTCTGGACTCTGTTCTCCTCATGCTCTCCTCCTTCTCCTCCTCCTCCTCTCTGGACTCTGTTCTCCTCATGCTCTCCTCTTTCTCCTCCTCCTGCTCTCTGGACTCTGTTCCCCTCGTGCTCTCCTCCTTCTCCTCCTCCTGCACTCTGGTCTCGGCTCTCCTCATGCTCTCCTCCTTCTGCGCCTCCTTCTCTCTGGTCTCTGTTCTCCTCATGCTCTCCTCCTTCTCCTCCTGCTGGATTCTGTTCTCCTCTTGTTCTCCTCCTTCTCCTCCTCCTGCTCTCTGTTCTCCTCATGCTCTCCTCCTTCTCCTCCTCCTGCTCACTGGACTCTGATCTCCTCATGCTCTCCTCCTTCTCCTCCTGCTGGACTCTGTTCTCCTCATGCTCTCCTCCTTCTCCTCCTCCTGCTCTCTGGACTCTGTTCCCCTCATGCTCTCCTCTTTCTCCTCCTCCTCCTCTCTGGACTCTGTTCCCCTCATGCTCTCCTCCTTCTCCTCCTCCTGCTCTCTGGACTCTGTTCTCCTCATGCTCTCCTCCTTCTCCTCCTCCTGCTCTCTGGACTCTGTTCTCCTCATGCTCTCCTCCTCCTCCTCCTCCTGCTCTCTGGACTCTGTTCTCCTCATGCTCTCCTCCTCCTGCTCCTCCTGCTCTCTGGACTCTGTTCTCCTCCTGCTCTCCTCCTTCTCCTCCTCCTGCTCTCTGTTCTCCTCATGCTCTCCTCCTTCTCCTCCTCCTGCTCTCTGGACTCTGTTCTCCTCATGCTCTCCTCCTTCTCCTCCTCCTGCTCTCTGGACTCTGTTCTCCTCATCCTCTCCTCCTTCTCCTCCTCCTTCTCTCTGGACTCTGTTCTCCTCATGCTCTCCTCCTTCTCCTCCTCCTGCTCTATGTTCTCCTCATGCTCTCCTCCTTCTCCTCCTGCTCTCTGGACTCTGTTCCCCTCGTGCTCTCCTCCTTCTCCTCCTCCTGCTCTCTGGGCTCTGTTCCCCTCATGCTCTCCTCCTTCTCCTCCTCCTGCTCTCTGGCCTCTGTTCCCCTCATGCTCTCCCCCTTCTCCTCCTCCTCCTGCTCTCTGGACTCTGTTCCCCTCATGCTCTCCTCTTTCTCCTCCTCCTGCTCTCTGGACTCTGTTCCCCTCATGCTCTCCTCCTTCTCCTCCTCCTGCTCTCTGGACTCTGTTCCCCTCCTGCTCTCCTCCTTCTCCTCCTCCTCCTCTCTGGACTCTGTTCTCCTCATGCTCTCCTCCTTCTCCTCCTCCTGCTCTCTGGACTCTGTTCTCCTCATGCTCTCCTCCTTCTCCTCCTCCTGCTCTCTGGACTCTGTTGTCCTCATGCTCTCCTCCTTCTCCTCCTCCTGCTGTCTGGACTCTGTTCTCCTCATGCTCTCCTCCGTCTCCTCCTCCTGCTCTCTGGACTCTGTTCTCCTCACGCTCTCCTCCTGCTCCTCCTTCTCCTCCTCCTGCTCTCTGGACTCTGTTCTCCTCATGCTCTCCTCCTTCTCTTCCTCCTGCTCTCTGGACTCTGTTCCCCTCATGCTCTCCTCCTTCTCCTCCTCCTCCTGCTCTCTGGACTCTGTTCTCCTCATGCTCTCCTCCTTCTCCTCCTCCTGCTCTCTGGACTCTGTTCTCCTCATGCTCTCCTCCTTCTCCTCCTCCTGCTCTCTGGACTCTGTTCTCCTCATGCTCTCCTCCTTCTCCTCCTCCTCCTGCTCTCTGGACTCTGTTCTCCTCATGCTCTCCTCTTTCTCCTCCTCCTGCTCTCTGGACTCTGTTCTCCTCATGCTCTCCTCCTTCTCCTCCTCCTGCTCTCTGGACTCTGTTCTCCTCATGCTCTCCTCCTTCTCCTCCTCCTGCTCTCTGGACTCTGTTCTCCTCATGCTCTCCTCCTTCTCCTCCTCCTGCTCTCTGGGCTCTGTTCCCCTCATGCTCTCCTCCTTCTCCTCCTCCTGCTCTCTGGACTCTGTTCCCCTCATGCTCTCCTCCTTCTCCTCCTCCTGCTCTCTGGACTCTGTTCTCCTCATGCTCTCCTCCTTCTCCTCCTCCTGCTCTCTGGACTCTGTTCCCCTCATGCTCTCCTCCTTCTCCTCCTCCTGCTCTCTGGACTCTGTTCTCCTCATGCTCTCCTCTTTCTCCTCCTCCTGCTCTCTGGACTCTGTTCCCCTCATGCTCTCCTCCTCCTGCTCCTCCTGCTCTCTGGACTCTGTTCCCCTCATGCTCTCCTCCTTCTCCTTCTCCTCCTCCTGCTCTCTGGACTCTGTTCCCCTCCTGCTCTCCCCCTTCTCCTCCTCCTGCTCTCTGGGCTCTGTTCCCCTCATGCTCTCCCCCTTCTCCTCCTCCTGCTCTCTGGACTCTGTTCTCCTCCTGCTCTCCCCCCCCTCCTCCTGCTCTCTGGAGTCTGTTCTCCTCATGCTCTCCTCTTTCTCCTCCTCCTGCTCTCTGGACTCTGTTCTCCTCATGCTCTCTCCTCCTTCTCCTCCTCCTGCTCTCTGGACTCTGTTCTCCTCATGCTCTCCTCCTTCTCCTCCTCCTGCTCTCTGGACTCTGTTCTCCTCATGCTCTCCTCCTTCTCCTCCTCCTGCTCTCTGGACTCTGTTCTCCTCATGCTCTCCTCTTTCTCCTCCTCCTGCTCTCTGGACTCTGTTCCCCTCATGCTCTCCTCCTTCTCCTCCTCCTGCTCTCTGGACTCTGTTCTCCTCATGCTCTCCTCCCTCTCCTCCTCCTCCTCTCTGGACTCTGTTCTCCTCATGCTCTCCTCCTTCTCCTCCTCCTGCTCTCTGGACTCTGTTCTCCTCATGCTCTCCTCCTTCTCCTCCTCCTGCTCTCTGGACTCTGTTCTCCTCATGCTCTCCTCCTTCTCCTCCTCCTGCTCTCTGGACTCTGTTCCACTCATGCTCTCCTCCTTCTCCTCCTCCTGCTCTCTGGACTCTGTTCTCCTCATGCTCTCCTCCTTCTCCTCCTCCTCCTCTCTGGACTCTGTTCTCCTCATGCTCTCCTCCTTCTCCTGCTCCTGCTCTCTCGACTCTGTTCTCCTCATGCTCTCCTCCTTCTCCTCCTGCTGCTCTCTGGACTCTGTTCTCCTCATGCTCTCCTCCTTCTCCTCCTCCTGCTCTCTGGACTCTGTTCTCCTCATGCTCTCCTCCTTCTCCTCCTGCTGGACTCTGTTCTCCTCATGCTCTCCTCCTTCTCCTCCTCCTCCTCTCTGGACTCTGTTCTCCTCATGCTCTCCTCCTTCTCCTCCTCCTGCTCTCTGGACTCTGTTCTCCTCATGCTCTCCTCCTTCTCCTCCTCCTGCTCTCTGGACTCTGTTCTCCTCATGCTCTCCTCCTTCTCCTCCTTGCTCTCTGGACTCTGTTCTCCTCATGCTCTCCTCCTTCTCCTCCTCCTGCTCTCTGGACTCTGTTCTCCTCATGCTCTCCTCCTTCTCCTCCTCCTGCTCTCTGGACTCTGTTCCCCTCATGCTCTCCTCCTTCTCCTCCTCCTGCTCTCTGGACTCTGTTCTCCTCATGCTCTCCTCCTCCTGCTCCTCCTGCTCTCTGGACTCTGTTCTCCTCATGCTCTCCTCCTTCTCCTCCTCCTGCTCTCTGGACTCTGTTCTCCTCATGCTCTCCTCCTTCTCCTCCTCCTGCTCTCTGGACTCTGTTCTCCTCATGCTCTCCTCCTTCTCCTCCTCCTGCTCTCTGGACTCTGTTCTCCTCCATGCTCTCCTCCTTCTCCTCCTCCTGCTCTCTGGACTCTGTTCTCCTCATGCTCTCCTCCTTCTCCTCCTCCTGCTCTCTGGACTCTGTTCTCCTCATGCTCTCCTCCTTCTCCCTCCTCCTGCTCTCTGGACTCTGTTCTCCTCTGCTCTCCTCCTTCTCCTCCTCCTGCTCTCTGTTCTCCTCATGCTCTCCTCCTTCTCCTCCTCCTGCTCTCTGGACTCTGTTCTCCTCATGCTCTCCTCCTTCTCCTCCTCCTGCTCTCTGGACTCTGTTCTCCTCATGCTCTCCTCCTTCTCCTCCTCCTGCTCTCTGGACTCTGTTCTCCTCATGCTCTCCTCCTTCTCCTCCTCCTGCTCTCTGGGCTCTGTTCTCCTCATGCTCTCCTCCTCCTGCTCTCTGGACTCTGTTCTCCTCATGCTCTCCTCCTTCTCCTCCTCCTGCTCTCTGGACTCTGTTACCCTCATGTTCTCTCCTCCTTCTCCTCCTCCTGCTCTCTGGACTCTGTTCTCCTCATGCTCTCCTCCTTCTCCTCCTCCTGCTCTCTGGACTCTGTTCTCCTCATGCTCTCCTCCTCCTCCTCCTGCTCCTCCTGCTCTCTGGACTCTGTTCTCCTCTTGCTCTCCTCCTTCTCCGCCTCCTGGTCTCTGGACTCTTTTCTCCCCTTGCTCTCCTCCTTCTCCTCCCCCTGGTCTCTCGACTCTGTTGTCCTCCTGCTCCTCCTTCTCCTCCTCCTGCTCTCTGGACTCTGTTCTCCTCATGCTCTCCTCCTTCTCCTCCTCCTGCTCTCTGGACTCTGTTCTCCTCATGCTCTCCTCCTTCTCCTCCTCCTGCTCTCTGGACTCTGTTCTCCTCATTGTCTCCTCCTTCTCCTCCTCCTGCTCTCTGGACTGTGTTCTCCTCCTGCTCTCCTCCTCCCCCTCCTTCTGCTCTCTGGGCTCTGTTCTCCTCATGCTCTCCTCCTCCTCCTGTTCTTTGGACTCTGTTCCCCTCATGCTCTCCTCCTTCTCCTCCTCCTGCTCTCTGGACTCTGTTCTCCTCATGCTCTCCCCCTCCCCCTCCTCCTGCTCTCTGGACTCTGTTCTCCTCATGCGCTCCTCCTCCTCCTGCTCTCTGGACTCTGTTCTCCTCATGCTCTCCTCCGTCTCCTCCTCCTGCTCTCTGGACTCTGTTCTCCTCATGCTCTCCTCCTTCTCCTCCTCCTGCTCTCTGGACTCTGTTCTCCTCATGCTCTCCTCCTTCTCCTCCTCCTGCTCTCTGGACTCTGTTCTCCTCATGCTCTCCTCCTTCTCCTCCTCCTGCTCTCTGGACTCTGTTCTCCTCATGCTCTCCTCCTTCTCCTCCTCCTGCTCTCTGGACTCTGTTCTCCTCCTGCTCTCCTCCTCCTCCTCCTCCTGCTCTCTGGACTCTGTTCTCCTCATGCTCTCCTCCTCCTCCTGCTCTCTGGACTCTGTTCCCCTCATGCTCTCCTCCTTCTCCTCCTCCTGCTCTCTGGACTCTGTTCTCCTCATGCTCTCCTCCTTCTCCTCCTCCTGCTCTCTGGACTCTGTTCTCCTCATGCTCTCCTCCTTCTCCTCCTCCTGCTCTCTGGACTCTGTTCTCCTCATGCTCTCCTCCTTCTCCTCCTCCTGCTCTCTGGACTCTGTTCTCCTCATGCTCTCCTCCTTCTCCTCCTCCTCTCTCTGGACTCTGTTCTCCTCCTGCTCTCCTCCTCCTCCTCCTCCTGCTCTCTGGACTCTGTTCTCCTCATGCTCTCCTCCTCCTCCTGCTCTCTGGACTCTGTTCTCCTCATGCTCTCCTCCTTCTCCTCCTCCTGCTCTCTGGACTCTGTTCTCCTCATGCTCTCCTCCTCCTTCTCCTCCTCCTCTCTCTGGTTCAGAGTGGTGCTAAAGGGGCCACATTAAAGGGGGAATCACTAATGTTCATTTGTGGGTTTATTTTGTTTTCTTAAGTCTCTTAGTTCATTAAGTCATATCATATGAGATGCATGAAAAGTCCCTCAGTCGTCCAGGTAGAATCCATGATAACAGGAGAAGTTCAATTTGTCAACTGGACAAACCAAAGTTTGTTTCAACCAAACAAACTTTGTCCAGTTGACAAATTGAACTTCTCCTGTTATCATACCATATGGGGGTTATTTAAAGGTCCCCTGGCATGAAATTTTCACTTTCTGAGGTTTTTGAACGTTAATGTGAGCTCCCCTACCCTGTTTAGGCCCCCCCCCCCCCCATGGTTAAAAGTTGTGAAATGTCTAAACTGAGCATTTGCGATTCTTTTCTGCGTTCCAAAAAAATCAGAGCTCAAACGGGCGATTTTGAACAAGGCACCTTATTGACGTCAGATGGATAAAAGAAATGCAAATGCAGTTCCACCCCCGTCTGTCTGTACTCAGCGTCTCTGTAAATCACGCCCAGAGAGTTTGGACTGCGAATGCGCTAGGCAATGCGAAATGCGTTTTTTTATTTGCCTGGAGGCACGTCCGAGTGTTTCTAGGCTCGGAAGTCCTTTATCTGAGCCTCTGGACCTTTGAACAGCAGTGGTTTAATTTTATTTTATGTGGAAATGTGTTTATTTTTCAATGGAACGCTTCAAATCTCTCCCCCATGCAAAAACAAGGAAATGGATCAGCTGAGAGCTGACAGCGGAGAGTTTGGCCACGCCCCCACTTTCTACTATTGGTCAGCTTTTTTCTCCTCATTTGCATTCAAGCAACAACGCCCAGAATAAAGAGTTTGAGAGAGATATTTATGACTCTTTCTCATCTTATCTCTGTTTCTCAGAGTGTTGATTTTGAAGAAGGATTCATTTACAGTATTAGGGAACCATTAAGGAGCCATATAAAAGCATCAACAAGTACCATGTCATTAGTCTGGTTAACACCTGACCATATCACAAGTGAGATATGGGTCTGGAAACTCGCTTCGAAAAATCCCGTAGCGGAGGTGTGGTTAGCGATTGCCAACGGCCGTTTATTGGGCGTTATGAATGTCTATCATTGAGCGTATACGTAAGTCCATAGCCAATCATGTCAGTTGTCAGTTCAAACTACAAGCTTCCGTTTGTCATGTAGTACGTGTCACCGTCTTGCCACACCTCCCCCGCTCTCTGATTGGGGCCCTAAATCTGGGACTCTCGCTTGGACGAGTTTCCAGGCCGCCTTCCAGTTCGAAACGAACGGAAGCGGCCTGGGAATTCCCAGGCTACCATGTCATGGGACCTTTAAGTATTTTCTTTATTCTGTTGAACTGCAGGTGTTTTATCATTATGGGGACCGTTATTTGTAGTTAAACAATAATGATGATAATACTGAAAACAAACAGTTTTGGTATCGGAATAGTATCGGTATCGGCTGATACCCAAATCCAGGTATCGGGACCGGATCGGAAGTGGAAAAATGTGGATCGGTGCATCCCTAGTACACATGGTTACAAATAAACTGTTAAAAAATCACACACTGTGATTTCTGGATTTTTTTTTTTAGTTTCTGTCTCTCACAGTGCACAGGCTCCTACGATGAAAATTCCAGACCCTCCATGATTTCTCAGTGGGAGAACTTGCAAAATCGCAGGGTGATCAGATACTTGGCGGCACGGTGGCTGAGTGGTTAGCGCTCATGCTTCACAGCAAGAAGGTTACTTCTTGGGTTCGATCCCCGGGTCGCCCGGGCCTTTCTGTGTGGAGTTTGCATGTTCTCCCTGTGTCTGGGTGGTTTTCCTCCGGGCATTAACCCAAAACATGCTCCAGGTAAAATCCTCCTGAGGTCCTGAAGATCCTGGAGATGGTCCCCGGGCGCAGTCATGTGCTGCTCACTGCTCCTGGTAACAGGACGGGTCAAATGCAGAGAAGAATTTCTCCTGTGTGAGATCAATAAAGTCACTTCTTCTTCTTTTCCTCACTGTATATTATAGCACTACACACAGGCACAAAACTACTGCAAATAATTCAAGGTTATAATTATAACTATATTTTCTGATTAATGTTATAATGTTGTTTCATTTTTTTTTTTTAATTCCAATCACCTTCACCAGAATTTTGATTCAAGCTCTACTGAACAAAACTTAAACTTTAGCTTTAACTTGAAAACTGCTTCATGACATTACAAGTTTGAACAGGGCGTTTTTATCTCTGGAAAGATTAAACCTCACAAGTGTCACGTTTGAGTCAGTGATGTGATGCCATGACATGAGTATGATACTCGCAGTATGACATGAGTATGATACTCGCAGTATGACATGAGTATGATACTCGCAGTATGACATGAGTATGATACTCGCAGTATGACATGAGTATGATACTCGCAGTATGACATGAGTATGATACTCGCAGTATGACATGAGTATGATACTCGCAGTATGACACGAGTATGATACTCGCAGTATGACATGAGTATGAGTACTCGCAGTATGACATGAGTATGATACTCGCAGTATGACACGAGTATGATACTCGCAGTATGACATGAGTATGAGTACTCGCAGTATGACATGAGTATGATACTCGCAGTATGACATGAGTATGAGTACTCGCAGTATGACACGAGTATGAGTACTCGCAGTATGACATGAGTATGATACTCGCAGTATGACATGAGTATGATACTCGCAGTATGACATGAGTATGATACTCGCAGTATGACATGAGTATGAGTACTCGCAGTATGACACGAGTATGAGTACTCGCAGTATGACATGAGTATGATACTCGCAGTATGACATGAGTATGATACTCGCAGTATGACATGAGTATGATACTCGCAGTATGACATGAGTATGATACTCGCAGTATGACACGAGTATGATACTCGCAGTATGACACGAGTATGATACTCGCAGTATGACACGAGTATGAGTACTCGCAGTATGACATGAGTATGATACTCGCAGTATGACATGAGTATGATACTCGCAGTATGACATGAGTATGATACTCGCAGTATGACATGAGTATGAGTACTCGCAGTATGACACGAGTATGAGTACTCGCAGTATGACATGAGTATGATACTCGCAGTATGACATGAGTATGATACTCGCAGTATGACATGAGTATGATACTCGCAGTATGACATGAGTATGATACTCGCAGTATGACACGAGTATGATACTCGCAGTATGACACGAGTATGATACTCGCAGTATGACACGAGTATGAGTACTCGCAGTATGACATGAGTATGATACTCGCAGTATGACATGAGTATGATACTCGCAGTATGACATGAGTATGATACTCGCAGTATGACATGAGTATGATACTCGCAGTATGACACGAGTATGATACTCGCAGTATGACACGAGTATGATACTCGCAGTATGACATGAGTATGAGTACTCGCAGTATGACACGAGTATGAGTACTCGCAGTATGACATGAGTATGATACTCGCAGTATGACATGAGTATGAGTACTCGCAGTATGACACGAGTATGATACTCGCAGTGTGACATGAGTATGATACTCGCAGTATGACATGAGTATGATACTCGCAGTATGACATGAGTATGATACTCGCAGTATGACATGAGTATGAGTACTCGCAGTATGACACGAGTATGATACTCGCAGTATGACATGAGTATGATACTCGCAGTGTGACATGAGTATGATACTCGCAGTATGACATGAGTATGAGTACTCGCAGTATGACACGAGTATGATACTCGCAGTATGACATGAGTATGAGTACTCGCAGTATGACACGAGTATGATACTCGCAGTGTGACATGAGTATGATACTCGCAGTATGACATGAGTATGATACTCGCAGTATGACATGAGTATGATACTCGCAGTATGACACGAGTATGATACTCGCAGTATGACATGAGTATGATACTCGCAGTATGACATGAGTATGAGTACTCGCAGTATGACACGAGTATGATACTCGCAGTGTGACATGAGTATGATACTCGCAGTATGACATGAGTATGATACTCGCAGTATGACACGAGTATGATACTCGCAGTATGACACGAGTATGATACTCGCAGTATGACACGAGTATGAGTACTCGCAGTATGTACTCATATGGTATCATATGTGAGTACTCACACTTCACAGGTGCCCCCTGCCCTGCCCGGAGGGCTGCCATTAGATTAGTGATTATCTTGGATTAGATTCGTCATCACTGCCAAGAACTGTCTTTGATTTGGATGAAATTGCGCCGATCTTTGTCAATACTTGATTTTCATTTCTCTGTGTGTAAAGACACATGATGATGCGGCTTTTACCAAAACATAAATCACTTAGTCACAGTTTCAGTCGAGCATATCACCGTGTAGAGCATAAACAAAGTAAAAGTAGTACTGAATTTAAAGGCAAAGTAACGTTATTTTACAATCTGAGCCTTCTTTCGGTAATAAAACAAGTCGTTTGACTCACCCATATCACGTTCGTGTCATTTGGAGCTGTTTGAAGAAAGTTATGTTGTAGCGTATCCGTTAGCATTTGTATTCGGGGCATTACTTTGCGGTGTCCAAATAACACAAACTTTAGCACTTTTCAAATCATAGAAGCCCGATGTCTTAATGTAAGATTTCATTTGAAGCAAAAGTGGCCTGTAATCCGAGATTTATCCATAGTTTTCAGCTTTGCGTTTCATGTTTGGGTCCCGGGAGCTGAGAGCACAGTCCGCACATGCGCACTGGCGTCCTCATCTACTCGAAACTATGGCTAAATCTCGGATTACAGGCCACTTTTGCTTCAAACGAAATCTTACATTAAGACATCGGGCTTCTATGATTTGAAAAGTGCTAAAGTTTGTGTTATTTGGACACCGCAAAGTAATGCCCCGAGCATATGATACAGCACCATGTTAAGGATACGGGATCATTAGTAGAACAGAACGGCTCAACATAAGTTCTGCGATACTGCTCCAATTGACAGAAAAGTGCTATGGGTGAGTAAAACTACTTGTTTTATTGCCGAAAGAAGGCTCAGATTGTAAAAAAACATTAATTTGCCTTTAAAGAAGCACTGTGAAACTTTTCTGAGGGAGGGTCCACCACCTGCTTGTCACCATGGAGATGTTACTATTTTGTCTGGAATGTCCTCATATGGCATTAAACATATCAATCTTGCATTTACTCTATAAAATTAGTTTTTATTGACCTAAAAACTTGCATTCTTACTATGAGTGGATACGCCTCTCCACAGATGTGACATGTAACTTGGCCCTGGGGGGTCCCCTGCTCATTTCTTACAGATAAACAAGTGTAATGCCGTACGGTGCTCACACGGTGCACATTTTAGGCATCTGTACTTTATTTAAAGGTGCACTGTGTCACTTTTCTGGCGCTTTTCTTCATTGTCCCGTTGTCTGGAATGTTCCACAGTATGACATTAAACCTTTCTGTCATTATGGAGTTTAAATAAGACCAGGTTCCAGGTCAGATCTGTGGAGAGGCGACCTCGCTCAGTCACAATCTCTGTTTTTCTTGGTATTTTTGAGCAGTAAAACCACCTGTAATATAATAAATGTAAAGTATAGATGTCACACTGTGGAACATTCTAGGCAGAGCAGTGACGTATCCATAGAAACAAGCAGGTGACAGACCCGGAAAGTTACACAATGCACCTTTAAGTAACAAAGTGGAGTTCCACAAAGATGCCAGTAGGCCAGATGTCAGTGTTTATTTGTGTTCCAGTTTGTCCCTTTGTGCGGGAACAGTGCATGTTCTTGTGGGATGCCTGCAGCGGTTTGGTTCCGCACCAGCATAAATCTGATATCAGTATGACTCATAAAGAAACAACAGTCACTCCAGATTGATAAAGAGCTCCGTTCAGAGTGGCACGTATCGATCTGGTGAAAGCAAGTGAAATACTTTTAGGTACTTTTCCCAAATTGTTCGTCCCTAACATTAATAAGAATTTATTTTGGTGTATTTAAAATATCTGTGTGTTGTAATAAGACTGTGTGAATGGACAAAACCACTGACCAGGTGAGCACGGGCGCTCCACCGACTCCACGTGACTCCACCGACTCCACATGACTCCACGCCGCTGTGAGCCTCCTCATTTTGGTATAAAGGGATAGTGCGGTGTTTTTGATGTGAATCTGTACGGCGCCCCCTTCAGCAGTGTCGTATTATTATTATTAGCCTGTTCACTTGTAAGTGGATGTTTACAAGTGAACTCATAATACAAATAGGCTCACGGTGATACGAAAATAGCACCAAGCGATTCCGACTGCTGAATTTTTCACGGACAACTGTTTTGTGACGCAAATATATCACTTTTTGGACACATTGTTTTGAGAAGAAAAACAAGCTTGATTAAAGGGACAGTGTGTAAGATTTTTACCCGTTAATTACTGAAATTGAAGATACCCATTCCAAAATACATTGTTTTCCAAGCCTTTTCACTTCCATCATGGAATCAAAGTATTCTGTTGGACTTAGATATAGTCACATAAAAGGGGGATCTTCCCCATGCAGAGGCAGCCATTTTGAATACGAGAGCCGCAGAAGGACATTTGGGCTCCGCCTTCGCCTTCAGCAAGGCTCGTGGTTTTGGGTAAACAACACAAGCATGCTGCCGGATCAGACGTCGTAATGGATCTAACACGTGTTTTGGACTAAATTGTTTTACTGGATTTTATTCGCTGGATCCTTACGGACAGATTGAGAGCAAGTTTATGGTGAAATACAGAGTTTGACCTGTGCAAAGCATTCTAAGGTAAGCTAACCTCGTTTTGTGCTTTTCCGTATAAAAGCCCCATGTGCTCGGGGAGTGATTGTTGTGCCGGGAAATGAATTGCATAGTCAAAAAGAGGAGACTGTAAGGTTTCATTTGATGTGTAGAGTGTCATGGTACATGATCGGGAATGTGTGTTTTCATGAGAAAAGAAAAGAAAAAAAAAACGGGACCGCGTTTTATGTATACAGTGGCGGCGCGCGGCTCACGACCCTCGAGGTCTGCCGTAGCTAAAACAGAAAGTGCAATCGCACCATCCACCTATGGGCCACGAATCCTACACACTGGGGCTTTAACTGTCCCCGTTAACTTGCCAGACCTACTTTCGTGAGCTCCAGAACCGGGGCAGAACTGGGCTCAGAGGACACTGTCAGGGGTAAGTCAGTGTTAATGGACGACCCTGCTGAAGGGGGCGCCGTACTGATAGATCTGGAATTCTAAACACCAACATGTAAAGATACACAAGAAGAAAGACAGGAGAGATTATTTTAAATTCAGTTACTCTCGAGAGTGAAGCCCCAGTTACATCGCCGAGCACATTCCGCTCCGTGCGCCTCCAGGGATCTCGCCGCACCCCGCACTCTTTTTATTCACTTTTAGGGAACCCTGGTTACATCATGACCACAGCCCGTCTGAAGGGACGGGGAACATGCATACCACACATGAGCTGTGGGAGAATACAAGTTTAATCTTTCTTATAGTTGATCTCAAACAGTAATAGTCACACTCCCCTCCAGCAGTGACCGGGCCTTTCTGAGACTTGGCGACACCAGTGGAATTTGACTAGAGTTCATCCGAAACTTCTGCAAACTCTCAGAAAAGCGCACAGTTAAAGGAAAAGTAACGTTTTTTTACAATCTGAGCCTTATTTTGGTAATAAAACAAGTTGTTTTACTCACCCATAGCACTTTGGTGTCATATGGAGCATTTCCAGAGATGTTTTAGATTAGCGTTAGCGTTAGCGCGACTTCTAGCCATAGCTCGGGGCATATAATATATTCCCCGAGCACGTAATATGCCCCATGCGGGCTCCAAATAAAACAAACTTTAGCACTTTTCAAATCATAGAAGCTCGATGTCTTTAGTCTACGATTTCGTTTGAATCAAAAGTGGCCTGTAATCCCAGATTTATCCATAATTTTCATGTTTCATGTTTGGGTCCCGGGAGCTGAGAGCACAGTCCACACATGCGCACTGGCCTCCTCATCTACTCGAAACTATGGATAAATCTCGGATTACAGGCCACTTTTGACCACACGAAATCATAGACTAAGACATCGAGCTTCTATGATTTGAAAAGTGCTAAAGTTTGTGTTATTTGGAGACCGCAAACATGTGGCCCGAGAACTCACATTATGGAGATCGCCAATCTAAAACATCTCTGGAAGTGCTCCACATGACACCAAAGTGCTATGGGTGAGTAAAACAACTTGTTTTATTACCGAAATAAGGCTCAGATTGTAAAAAAAACATTACTTTTCCTTTAACACAAGCAATAATCATCAATATATACTGAGAATATACTGAAACATAATGGAGATCAATGTGAAATATAAGTGAGATCAATACATACATAATTATTCCAACAATACAGATTCACATTAAAAAAAAGTACTATCCCTTTTAAAATGGCAAAAAAAAAAAAAAGAAAAATTCAGTTTGTCGACTGGACAAAAGTTTATTTGGTGGAATCCGTTTCTTCTGCTTCTTCAGTTCTGGTCAGACGCTGGTGGACACTGCCTGTATCTGCCTGAAGGGGGCGCTCACTACAGTGACATGACTGTGAGACTCCCACACCTCCTTGTTTCCAGTTGGTGTTAGTTAGGTGGGCCTGTTAGATCTGCAGTGGGAGTGGAGTGTGGGTCATAATGGTGTTTTCACTCCTCTGGACCTGACCTGCTGCACTATTGTTTTCTTTGTTCTGATTTAGGTTTGAGGACAGAGTTATAGATGGAGACAAATGATGTCTGAGACCTCCATTTGTGTTCAAGGAAGGATTCTCTTTCTTTAACTCCTCCTCTCAAACCAGTTCTTTTCTCTGGCCTGGTCTTAAAATTAAAAATTAGGCGCTTTGTGCTACAATTTTGTATGAAGTGCTTTATAAATATTATTTGATTGATTGAAAATGTTTGTATTAGAAGAAGAAGTGACTTTATTGATCTCACACTGGAGAAATTCTTCTCTGCATTTGACCCATCCTGTTATCAGGAGCAGTGGGCAGCACATTACTGGGGGGACCAGCTCCAGGATCTTGTTGCTTTGGTTTGGTCAGGACCTCATTTTACCTGGTGCATGTTTTGGGTTAACTCGTTCTACATGGTCCTGAAGGTTTTATTTTGCTGTTTTGTCTTTAAATAAACTCCTATGCCTAATGATAGCCTGGCCCGCTCCCTTAGTCCACTTGTTTATACAGTCTTTGGTTGTATTACCAGGTACCGCGGAGGCAGTGGTCCACTGAACGTGTCCAGGGGTAAGACCCAGCACCCTCTTCACATGGCCTTCATCGAGGCCGGGCAGCAGGCCGGGTACCCCATCACCCACGACATGAACGGATACCAGCAGGAGGGCCTGGGCTGGATGGACATGACCGTCTACAAAGGTAACACTCTCAACTGGAAATCAGACACTTATTGCCGGGTTTGAGAGGACATCACATCTATAGGCAAATCATATTTAATACAGACGGGGAGCAGGATTCATTTGTTTTGTTAAAATGCAGATTTCATTTGTAATAAGAGTTTGTGGGACCGTGAAAACCACCAGTAGATCTGTCACCATCACAGATACAATATACAATAGGGATGTAACAAAAGAGCGTTTTCATGAACCCGGAAAACAGGATGTGCAGCCATCTTGGCGGTTTACGCGCTCAAAATAACATGTTTATAAAGCAGTGCTTCTCAAATAGTGGGGCGGGCCCCCCTGGGGGGGCGCGGTGTGATGCCAGGGGGGGCGCGTGTGACCCTGGGAAACATGCTTTTTTTGCCATACTGTACTAGAACGAAAGTGTAATTGCACATCAACAACAGTAGTTGGCAGTAGCGCTCTCGTTGTCGCTCTGGGGCAGGGTTCGGCGACCTTAAATACGCGATATACGCACAGAACAGACTCACCATCAGCAGAACATCCTCTGTCACAGAAAAAACACATTATATTCCACTGAGCTTTGAGTTTATGCAAATGGACCATGTGGTTTTTAAGTTTCGTTTCTGTAAAACGTAAACAAATGTGCACAAAGCTGCATTAAAAGCACATTAATATTTGAGTCCTCAGTGCAAAAAAAGAGTGCAGTGTTTGTTGGAAGTTTCTTTCTTTTTTTGTGTTTAATGTTAATAAAAGGATACATTGTTATGCAGAGGTGTACTAATAATTTTCTAGACAAATAATACTATTAATAGTCGTGCACAGGGAGGGGGGGCGTGACATTTTTTCTTCTTCCTAGGGATGGCGTCATAGAAAATAATTGAGAAGCACTGTTATAAAGCAACTATGCAGAAAAACATCAACATTTTGCGAGAAACCTTCCACATCGGAATCCAAAAGTTCTGACACAGTTGAGCAGTTGTATAGCGATAAGTTTGATGCCAAAGAAAAGGATCATTATATGAAAAAACTCAAATTAATTGGGCAAGAAGATCCGTATGAGATGGATTCAAGTTTGTTCAGTGACAGCGGCGATTTGTCGATTCTGCTGCTGTAAGAGATCCTGATATTGTCAACGACCTGGTCTTCTCCCCAAGCCCTGATCCAGCACAAGACCTTCAGAGCGCTAAAGGTCTGGAGGCAGTTTGTTTGTGGCTGGTACGAGAGCGGAAAGTGTGGAAAACTGGAGATTGTGATGGCAAAAGTCGGCATACTTGTATTACATGTGTAACGTGTTTAAGCAAAAGCAAAATACTCGTAGTATCATTCATTCATTCATTCATCATCTTCTTCCGCTTTTTCCATTCTCTGGGTCGCGGGGGCAGCAGTCCAAGCAGTGTTCCACTGCCCAGAACACAATGCACCAGCCCCCATGAATCCTCCTGCAGGTGGTGGGTCCACAGGAGGACGGCTCACGTCACAACAGGCCTTGATTTATCTTCTGCCATGGGGGCTACCAGTGTCCACAGAGCGGGATTCGAACCGCCAACCCCTGGATCACTAGACGAGTGCCCCTGAATGAATGAATGTCATACAGTCTACTGTAGGGGCTAATGTCGGTGTTAGCCGCTATTTGTTTATGTAAACATGGTCGCTACAAATTGGTTCAAAATGATCAATCACAGTTCACAGTATGAAATATCTACCGGCTGTGAAATGAGCTGAGCGTATGTGAATGTTGTCGGGATTATTCCCAAGTTCTGTTGGAGACGATCCACAGTCGCCTCGTTTCCTTTGATAATCTGTTCACCCTGGTCGGTCACTACTTTAGGTAAACGACAGAACTGCAGGTGTTTTTCTCTGTCCGTTCTATTCTGACAGCCTAGGACCGCACAATGCTTAATCATTTTGCTTTTTTTTTTTACTTTACGGCATAAATGCAGTGATCGCGGTGCTTAGAAACGCCCAAAATGTCCGACTTCCGGATTATGACATCACGGTAAACCCCTCTATTGGTATCGTATTATCAAAGCTCTCACTATAATGTATTTTTTGTTTCCAGAAAATACTGAGATTTTAGTCCTACTTTTGTAATCAAATCAAAACTTTATTTATACAGTGGTACCTCACCTTACGAATGACCCAACAAACGAAAATTTCAAGTTACGAAACGCCTTCATGGTAAATTTTGGTCTCTAGATACGAAAGAAAATTCAAGTTACGAAACGCGAAATCTCAAAAATTCAAATAATGCGCGCTCAGCCACACACATTATACGCTTTTCTCAGACTGAATTTAAACTTTTCTCACATTTGTCTCTCGTTTAAACACTCAAACTTTCATAGATTTTCAACAAAATTATTAATATTGAAGTGTGGGGGGAAGGGGGAGGGGGGAGAAGACTGCGCTCTGACACGTGTGATAGCGCAGCATGACCCGGCGCGGGGCTGCCAGCAGGTCTAGACCTGGACTAAACCTGGACTGAACCAGGACTAAACCAGGACTAAACCAGGACTAAACCTGGACTAAACCTGGACTAAACCAGGACTAAACCAGGACTAAACCTGGACTAAACCTGGACTAAACCTGGACTGAACCAGGACTAAACCAGGACTAAACCTGGACTAAACCTGGACTAAACCAGGACTAAACCAGGACTAAACCAGGACTAAACCAGGACTAAACCTGGACTAAACCTGGACTAAACCTGGACTGAACCAGGACTAAACCTGGACTAAACCTGGACTAAACCTGGACTAAACCAGGACTAAACCAGGACTAAACCAGGACTAAACCAGGTGGATTAAAGCGCCGCGTGCGGGTCTATTTCCTGGTTTCTCACGAGTCACAGCTGAGGCGAGCAGGGAGGAGGAGACCGCACGCAGTCTGAGCGCATGTGAGCAAGAGCCATGCAAGAGCCGCGGTGGTCTAGACCTCCTCTAGACCTGACCAGGTCTAGAGGAGGTCTAGACCACTAGGTCTAGAGGAGCCGCGGTGGTCTGGACTAAACCAGGACTAAACCTGGACTAAACCAGGAGGAGCCGCGCTCAGACTGCCTGCGGTCTCCTCCTCGCTGCTCGCCTCAGCTGTGACTCGTGAGAAACCAGGAAATAGACCCGCACGCGGCGCTTTATTGCACCTGGTCTAGTCCTGGTTTAGTCCAGGTTTAGTCCTGGTTTAGTCCTGGTTTAGTCCTGGTTTAGTCCTGGTTTAGTCCTGGTTTAGTCCTGGTCCAGTCCTGGTTTAGATCTTGGTCTAGTCCTGCTGGCAGCTCCGCGCCGGGTCATGCTGCGCACACGTGACCGCGCAGTTTTCTCCCCCCTCCCCCTTCCCCCCACACTTCAATATTAATAATTTTGTTGAAAATCTATGAAAGTTTGAGTGTTTAAACGAGAGACAAATGTGAGAAAAGTTTAAATCCAGTCTGAGAAACCAATCAGGACGCAGAACACATTGTTACACTATAAAAAAAGTTACACTATAAAAAAAAAACTTGGATCGGGGCCTTGGAACGGATCAGGCTTTTTCCATTGAAATAGCTACTCAACTTACGAAAAATTCACGTTACGAAACCACTTCTGGAACGAATTAATTTCGTAAGGTGAGGTACCACTGTATAGCTCATTTTCGAACCACAACGTTTCGTAACAGCCATGATGCAACCATCTACAGCTCAAATTTCATCATGGGAAAGAGAAATAAAAAACAAAAACATTACACACTCGCACAAGGAAAAATGAGTCACAATTGCAAACACACTTGCATCACAAAACATGTTTTGAAACATGCTGGTGACAAAACGAAAGAAGTTCCTTTGGGCTCTGTTGGAAATCTGAGAAAATAACCCAGTTTTCTTCATCTAGATGTCACTGTATTCTGTCTTTTTCCCTTTTATAAATTGTCTATTTGTGTATTTTTATTTTGTGCATATTAATTTATCTAACCTAATAAAATAAAAATAAAAAAGATGTCACTGTAGCGTTCCGTTATGTTTGGCGGATCAAAAGTTTCTGTACGTGACATGGACGACGTCCCCCGTGGAAATCCTCGGCAGGTTGTGAAGACGCTGCTGCTGAATCCGCGGGTTTATCACGTTCCCGGTGTCGTAAGTACAGCGGAAGTCGTCATCTGCAGGTTTACACAAACGGCAGGGCGGTGGAAATAATCCTAAATAATGCTGTACATTTTTAGGTATTTGTGTGTTACAGTGGATTCTTTTGACTGGGGACGCACCATGTGAACATTTCAGCCGATACCGATATCCCATATTAGTGTTGCTGTTATGGCCGATAACCGATATTAACCGATATCGATGTATATATTTAATTCTGAGATCACATTTTATACAGACTGAAAATGATGCAAAATGAATTTTTGAAAGTCTTTTATTTTCAAAACGTGTTTTGACTCCATAAAGTTTAACTTATTTTAATCACAAAACCTGTGAGAAAGTTTGGATAAAAAAACAAACACAAGGATGACAAATCACCATGTCACTGTTAATCTGCATTTCACACGGCTCCACATCAGCACATGTCCTTCAGGTTTGGGGACATTTTGTGTATCGCCAAGAAAAGGAACTGCAACACATTTTGTCAAATTACAATAAACTTAAACATGGACGAGATAAACACAACGTTTTATAACCGAGATCCCAAGGTCCCATCGACCTTAAAGGAAAAGTAACGTTTTTTAACAATCTGAGCCTTCTTTCGGCAATAAAACAAGTAGTTTTACTCACCCATAGCATTTTGGTGTCATTTTGAGCAGTTTCGTAGAAGTTATGTTGTAGCGTATCTGTTAACGTGAGTTCTCGGGGCATTACTTTGCGGTGTCCAAATAACACAAACTTTAGCACTTTTCAAATCATAGAAGCTCGATGTCTTAGTCTACGATTTCGTGTGGTCAAAAGTGGCCTGTAATCCGAGATTTAGCCATAGTTTCGAGTAGATGAGGCCAGTGCGCATGTGCGGACTGTGCTCTCAGCTCCCGGGACCCAAACATGAAACGCAAAGCTGTAAATTATGGATAAATCTGGGATTACAGGCCACTTTTGATTCAAACGAAATCATAGACTAAGACATCGGGCTTCTATGATTTGAAAAGTGCTAAAGTTTGTGTTATTTGGAGCCCGCTCGGGGAATATATTATATGCTCAGTGTATATATTAGCGCTACGGAGATCGCTAATCTAAAACATCTCTGGAAATGCTCCATATGACACCAAAGTGCTATGGGTGAGTAAAACAACTTGTTTTATTACCGAAATAAGGCTCAGATTGTAAAAAAACGTTACTTTTCCTTTAAGGACGGCTCCAGTGCCTGAAGTGTGACACAACTTTTATTTGTTTTTCAAAGCAAAGTATTTATAGTCCTGACAAATATCGGTCGTTAATTTCGGCCCACTTTTACACATCGGGCCGATACCGATATGTTGATATGTGGCGATGTCGGCCGATACCGATGTTAATGCCGATATATCGTGTATCCCTCCTTTTACTTTGACTTCACTTTACTTTGACTACATGTGAGAGCATGTACTGTACGTGTACTTTGTACTCCACTGAAAAACATGTACGTGTACTTTGTACTCCACTGAAAATATGAAACTGAAAATGGCTGAAACTTATTTTCGGCACATTTAATTGGCCCTCGGGTTAGGGTTAGGGTTAGGGTTAGTTAGTTAGGTACAGTAGTCAATGGCCAGGGCCATTGTTCTTCCTCAGTTTCTTATTAGATTAAAGATTAAACTCAGTGATGTTTGTCTGAGGTGTGAACCGTGACACACCAGATCAAAGTCCAGTTTATTGTTAATTCTGCCATATGTGTTCAACAGTGAATCGAAATTTAGTTTCTCTCCGGCCAAGTGCAAAAAGACAGTGTAGAAAATACAATATAAAGACACAAAAACTATCTAAGACAAAATGTAAACTCTAAAGCAGTGCAAAGAATAAATAAATAAAACTATTTACAGATGTCCAAAATGTGCAGTTTGCATCAAAATGTGCAATGGAAGATACAGCAGTGAAACTGTGCAATAGGATGTGCACTGAAAATACAGACAAAATAAAAATAAATGTGCAACAGTCGTCCTTAGCAGCAGAATTTAAATTGTCTAGAGTGATACGTCTCTTATGTGGGTGGGGGGGCGGGAGACGGGTAAATTCAGAGTTCAGCTTCCTGACAGTCTGGTGGATGAAGCTGTTTGACAGTCTGGTGGATGAAGCTGTTTGATAGTCTGGTGGATGAAGCTGTTTGACAGTCTGGTGGATGAAGCTGTTTGACAGTCTGGTGGATGAAGCTGTTTGACAGTCTGGTGGATGAAGCTGTTTGACAGTCTGGAGGATGAAGCTGTTTGATAGTCTGGTGGATGAAGCTGTTTGATAGTCTGGTGGATGAAGCTGTTTGATAGTCTGGTGGATGAAGCTGTTTGATAGTCTGGTGGATGAAGCTGGTTGACAGTCTGGTGGATGAAGCTGTTTGACAGTCTGGTGGATGAAGCTGTTTGACAGTCTGGTGGATGAAGCTGTTTGACAGTCTGGTGGATGAAGCTGTTTGAAAGCCTGGTGGAGTGGGCCCGGAGACTCCGGTACCTTCTCCCCGAGGGCAGGAGGCTGAACAGGCTGTGTGAGGGGTGGCTCGGGTCACCCACAATGCTGGACGTTCTGCGGGTGAGCCGGGTGTTAAAAATGTCCAGGAGGGAGGGGAGAGAGACACCAGCGATCCTCCCAGCTGCATTCACTGTGCGCTGCAGGGCTTTCCTGTTCTGTTCAGCTCCCGTACCACACAGTGATGCAGCTGCAGCTGGTTCTTCTTATTATTAAGATTCTTTTTCTGCCTAAACAATCATGATTTTGAGGCCTTAAACGTGGATGAAAAGTCCCACAACTGGGGTTCAGATCAACTGGTCCGGCGAAAAATTGGATAAAATGGGCATCAGAATACACAAACTTTTGAGCAACACAATACACAAACATGGCTAATAACATATGAAGGATATCGGAGGAACCCAAGAGCAGACACAGGTCAATGGGGAATCGGTAGGTATTTTTTACAGAGAAGCTACCAGGAATTTGACAGATTAGAACAGGATGAAGCAGGACGGAGCAGGACGGAGCAGGATGAAGCAGGGTGGGTCGGAGCTGGAGAGTGACACATGAGGTCAGAGGAGCTTGAGGGGCTGTGACATAACAAGTCAGGAGAACCACTTAAAATCAACTCTGTACTCTATCTGTACTTTTTACTATTTAAGTAAATGTTCAAACAGGTA
This sequence comes from Paratrypauchen microcephalus, assembly GCA_036785185.1. NCBI lineage: Eukaryota > Metazoa > Chordata > Actinopteri > Gobiiformes > Gobiidae > Paratrypauchen > Paratrypauchen microcephalus. The sequence goes on from JAVJIX010000140.1 coordinate 2,282,582, forward strand.
CTTTAATACTTTTACTTGAGTAGATATTTTCATGTGATACTTTTACTTGAGTAGATTGTTGCTCTTCTGAACTTTTACGACATTTTCTACATTTACGACATTTACTACATTTACTACATTTACTTCAGACCTTCATCTCACCACTGGTTTTGGCAGATATTTAAATCCATCCATCCACTTTCTTCCTCTTATCCGGGGCCGGGTCACGGGGGCAACAGTCTAAACAGGGACTCCCAGACTTCCTTCACCCCGGACACTTCCTCCAGCTCCTCCGGGGGGACCCCAAGGCGTTCCCAGGCCAGCTGGGAGACATAGTCCCTCCAGTGTGTCCTGGGTCTTCCCCGGGGCCTCCTCCCGGTGGGATGTGCCCAGAACACCTCCTGAGGGAGGAGTCCAGGAGGCATCCGGAACAGACGCCCGAGCCTCCTCAGCTGCTCCTCTCGACGTGGAGGAGCAGCGGCTCCACTCCAAGCTCCTCCCGTGTGACTGAGCTCCTCACTCTATCTCTAAGGGAGCGTCCAGTCACTCTGTGGAGGAAACTCATTTCGGCCGCTTGTATCCGCGATCTCGTCCTTTCGGTCATTACCCAGAGCTCATGACCATAGGTGAGGGGAGGAATGTAGATCGACGGTAAATCGAGAGCTTTGCCTTTTGGCTCAGCTCCCTCTTCACCACAACGGTCCGGTACAGCGACCGCATCACTGCCGACGCTGCACCAATCCACCTGTCAATCTCACGCTCCATCCTCCCCTCACTGGAGAACAAGACCCCGACATATTTGAACTCCTCCACCTGAGGAGGACTCTCCACCCACCCTACTTGAATACTTAAATCTATACTCCCAAATACTGACCCCCAAAATGAGGGTTCCAGCTTTCAGACACTGAATGATGAACCGATACAGCAGTTATGGTGACAGACCCGCTCAGATATCAGACGTGTGTTTGATTGTTCTGCCTGTGTTTGTGCAGGGAAGAGGTGGAGCACAGCCAGCGCGTACCTCCGGCCGGTACTGGGGCGTCCTAACCTGAAGGCCGAGGTGCGCTGTCTCACCACCAAGATCCTGTTTGACGGGAAACGAGCTGTGGGAGTGGAGTACACCCAGAGAGGACACAAGAAGAGGGTGAGCTCAAATAACACACCACTACTGAACTGAACTCTGCTTAAATGTATTTATTTATATTGTATTTTTTGTTTATTTCATTCATAAAGTATAAAAAGACATCAACAGTGTGATAACAATACAAAAAAATGGAATGAAAGGAGCAGAAAGAAGAGTAATCTTCTGTTCTCTGCCCCTCTTCCCTTTTCCAGACCATAACACCAAAACATTTCATCAATACATTCCATTTCAATCAGAATTATTAATCAACTGTAAACAGAAAGCTTCATTTTTATGTGCAACAACTTTCTTTTCCATACCTACACATTACACTGGATTTTATGTATTTTTAAAACGTCATTATTGTACTTGATCCTTTGATTTCTTGGTCAAGACTTTTCCATAAATGAACTCCTTTCACAGCGACGCTTCGCTCCATAACCTCGGTTCTGAATCTGGGTTTTTTAAACATGTCGGTTCCTTTTAAATTGTAGTTCTTGTTCTCATCTCAGTCTGTGAATATTTACAGGAAACACTCTGCACTTTGTTTTATACACGACTTTGAGGAGAATTCAACAATATCGTACATTTCCAACACTTTAAGTTTAACAAATAATGGGTTTGTTTGCTCTCTATGACGACTGTTGGTGATCACTGTCAAAGCCTTTTTCTGTCAAATAAATAATGGTTATAGGTGAGTTTTACATGTCGACCCCCAAATTTCCACACAGAACATCAGATATGGTGCGATTATAGAGTTATACAAGGTTAAAGGTCCCATGGCATGAAATTTTCACTTTGAGGTTTTTGAACGTTAATGTGAGCTCCCCTACCCTGTTTAGCCCCCCCCCCCCATGGCTAAAAGTTGCGAAATGTCTAAACTGAGCATTTGCGATCCTTTTCTGCGTTAGAAAAAAATCACCGCTCAAACTGGCGACTCTGAACAAGGAAACTTTCTGACGTCACATGGAAAATGCAGCTCCACCCCCGTCTGTGTCTCTACTCAGCATCTCTGGAAATCACGCCCAGAGAGTTTGGACTGCGGAGGAGCTACGCAATGCGAAATGCGTTTTTTTATTTGCCTGGAGGCACGTGCGAGTGTTTCTAGGCTCGGAAGTCCTTTACCCGACCCTCTGGACCTCTGAAACAGCAGTGGTTTCATTTTATTTTCTGTGAAAATGTGTTTTTTTTTCATTGAAACGGCTCTCCTTTCTTCCTCCGCTCTTAAAACACAGAAGTGGGGCCAGCACACAGCGCAGCGCTAAAACAAGGAACCAGCGGCACATTTGTCCCCCCCCACCCGCTGCTCTGACCTATCTCTGTCCTTCTCATTTGCATTCAAGCAACAACGCCCAGAATGAGGTGTTCAGAGAGATTTTCTGACTCTGACTGTGTACATGTGTCTTTCTCATGCACTGAGTGTTGATTTTGAAGAAGGATTCATTTACAGTATTAGGGAACCATTAAGGAGCCATATAAAAGCAACAACAAGTACCATGTCATGGGACCTTTAATAATGCTGCACATAACTAAACTGGGTTAGTTATGTTCATTTATCGTCTATGGTTTAGACGCTTATAAAAGGACATGGCTAACTCACTAGCCACTGCTTTACAAATACAAAGTGAACATGGAGGCTCCACTGACTCTGTTTCCATCTGATTAATTATAGCAGTACGTGTATACTCAAAATGAGGTGTAAAAGAGGTGTATTATGTAAACTTGACTGAGAGCTTCTAACTATGTTTACTACTTCTCGTTTACCCTCTGAAATTGTATTTGGAGTGATCTGTGCACGTTTGTGGATATGTGTTCTTCTGTATTCTCACCCTGTTTTCACCTGCACTGGTACACGCCCACCGGGACTGGCACACTTTGTTCTCCAATTTTATTTATGATTTATGTGGCACGTAGCACTTTGCAGTGTCACGTAGTCATTTTGAGACAATACGTGACACATTTGTCTGAAATGAAAACAAATGCAGTGTGAGTGAGCTGCAGTGGCCACAGGAGGCGCCAGCAGCATGTGGCACTTTGTTTACGTTTAAGGGAATGTACCTTAATACGGGTCCTAATACCCCACTGAGATCCACAATTTTCCAACTCAAACTTGTTATTTTTATAAGCCGTTTTAGATCAATATTCTGATTTAAAATGTCCAAATGTCCTCACTCGGAGCTGCACGGTGCGCACTGGAGCAACAACACAACATGGGACCAAAAAGGAAGACTTAAAACTAGCAATAGACTCTAAACACAACAGTCACCACAATAAAAGAACAAGAGAAACTTTTGGACTTAATGGAGGAAGTAAAGGCACTTCGTATTCAGAACGCCAATAAAGAAGAAGAAGTGACTTTATTGATCTCACACTGGAGAAATTCTTCTCTGCATTTTAACCCATCCTATATATATATATATATATATATATATATATATATATATATATATATATATATATATATATATATATATATATATATATATATATATATATATATATATGTATATATATATATATATCAGGAGCAGTGGGCAGCACATGACTGCGCCCGGGGACCATGATCTTCTGCTTCGGTTTGGTCAGGACCTCAGGAGGATTTTACCTGGAGCATGTTTAGGTTGGTGGGGGAAACCGGAGTGCCTGGAGGAAACCCACCCAGACACGGGGAGAACATGCAAACTCCACACAGAACACACGGAAAGGCCTGGGCGACCCGGGGATCAAACCCGGAACCTTCTTGCTGTGAAGCGTGAGTGCTACCCACTCAGCCACCGTGCCACCAGTAAAGAGTAACGCATCTTGAGTTGGAGAGACGCGTGGACGAATTGGAGCAATATTTGCGCATGAACGATGTGGTCGTCACCGGGATTAACACCAAGCCCTGCACGTACGTGTGCACGGTCGCCGGAGGAGGAGGAGAGGAGCCCGATGAGGAAGAGGTGCACTCGGTGGAGCAACAGGTCGCAGCTCATCTCCGGGGGAAGGGGCTAGAACTCGACCTGGAGCACATGGTCACCCACTGCCGACTGGGAGAGGAAGACCACCTGCCGTGATCATGCGCTTCATTAGTAGAAGAAACAAGACTGCGCTCTTAAAACAAGGCCGAAAACTGAAAGGATCTGACGTTTATATCAATGAAAACTTAACAAAGAAAAACTCTGAAATTGCAACAAAAAAGCGCGAATGCTTAAAGGGATATGCCACCCCCAGGTCAAACTTGGGCATCTCCCCACAGTCCAGAGACTAAAATAAGTGGTGGAAAGCGTTTTCCTGCTCACCCAGCCATTGTCCGAGTCTGTCAGCACTGACCGCCGCGGTATCTGGTGCTCCTCCGCCTTAGACTGGAGTCTAACGTCGCCAGAGAAAGATTTCGGCCAAAAGGAATTAATTTGCTCGATGCGTTTCCCAATTACTTTGTGTGTAGTGCGCATTCATATCGAGTGCAAATAAATGTGCAAATCAACACGGAGAGCTTGACTTGGTCATTTTGGGTGGGAACTATTTTCCAGTGCGTAAGAATACAGCCGTATCACGCAGCACGCTGTGCAACAGGGGAACTCCCTTCCCGGTGCGCACCAGGAAGGGAGTTCCCCTGTTGCATAACGTGCTGCGTGATTCGGCTGTATTCTTCCGCACTGAAAAATAGTTCCCACCCAAAATGACCAAGTCAAGCTCTCCGTGTTGATTTGCACATTTATTTGCACTCGATATGAATGCGCACTACACACAAAGTAATTGGGAAACGCATCGAGCAAATTAATTCCTTTTGGCCGAAATCTTTCTCTGGCGACGTTAGACTCCAGTCTAAGGCGGAGGAGCTGCAGATACCGCGGCGGTCAGTGGCGACAGACTCGGACAATGGCTGGGTGAGCAGGAAAACGCTTTCCACCACTTATTTTAGTCTCTGGACTGTGGGGAGATGCCCAAGTTTGACCTGGGGGTGGCATATCCCTTTAAAAAGGAGCACAAAATACAGCACATCTGGACAAGGAACTGTAAGATCTTTATTAAACTAAATGGGAATCCGGAAGCAGTGAAAGTGTTGGTGGTGAGGAACAGGAACTGGAAAAATACTAACAGCAGGTAGTAAGGTAACTGACTCTATAAACACCAAATGCACAACACACAGATCAGAACCACAGACTCAGCTCAAGAAAACAAACTACAAGGAATACTACATCAGAAACAAAAGGAACTGGACATTTTTGCTATAGAAGACCTAAACACACTTGACCCCCCAGTGGAAATAGACCCAGATGCAAATTTCTTCTCAGGCTTTGTTAAAAACTGCACATATTTTGAACATGAACTCTTTAAAAGCAATGTAAATTTAGAAGGAAAACTATCAATAATTCACTTCAATAGTAGAAGCATGCAAGCAAATTTTAGTCATATCACCGACTTTCTGAAAGGTCCAGTGTGTAGGATGGTGGCGCATTGGGGGACGGTGGTGTATTGCAATTCCTGTCCTCGCTACAGCAGACCTCGAGGGTCACCCGGACGCGCCGTAACGCGGACAGCTCGGCGTACCCGGAGGTGGGTTCACCGGCAGCCGCGCACGAACCGCGCTTGGAAAACACTGTATTTTTGAATGGGTATCTTTAATTTTGGTAATTAACGGGTAAAAATCTTACAGTGTCCCTTTAAACAATTGACCCATCCATTCAGTCTTATTGCAATAAGTGAAACATGGTTTAGTGAAAACACAGACACCTACTTTGATATTGATGATTATAAAATGATAAGTAAGAATAGAGAAAACAAAACAGGAGGAGGGGTTGCTCTGTCCATTCATACTTCACTAGAATATGTTTTATTATTAAATATGACTGTTGCCATAGATGAGGTTATGGAACGCTTAACAATAGAAATCCAAAGAGAAAAAACTAAAAATATAATTGTAAGTGTGGTATATCGTTCACCGAGCTCAAGTGTTGAACTTTGTATTGAATGGATGGAGAAATTGTTTTCTGCTGTTAAACAAAAAAATCTGTATGTTTGTGGAGATTAAAATCTTAATTTACTAAACCCAAAAAAGCAAAAAAGTATTGATGATTTTCTAAATACAATATTTTCTATGTCACTGTACCCAACAATAACCAAACCCAGTAGAGGAACATCGCAGAGTGCCACAATAATTGATAATATCTTTACAAACAACATGGAAAGTCAAATTACAAGTGGACTCGTTATTTCTGACATTACAGACCATTTACCATCTTTATTGTTTCTGATTCAGAGTTTATAAAAGAAAAAAAGGCTGGTGAACCAATCTTTAAACGAATCCAAACTGAAGAAAACATAAAAGCCTCAATAAGAGTTTAATGCTTCAGGATTAGAATGAAGTTTATGAAGAGACAGATGTCGATAAAGCAGATGATATTATTTTAAATTACAACAAACACTGTCCCCTAAAAGAAATTTAAATGAACAATAAATGTAAGAACAGTCCATGGCTAACAAAAGGAATAATTAATGCTTGCAAAAAGAAAAACAATTTATATAAAATATTTATAAAAACAAAAACTAGGGAAGCAGAACAAAGATATAAAAAATACAAAAATAAATTAATAGATATAATTAGATCAAGCAGTTATACTATAGAAGAATGTTGTACGAGAATCAAAACAATATGAAAGGAATGTGGAATGTATTAAATACTTTGATCAAACAAAAAACAATAAGGAAGCATATCCTGAATTCTTCAACGTAAAAAACAATAACATTAAAAATAGGTCAGATGTAGCAAATTATTTCAATATGTTTTTTGTAAATATCGGTCCTGATTCCTGTAAATGACGCTGCTCAATGTAACAATAATACTGACAGAAATCCTTATACCATGTTCCTCTCCCACAAATGAAAAAGAAGTCATGAATATTGTTGTTAGGTGCAAAAGTAAATCATCAAGTGACTGTCATGACATAAATATGAGATTAGTCAAACTGGTCATTAATAATATCGTAAAACCTTTCACACACATCTGTAACTTATCTTTTCAATCAGGACAATTTCCCAATAAAAGGAAAACAGCAAAAGTAATTCCAATATACAAAAGTGACGATAAACATGACTTTACTGATTACAGACCTATTTCTCTGCTCCCTCAGTTCTCAAAGATACTAGAGAAACTTTTCAATACACGTTTAGAAAACTTCATAGACAAGCATCAAATCATTAACGAAGGACAATACGGCTTTAGAACAAAAAGAACGACCTCAATGGCTATACTTGATGCAACTGAAGAAATAACAAGCGCACTGGATCAAAATAAATACGCAATTGGGATTTTTATTGATTTAAAGAAAGCTTTTGACACGATTAATCATGCAGTCTTACTTCAAAAATTACATGAACATGGTACAAGAGGAATTGCTGGGAAATGGCTTCAAAGTTATCTAACTGAAAGAACACAATATGTACATATAGGGTCTTCTTTGTCTGATATTCTTGGTATTACTTGTGGTGTTCCCCAAGGCTCTGTTTTGGGACCAAAATTGTTTAATATTTATATAAATGACATATTTAAGGTGTCACAGTCACTAAAACTCATATTGTTTGCAGATGATACAAACATATTCTATAGCAGTCATGATTATAATGAACTCATCAGCTCAGTAAATAAGGAGCTCCACAAAATAAAGAAGTGGATGGATTTCAACAAAATATCACTTAATCTAAACAAAACCAAAGTTATGCTATTTGGAAATGCAAAAACAAACTCAAAACAACCAATTATGATTGAAAATGTTCAAATTGAGACAGTAGCAGAAATAAAATGTCTTGGAATCATCATAGAGAATAAATTGTCTTGGAAAACCCACGTCAGACATATTAAAACAAAAATCTCCAAAGGTCTCTCCATAATCAATAGAACAAAATATTATCTTGATTACAATACATTGCGTACACTATACTGCTCTATGATTCTTCCGTACTTCACATATCGTATTGAAGTTTGGGGGAATACTTATCAAACTACACTAAAACCTCTAATTGTCTTACAGAAACGAGCCCTACGGATTATTCACAAAGTTAGGTTTTTAGAACACACTCATAATATTTTTATACATTCTAAGCTCTTAAAATGTGAAGACCTTACTCAGTATTACACAGCAATTATTATGTTTAAAGTATACCATAAACTACTACCAAAAAACCTGCAAATACTGTTTACTTTGAGTGAGAGAACGCACAACCTGAGAGTGACTGGAGACTTCAAACTGCCCAAAGTGAGAAGCACTAAAAAAAGTGTTTTTGCATGTCTGTACGTGGTGAAACTCTGGAACATTCTGGACAAACTCTACAAGCAAAACCAAAGTGTCAAAACGTTTAAATGACATTAGAAAAATATGGTCTGGTCACAGTATGTGGAGAGTGTCTAAGGTCATTTCATCATTGTCTTCTGCAGAACGAGTTCTGCTGGAACATCTCTGATCACTGTACGTGCTTTTCCTGACCTTATGTATCTGCTTTTTCTACCAGTGCTGGTACTGTGTGTGCTTTCTTACCATCGCTGGTACAGTATTCAGGTCCTGTATCCGTAACTATGGTTACTTGTCTCCAAGTAAAAAAGAAAAGTGCACATAACAGATAAGAATGACCATGGGAAAATGGAAGTGATTTTTCTTCTTTACTTATGTTATTATGTACAGATGAGTAAAGGGGGTGGGGTTAAATACTCCCTCCCCACTCCTTCTTGGACATTACAATTTTGATTGTTCTTTTGTATATTTGTACTACCTTTTTCATTTGTACAGACTGAGAATCCTGAAAAATAAAAAATTAACCAAGAAAAAGAAATATATATATATATATATATATATATATATATATATATATATATATGTATATATATATATGTATATATATATATATATATATATATATATATATATATATGTATATATATATATATATGTATATATATATATATATATATATGTTTCAGTAGCTACAGCAGACACACTTTTTTTCTGTAGCCTTGTTGAACTCTTCTCTTGTGACATTCCTGTTTGAGGAGGAGGCTGATTTACTGATTTACTTGAGGAGTGAATCTTTCATGATGTTTTATCAGGAAATGGAAAACACTGAGCGGGTACTGTCATGGAAACTAAATATTGGCAGTGTTGGCACACAAATATTTATTACCATGTAAACTGGTGGAGAAAACCTGGACTCAAGCCCTTCATAATCACTGTGAGGAGCACATTCTTACAGAGCCACAGTATTTTCAGAAATGTAGAATGAACTAACTCACTTCAGCAGAAAACCAAAACTAGATGCTCTGAAATAAACTTTTGGTTCATGGTTCAAATAAACTGTTGGTGCACTATGTAACTTTTCTGGTGGTTGTTTCCATGGAGACAAGCACATTGTCTGGAAGATTTTTAATTCCAGGTGTTTTTGAATAAATGTGACTTAATTCATGTTGACATGACTGAATTATGAGTTCACAAAATCACCAGAAGCTCCAAAGTGAATCAAAACAAACGGATGTACTTCATCTTATTTGAGCAGAAATACAAACTGTTGTTTGGACGGCCTGGAGGGTCAGACCCACGGGCTGTGCCCGGCCCCTACCATCAGCCACTCACCATCAAGCACTCATGCCAGGCCTGGCACCAGGGTGGGGCCCAGGTGACGCCAATCCAGGTGATGTCAACTTTGCAGATCTTAACAACACGACCACAGGACGCATTGGACTCTCGATAGAACCAGACCCCAGTCACCCACTACAGGAACCCCTCACCCTCTGCCCTCAGGACGGAGGTACAGGGCGTTCGCCTGCAGGAGGACCCTGATGGAGGTACAGGGCGCTCGCCTGCAGGAGGACCCTGATGGAGGTACAGGGCGCTCGGGTGCAGGAGGACCCTGATGGAGGTACAGGGCGTTCGCCTGCAGGAGGACCCTGATGGAGGTGCAGGGCGCTCGGGTGCAGGAGGACCCTGATGGAGGTACAGGGCGCTCGGGTGCAGGAGGACCCTGATGGAGGTACAGGGCGTTCGCCTGCAGGAGGACCCTGATGGAGGTTCAGGGCGCTCGGGTGCAGGAGGACCCTGATGGAGGTACAGAGCGCTCGCGTGCAGGAGGACCCTGATGGAGGTACAGGGCGCTTGGGTGCAGGAGGACCCTGATGGAGGTACAGGGCGCTCGCGTGCAGGAGGACCCTGATGGAGGTACAGGGCGCTCGGGTGCAGGAGGACCCTGATGGAGGTACAGAGCGCTCGCGTGCAGGAGGACCCTGATGGAGGTTCAGAGCGCTCGCGTGCAGGAGGACCCTGATGGAGGTTCAGAGCGCTCGGGTGCAGGAGGACCCTGATGGAGGTACAGAGCGCTCGGGTGCAGGAGGACCCTGATGGAGGTACAGGGCGCTCGGGTGCAGGAGGACCCTGATGGAGGTACAGAGCGCTCGCGTGCAGGAGGACCCTGATGGAGGTTCAGAGCGTTCGCGTGCAGGAGGACCCTGATGGAGGTGCAGGGCGCTCGGGTGCAGGAGGACCCTGATGGAGGTTCAGAGCGCTCGCGTGCAGGAGGACCCTGATGGAGGTCCACACGGCGCTCGGGTGCAGGAGGACCCTGATGGAGGTTCAGAGCGCTCGGGTGCAGGAGGACCCTGATGGAGGTACAGGGCGCTCGGGTGCAGGAGGACCCTGATGGAGGTGCAGGAGGACCCTGATGGAGGTTCAGGGTGCTCGGGTGCAGGAGGACCCTGATGGAGGTTCAGGGTGCTCGGGTGCAGGAGGACCCTGATGGAGGTACAGGGCGCTCGGGTGCAGGAGGACCCTGATGGAGGTCCACACGGCGCTCGCGTGCAGGAGGACCCTGATGGAGGTACAGGGCGCTCGGGTGCAGGAGGACCCTGATGGAGGTCCACACGGCGCTCGGGTGCAGGAGGACCCTGATGGAGGTACAGGGCGCTCGCGTGCAGGAGGACCCTGATGGAGGTCCACACGGCGCTCGGGTGCAGGAGGACCCTGATGGAGGTTCAGAGCGCTCGGGTGCAGGAGGACCCTGATGGAGGTACAGGGCGCTCGGGTGCAGGAGGACCCTGATGGAGGTCCACACGGCGCTCGGGTGCAGGAGGACCCTGATGGAGGTTCAGAGCGCTCGGGTGCAGGAGGACCCTGATGGAGGTACAGGGCGCTCGGGTGCAGGAGGACCCTGATGGAGGTACAGGGCGCTCGGGTGCAGGAGGACCCTGATGGAGGTACAGGGCGCTCGCGTGCAGGAGGACCCTGATGGAGGTACAGGGCGCTCGGGTGCAGGAGGACCCTGATGGAGGTTCAGAGCATTCGGGTGCAGGAGGACCCTGATGGAGGTCCACGGCGCTCGGGTGCAGGAGGACCCTGATGGAGGTTCAGGGTGCTCGGGTGCAGGAGGACCCTGATGGAGGTTCAGGGAGCTCGGGTGCAGGAGGGCCCTGATGGAGGTTCAGGGTGCTCAGGTGCAGGAGGACCCTGATGGAGGTCCACACGGCGCTCGGGTGCAGGAGGACCCTGATGGAGGTTCAGGGCGCTCGGGTGCAGGAGGACCCTGATGGAGGTCCACACGGCGCTCGGGTGCAGGAGGACCCTGATGGAGGTTCAGGGCGCTCGGGTGCAGGGGGACCCTGATGGAGGTCCACACGGCGCTCGGGTGCAGGAGGACCCTGATGGAGGTTCAGGGTGCTCGGGTGCAGGAGGACCCTGATGGAGGTCCACACGGCGCTCGGGTGCAGGAGGACCCTGATGGAGGTTCAGGGTGCTCGGGTGCAGGAGGACCCTGATGGTGGTCCACACGGCGCTCGGGTGCAGGAGGACCCTGATGGAGGTTCAGGGCGCTCGGGTGCAGGAGGACCCTGATGGAGGTTCAGAGCGCTCGGGTGCAGGAGGACCCTGATGGAGGTTCAGGGTGCTCGGGTGCAGGAGGACCCTGATGGAGGTACAGGGCGCTCGCGTGCAGGAGGACCCTGATGGAGGTCCACACGGCGCTCGGGTGCAGGAGGACCCTGATGGAGGTACAGGGCGCTCGGGTGCAGGAGGACCCTGATGGAGGTTCAGGGTGCTCGGGTGCAGGAGGACCCTGATGGAGGTTCAGGGTGCTCGGGTGCAGGAGGACCCTGATGGAGGTTCAGGGTGCTCGGGTGCAGGAGGACCCTGATGGAGGTTCAGGGTGCTCGGGTGCAGGAGGACCCGCTTTGGCAGAAGCCTGATCCCCTTGAGTATCACATTTCTGAAGAACAGGCCCAGCTGAGTGTGCTGTAATGACGATTGTCATGTTTCTGCGTTTGTTGTGTTGTTGCTGCGTCATACAAGCTCTGTGTGCGTGAAAAAGAATTTCCTTGGGGACAATAAAAGTCTAAAGTCTGAAAAGTCTATGTAACTGGCCTTGATGTCATACTTATCACAGGAGCTTCTGAACCGCTCTTAGTCTGACCCGTCCCCAGGACCTGTTGCCATGGGTGACCAGGGCATGAAGCCCCAGACAACATGGCTCCCAGGATCTGGCCCCTCCACCACTTTAAGGTTGCAGTGCAAAGAGGGTTTTTTTAGTATCGATATCTGCTCTAGTTTTGATAGTTTTCGTGTCGAGTAGTATCTGATTTTTGATCCTGTGGTTGTGAGTATTCCTCCTTTGCTTGTTGTGCAGGTGTTTGCGGAGAAGGAGGTGATTCTGAGCGGAGGGGCCATAAACTCTCCCCAGCTCCTGATGCTGTCTGGAGTGGGAAACGCAGACGACCTGACCCAGCACCACATCCCTGTGGTCCAACACTTGCCTGGTACGTCTCTGTTACGTCGCTCTTCTTGGAGATTATTGCTTTGTCTGGAATCCACAGTATGATATTAAACCTTTCTATCTTCATGGAGACCAAACCAGACCAAGTTACAGGTCAGATCTGTGGAGAGGCGTCCCCGCTCACAGTCAGAATGCCTCTTTTTCTAGGTGTGTTTGAATAATGAAACCACCTGTAATTTAATACATTTATGATAGAACTGTTTAATGTCATACTGTGGAACATTCTAGGCGGAGCAGGTGATGGACGCCCAACTAGAAAGTTACATAATGCACCTTTAAAGGTCCTATTTTGACTCTTTCTACCCACATTAGAATGTTGTTAAAACATCTTCAAAAACAGGTCTGGGGTTGTTTTTTATGAGTAATCCTTTATTCAGTCATAGTCATAGTTGCTTTATTGTCAGAAAACCATATGTACATGTACATGGAGTGAATTCGAAATTTCGTTTCCCCGCTAACCAGGCAGGACAGTGATAGAGCGGCGAGGGGAGGGGCCACGTACATGTGCACACCGCCGACTGGGAGATACAGAGTGGAAAAGACGCAATTACAATCAATGACAATTATACAACATGTAATGACAGAAAAACGATTGGACAGGTAACATACAGTGTTTTTTTCTTTGGCGACAAAGGGAAGGGTGGGGCAAGGGAGCAGATCATAAATCAATTAAATTGATTGAAAACTGAAGTAGAAGCAGACATCCTAAAAACAGACAGGGCAGTATTATTTTATTTTATTTATTTATTGGTTTGTTTGACAGGGACAGTGTACATTAACATTTAGCCAAAAGTTTTTCATCTGTTGTCCCTGGACAGATCTTAAAATGTCTCCCTAAAAACAATGAGAACAAAATAAAATTACACAGTGAACAATATACAATTATTAACAAGTAGTAAAATGTTAGCTAAAACTATAAATCCAATTGATAAATACAGTGTACATAAAACTTTAAAATGATCGACAGTTTAAAAATCCCACACACCACAACAAGACAACAGAGACACGAGAGACACGAGAGGCACGAGAGGCACGAGAGACACGAGAGACACGAGAGACACGAGAGACACGAGAGACACGAGAGACACGAGAGGCACGAGAGACACGAGAGACACGAGAGGCACGAGAGACACGAGAGACACGAGAGACACGAGAGACACGAGAGACACGAGAGGCACGAGAGACACGAGAGACACGAGAGGCACGAGAGACACGAGAGGCACGAGAGACACGAGAGACACGAGAGACACGAGAGGCACGAGAGGCACGAGAGGCACGAGAGACACGAGAGACACGAGAGGCACGAGAGACACGAGAGGCACGAGAGACACGAGAGACACGAGAGACACGAGAGGCACGAGAGGCACGAGAGACACGAGAGACACGAGAGGCACGAGAGACACGAGAGACACGAGAGACACGAGAGACACGAGAGACACGAGAGGCACGAGAGACACGAGAGACACGAGAGACACGAGAGACACGAGAGACACGAGAGGCACGAGAGGCACGAGAGACACGAGAGACACGAGAGACACGAGAGGCACGAGAGGCACGAGAGGCACGAGAGGCACGAGAGGCACGAGAGGCACGAGAGGCACGAGAGACACGAGAGGCACGAGAGACACGAGAGACACGAGAGACACGAGAGGCACGAGAGGCACGAGAGGCACGAGAGACACGAGAGACACGAGAGACACGAGAGGCACGAGAGGCACGAGAGGCACGAGAGGCACGAGAGGCACGAGAGACACGAGAGACACGAGAGACACGAGAGACACGAGAGGCACGAGAGGCACGAGAGGCACGAGAGACACGAGAGACACGAGAGACACGAGAGGCACGAGAGACACGAGAGGCACGAGAGACACAAAAGACACAAAAGACACAAGAGAGCGCACAGTGGATTACTTAATACATATCAGTGTGTGCCAGTGTTTCTGTAGAGTGTGAGATAAGCTGTCGGCCTTGGACGTGTTTGTGCAGAAGATGCCGTCAAAACAAAGAGTCCAGTTCAGTTGAATCACATTTTCCAGGAGAATTGATTACAAAAGGGGAATTTAACATAATCGATACATTTTAGAACCCCACCCCCCACCCCCGCACGTATGATAATGAATACAGACTGAGCCGCTGACCCCACAGTTCCATATCCATTTATCTGCGATGTTATCCGGCGCCAGGGGGGTCCCACAGATGGGATGAAACAGTTCATCTGTGTTTTCTCCTTCTGATGTTGCCCCCCCCGAGTTCGCAGTTCCCCGTGAAATGACTGTCCGGCGGATCGGGGCTCTTTTTATCCGCTCAGCTCCAATTGGTGATGGGTCAGAAAACATCCTCCAGGCCAATCCAGATGTCCTGCCATCAAAATTCCAATAGCAGGGATGAAAGAGTTCCGTCTTTTGGCGGATCTCCGCTTTTTTTTCAGCCGCGGGGTAATTTTATTATTTTTTTTATCTGTGCAAATTTGTTGAGAAAGATTTTGGGTGTGTATATATATATGTATATATATATATATGTATAGTTGTGTTTAGGGTCGCCAACCGTCCCTTGAAAAACAGAATCGTCACGTATTCAGAACAAAAGTACATGTCTCGTATTAAACCTCGGGCCGCGCGAGCCCGTGTCTGGAGCCGCGGACCGAGTGAGCACAGCTCTTTCACAACAGCCTGTACCATTGTGTGTACACAGGTTAAACTTTATAAAACATCCTGTACCTCATCCTACCTGCCCGTGCCTCACTTAACGCGTCGCTCCTCGCTTTTTCACCTGCGCCTTTTAGCATAAGCTCCTCCTCAATGCCTCTGATTAGACGAAGTGCAAAGCAAAAACAAATCCAATATATACTACTAGTACCTGTTAATAAAATGTGTTTTTTTGTACTTTTATGTACAGTTTTACTTTATTGCTAACATATAGCATGTAGAAATCCAAATTTCCGTCACTTTCCGCTTTTTTCATGATTGGCCACTTTGATCCCTGCGATAGTCCTGGCTCCGTGTCCTCCGGTAACAGCCGTGCCAGGCACACGACGCGTCCTTCATGTATCAGGCAGCACGTTCTCTTTGGACTGACCAGCTCTCCAGACCGGCGCTCCTCCGTGAAAAAAATATACAAATTGTGTAGGGACCAGCTCCAATTCATGATTTAGGATTTGAAAAATCTGTTCCAACAGGAGAAAAATGATGAGACGAGAGAAATAAAACATCACACAGTCTCTGCCTGTGGCATCAACATGGAAAATTCCATCCAGAAAACAGAGGAATTCTGTTTTATAATTCACACAAACATCCTCTTATGATGTAAAACTGTGATAAATACTGACCCCAGGTATGATTCCACCAGATCAAGTCAGAATTATGTACTTTAAGCTCCATTTGTCTTCTTTGTCAAAGGTTTTCTTCAGTTTTAAGCCATTCATTAGGCTAATTAACACAAGGTCAAGAATGCAATGAAATGTTTAGGATCAGAAGAACCGTTGATTCGCTAAGATAGTCAGAAGTACTAAAACAGCAGTAAAAATACAAGGGGAAAAAGTAAACAATATAGTAAAAGATATGTAATAAAATATAATAAAATACAAAGGTACAGGTAGGATTAAATCAGGTGTAAGTCGAGTATTTCACAGTACTGCATGTGGATTTCGTATTGCACATAATATAGTAAAGTATAAGTATAGCTGCTACCTCGAAGATTACTGCTTCATGACATCACAAGGTGGAACAGAGCATTTTGAGCTTTGGAGATGTAAACAGGCTGATAAAACAGGATCAGTCAACCACATGTGAATGAAACAAAGCACAACCCTGGGTATGTTTTTAATGAGGAAACATTATAACATGGCTTAAAGGTCCCATGGCATGAAATTTTCACTTTCTGAGGTTTTTGAACGTTAATGTGAGCTCCCCTGCCCTGTTTAGGCCCCCCCGGTTAAAAGTTGTGAAATGTCTAAACTGAGCATTTGCGATCCTTTTCTGCGTTTGAAAAAAAAACAGCTCAAATGGGCGATTCTGGACAAGGCACCTTATTGACGTCAGATCGAAAAAAGAAATGCAAATTCAGTTCCACCACCGTCTGGATCTCCACCCCCTGTCTCTGGAAATCACGCCCAGAGAGTTTGGACTGCGGAGGAGCTACGCAATGCGAAATGCGTTTTTTTATTTGCCTGGAGGCACATGCGAGTGTTTCTAGGCTCGGAAGTCCTTTACCCGACCCTCTGGACCTCTGAAACAGCAGTGGTTTAATTTATTTTCTGTGAAAATTTGTTTTTTTTTCATTGAAAAGGCTCTCCTCTCCTCCTTCGTGCTTACACACGCGGAAGTGGGGCCAGGCACAGCGCAGCGCTAACACAAGGAACCCCCCCCCTCCTCTAACCAATCTGTGTCCTTCTCATTTGCATTCAAGCAACAAGGCCCAGAATGAGGTGTTCAGACAGAGAGATTATGACTCTGTACATGTGTCTTTCTCATGCACTGAGTGTTGATTTTGAAGAAGGATTCATTTACAGTATTAGGGAACCATTAAAGGGACAGTGTGTAAGATTTTTACCTGTTAATTACTGAAATTGAAGATACCCATTCCAAAATACATTGTTTTCCAAGCCTTTTCACTTCCATCATGAAATCAAAGTATTCTTTTGGACTTAGATATAGTCACATAAAAGGGGGATCTTCCCCATATAGAGGCAGCCATTTTGAATACGAGAGCCGCAGAAGGACATTTGGGCTCCGCCTTCGCCTCGGCTCCTGCTAACAGCTGCTCATGTGGGAGAGAAGGAGAGAAGGGGAGGGGGGAAGGGGGGAGCCTCGTGTAAAGAAGCATGCTGCTGTATCACACATCGTAATGGATCTAACACGTGTTTTGGACTAAATTGTTTTACTGGATTTTATTCGCTGGATCCTTATGGACAGATTGAGACCAAGTTTATGGTGAAATACAGAGTTTGACCTGTGCAAAGCCTTCAAAGGTAAGCTAAGTAAGCTAAGTTTTGTGCTTTTCCCTATAAAAGCCCCATGTGCTCGGGGAGTGATTGTTTTGCAGGGAAATGAATTGCATAGTCAAAAAGAGGAGACTGTAAGGTTTCATTTGATGTGTAGATTGTCATGAATCATGATCGGGATTGTGTGTTTTCATGAGAAAAGAAAAGAAAAAAGTGAACGGGGGACCGCGTTTTATGTATACAGCGGTGCGCGGTTCGTGCGCGGGCACGCGCGATGTCGGCGCTACGTCGCGCCCGGGTGACCCTCAAGGTCTGCCATAGCCAAAAGAGGAAGTGGAATAGCTACTAACCACCTATGCGCCACGAATCCTACACACTGTCCCTTTAAGGAGCCATATAAAAGCATCAAGAAGTACCATGTCATGGGACCTTTAAAGCTCACAAGTTGATTTTGTGTAATACAGGACCTTTAAAGAGTAAGACTTCTCTTTTTCAGCGTTGCATGTCTCAGTTGCTTCCTGTAGTCCTCCTCTTGTAGGCTGCTTACATGATGTCAGGTAGAACAGGAAACTTACCTCCCCCGTACATCCCCCGTGTGTGTACGCCTCCTCATCATGATCATAGATTATACAGCTCCGGAAAAAATAAGAGTCCACTGCAAAATGATCAGTTTTTCTGATTTTACTACTTATAGGTTTGTGTTTGGGCAAAAGGAACATTTTTGTTTGAGTCTATAAACTACTGACAACATTTCCCCCAAATTCCAAATAAAAATATGATCGTTTAGAGCATTTATTTGCAGAAAATGACAAATGGTGAAAATAACAAAAAAGATCCATGTTTTCAGAGCTCAAACAATGCAAAGAAACAAGATCAAATTCATTTTAAAACAACATAATACTAATGTTTACACTTAAGAAGAGTTCACAAATCAATATTTGGTGCAATAACCCTTATTTTTAATCACAGCTTTCATGTGTCTTGGCCTCCACAAGTCTGTACATTGTTCTTGGGTCCTAGTTTGGTGCTGGTTTAGTCCCTGTTTTAACCTGATTTAATCCTAGTTTAGTTCTAGTTCAGACCTGGTTTAGTCCCAGTCTTTCACATTGTTCTTGGGTGACTTTATTCCACTCCTGGTGCAAGAACTGAAGTAGCTCAGCTTTGTGTTTGTGTTGAATTCCACAGACGCTGAATGGAATGGCTGTGATACATGTAGAGATGCTGCTTTCACAGAAAAATGCAGTGGTCTCTTATGTTTTTCCACAGCTGTAATACTGTAGCCCACAAACCACCACCTTGTTGACTTGTACAGAAAAACCCACAGACTGTTTAAATAGAAGTGCGCTGAGGGACTCATAGTGAAGCTCGCCAGGCTAGCAGTTACACGAGCAAATCTGGGATTGATTTGCGGACAAGCTAGAGAAATAATAACACCAAACGAACATTTTAATACCAAAGTGAGGAGTGTGGCAGCAGCAGTTACAGAGAGAGGGGTGATGTTTTTCAGTACAAAGCAAAGTGGAACTGGAGTCCACTTTCCACAGGTAAAGGTTTTTGTGTGAGAATTTCCCCACTGTGGGACTAATAAAGGCATATCTGATCTTAAAGGCATATCTGATCTTACTTTCACAGTGTGGCATTAAACCTTTCTATCATCATGACCAAACCAAGTCACGTTAAAGGTCAGATGGGAGGAGATGCAACCCTGTATTAAAACAACCTGTCATTGAATAAATGTAAGGCAGAGAGCACTGACGTATCCATAGAAACCAAAGTGAACTGAAAAGCTACACAATGCACCTTTAAATAAAGCGTAAATGGTACTTTTTATTTTGTCAAAGCAAAATATCAGCCTGTGTTGGAGGCCAGTCTATCAGTAATTTTCCTTCCCGAGCCCCGGTGTTTTCTGAATAGCAGTGTGTGTTTGTGTGTTTGTGTGTTTGTGTGATTGTGTGTTTGTGTGTTTGTGTGATTGTGTGTTTGTGTGTTTGTGTGATTGTGTTTGTGTTTGTGTGTTTGTTCAGGCGTGGGCAGTAACCTCCAGGACCACTTGGAGTTGTACGTGCAGCAGCAGTGCACCCAGCCCATCACCCTGTACAAGGCCCAGAAGCCCTTCCACATGGTGAGGATCGGGCTGGAGTGGCTCACCATGTTCACAGGTAAGAGCCATGTCACACTGTGTGTAACAGCCACTTCACACTGTGTGTAACAGCCACTTCACACTGTGTGTAACAGCCACATTCACACTGTGTGTAACAGCCACTTCACACTGTGTGTAACAGCCACATTCACACTGTGTGTAACAGCCACTTCACACTGTGTGTAACAGCCACTTCACACTGTGTGTAACAGCCACTTCAGAGGTGTGTAACAGCCACTTCACACTGTGTGTAACAGCCACTTCACACTGTGTGTAACAGCCACTTCACACTGTGTGTAACAGCCACTTCACACTGTGTGTAACAGCCACTTCACACTGTGTGTAACAGCCACATTCACACTGTGTGTAACAGCAACTTCACACTGTGTGTAACAGCCACTTCACACTGTGTGTAACAGCCACTTCACACTGTGTGTAACAGCCACTTCACACTGTGTGTAACAGCCACTTCACACTGTGTGTAACAGCTAATTCAGAGGTGTGTAACAGCTACTTCACACTGTGTGTAACAGCCACTTCACACTGTGTGTAACAGCCACTTCAGAGGTGTGTAACAGCCACTTCACACTGTGTGTAACAGCCACTTCACACTGTGTGTAACAGCCACTTCACACTGTGTGTAACAGCCACTTCAGAGGTGTGTAACAGCCACTTCACACTGTGTGTAACAGCCACTTCACACTGTGTGTAACAGCCACTTCACACTGTGTGTAACAGCAACTTCAGAGGTGTGTAACAGCCACTTCACACTGTGTGTAACAGCCACTTCACACTGTGTGTAACAGCCACTTCACACTGTGTGTAACAGCCACTTCAGAGGTGTGTAACAGCCACTTCACACTGTGTGTAACAGCTACTTCACACTGTGTGTAACAGCCACTTCAGAGGTGTGTAACAGCCACTTCACACTGTGTAACAGCCACTTCACACTGTGTGTAACAGCCACTTCACACTGTGTGTAACAGCCACTTCACACTGTGTGTAACAGCAACTTCAGAGGTGTGTAACAGCCACTTCACACTGTGTGTAACAGCCACTTCACACTGTGTGTAACAGCCACTTCACACTGTGTGTAACAGCCACTTCAGAGGTGTGTAACAGCCACATTCACACTGTGTGTAACAGCCACATTCACACTGTGTGTAACAGCCACTTCACACTGTGTGTAAGAGCCACATTCACCTCGTGCAGCTGGATGCCAGGACATCCTGGTGTAATTGGAGGTAATAAGACTATTTACAGGCTGATTCTGGCCTGGAGCGTCTCATAATGTTTGGACTTTTATTCATACAAAGCTCTTCAATAGTTGTGAATGATTTTTAATTAATCATTGGCTCCTTGGAAATGAGCCTGTCGATCTACACCACTGGCCCCTCAGACCACCACCACACCACTTTCAGACGAGGCAATGTGGTTGAAGCAGTTTTTGCCGCTGGCGCCGCACTGTGGCTCCTAAGTATTCCTCCTAAGTACTGACCAGGCCCCGGGCCCCGGTGTGCTGAGCTCCAGAGACCTGAGCAGATCAGGCTCTGGCACGAGGATCGGACAGTAAATAACAGCTCCAGGACATAATTGGATTTCTTTTGTGTTTTGTGTAATGTCATGTGTCCGTGCTGTTTGATCTTGTGTGGTGTGTGTTCTTTGTGTTTATGCATGATCTTGTGTTATGTTCAGGGTACGGGGCCACAGCTCACCTGGAGAGTGGGGGCTTCATCCGCAGTCGCCCTGGGGTCACTCACCCGGACATCCAGTTCCACTTCCTGCCCTCTCAGGTCATCGACCACGGTCGGGTGGCCTCCAAGGTCGAGGCGTACCAGGTATGCGGCTCATCTGAACCTCTCAGTCAGTGCTGCACAAATGCAGAAAAGCTTTTAAGGGCGCACTCACACTAGGCCTTTAGAACCGTGCCGTGCTCAAGCACGATTGCTGTGAGTTCTATGGCCACACGCCACCGACCAACCCAGTCTCCAACCAAACCGAGCCACGGTCCGATGACGTGGCTGAGCTGTTTGTTTACATGTCGCGGCGCACAATATCATCGCTTTAGCCGAGAAAATAAATGAAGCGGCAGAAATATCTGTTAAATAGTGAGTCAGGTGTGTCCTTTTGTGATGAGTTTATGTAACAGCTCTGTCTCTGTCACAGTCCTTAAAGGTTGTATGGAGGATTTTTTTTGTTTCAAATTGTCAATGATAACATTATAGAGATGCAGCAGCCTTGTAATTATGATGACCAAAAAAAAAAAAGAATGAAAATCCATCAACTGTGGACGTGGTGGGGCCAGATAAACATGAGCCAATAACAATGAAGATAACGAGGCTAACTTGTGTAAACAAATGAGTTCTAGCGTAAGGAGGAAGCGGGAGGAGGCGGAGCTGTGGGGAGGGGGTGTTTACACATGACGAACATTTGAAAAAGGACAAACAGTCACAGGAT